>BSBK01003091.1:0-600000 GCA_027943335.1 Chamaecyparis obtusa | reverse complement strand
GAGCTGCAGAATTAGCTGAATTTGTTTTGTGATATACATTTTGTATTTGGGACTGTGGATAACTGATTCACCCCCCTCTCAGTTATTCTAACATGAACATGGTCACTATCACTCCAATCTCGCCTCCTAACCAAAGGACTAAAAAAGTGGACCTCACGATCACACCTCTAGACTAACCCTAATACGGGGATCTTTCTCCTATATACATCCCTCCAAAGATCAATGGTAATGTAGTTAGACGTGTTATGGTCGATCCTTCCTATAGAGTCAATGTAATCACGAAGGAGATCCTCTTCATAAATGGGCCAAGCAAGGTATGACAAGTGTAAGGCTACCATCCGTACGCGTAATGAACTTTCTATTCCCCCTATGGGACCCACCACCTTGACAGTCCTCATGGGACCCAAGGCGGTGTCAACTATGTCATCCCCGAGTCAAACCTATTCCATGTGAAGCTAGGCATCCCGTGGCTAGTCTTTATGGGGACGGTTCCCTCAGTCGTTCATAAATGCTTGAAGTTCTCCCACAAGGTTACTTTGCACAAAATCCAAGATACTAGGTATTAGCCCTTTGTATCCCAAAGGGACTTCCTGCTTGATCATCTCCCGCCTACTCTGGTGAGACCCTTGCTTCCTCGAGAAGATATGTTATTTAAAGTGTATAACAAGTATAAAATCGAGGAACTATCTTACAAATCAAATCAATATGTAGCACCTATGGCCCCTCCCACTTTCATTTCTACATCTTTGCCTACCCCCACTTCATAGCATGCTTCGCCTTACACTCCTTCGTCAAGGGCCAAGGGAAAGCATGTTCCTTAGGGAAGACCTCCCCATCTGCCGAAGACTACACGCTCTCCAATGGCACCTCCTATTTTTGTAGTTGTGCCTAGCACAGACAAGGGAAAGGCACCTGCACTACCAAAGTCTAAGACCTGTCCTCCTTTCAAGTTGCTCATCCTCACAAACATCCCTTGTCCTATTGTGTATGGAAAGGGTAAGCAATCACCACACACTCATTCTTGCCCTTTAGCGCATGTTTCTCAACCTCCAAGGGTACCCCCTATTCCTCTAACTACTCCCAGAGCAAAAGGAGGAAGGGAATCCATGGTTGAGCTTAAAGCTACCGCTTTAATACCACCTCCAACTCCATTGATGGGGCCTTCTCTGTCGGTTATGGCACTGACACCTCCCACTACATTGATGGGGCCTTCTTCTATGTCGATTACAACACTGACACCTCCCACTCCATCAATGGGGCCTTCTTCTATGTCGGTTACGGCACTGACGGCCTCTCTTATGGAACAAAATATTATTGAACCTTTGCAACCTTCTCTTCTTGGTCCCCATCTATGCCAAAACCAGCTTGCATGTGAGTGTAAGCATTGTCGACAGTCAAGGGCTTTGGAACATGAGGCCACTTTAAAAGTTCAAAATGAGTCATCGGTCCCATGTCCGCCCCATCCATGTTTGTACCTGCTTCTGCTCCCACTCATGTTGCATCTTCATCTCATCCAACACCATCTTCTATGTTGCTTCCAAGTGCTTCAAGTGCTATTGATGGGCCTCGCCCTAAATGGGTTCAAGTCTTCATCTATCCGTCCTTTGACCCACCCCACATCACCTTGCTTCCAGAGTTCCCAGCCTATCAACATATTGCATTACAAGGTTGTGTCTAGTGCAGTCATGTCTTCTTATAGCCTATTCCATCTCCAATCCCTCATCACAACTTTCTTGAGGTCTTTAGGCCTGCTACAATGGACAAGAAATCTTCTCCTCCATCATTCAACAGAAAGTTTGAGCAAAGCCCTGTACCCGAATTTCATCATCAAAAATCAATTCCTAACTTTCTATAACTTCTCTATCTGCATCAATGTGTGTAGTTGAGCAAGCTCTACCTTCTTCAAGGTTTGTCACCGCCCCTTTTCCAAAGGTCAGCAATGTAGCTTCTACTCCGCTACCTTGAGTTGAGTCACCTTCGTCCTTTCAAGGCGTGCATGCTCAACTCCCTCAAGGATATTTTGGTGTTGTCAGTTATCTTTACGAGATAGTTGACTCTTTCTTCAATAGCGCTATTGGATGAAAATGTCAAGGCAACTTCATAATTGGTCCTAGCTACTAGTGAAGCTCCTAGGGCTACTTTTGTCGTCGAACCTCTTCAAGCTCGCCCTCCCTCCCCCTATGATCAAAATTAGGAGGACGATGATATGCTAGTGGAGGATCATTGAGACAGTCCCTCTTCTTATCTTTAGATTAAAGCATGCATATTTGTGTTCCCTCGTGCTTGTCTTTATATGTTGTGCTCTCCTAAAGGACACAAGTTACTCCACAGGTACTTGGAAACAAGGGATTTATCTATTGTGCACTTCTTTTCGTTAAATACTTCTACCTGTTGTATCTTGATTTTCAACATTCTAAGAAAACGCAAAGCGTTGAAGGTATTTAGACCTTCTTCCATCTTGAACCAAATTTTTATTTTATCTATCTTCATGTGCTCTTCTTCAAATCCAAAAACTTCGGTACCATGATGAGTAGCGCATATGCAGATATACACATTAATTATTTTCATTGCTATGGGTTCTGACGCCAAATAAATGGACCCCCCTATCTTGATGTTTTTGTGATGTTGTGGGTATCATGTGTCGTCCATTGTAACGTGGCATTCCATGGAAACATCTCATTATGTTGACATGGACGCAACATCCTTTTCTCCTTCTAATGAATTGTGTTCCCCTTTGTGCAACATGTATTTCTAAATTTAAATATTTTTAATTTGTTGCCTTGGTAGGGGCCAATCTATTATCTTATTTTATTTGTCTTTGTGGGGGTCAAACCAGTATCTTATTTTATCTAACTTTGTGGGGGCCAATCAAATCAATCATCTTTCACCCTATCGTATGGCTATCTAGCATAGCACAACTTGCTACCCATACCGGCCTAATCTCGGTGATCAATATCTCATGATCTATATCTAATTGCCATCATCTAATCCTTTTTTTGTATCAAATTTTAAATTTTTCATCTAACGTGTTTGTTTGCATCTAAAATGTTATGGTGATGCAGCTTAGCACTATCTCAAGAAGTTTCATTTATTTTCCATGGACAAAATACTCTGCTTCCCTTTTATATCTTAGTATTATCTTTCTAACTCTTTACTTTCTCTACTCCAACTTGCATCTCACTAATGATATGCTCGCTTAAGTGCGGGCAAAATGTAACATCATAAATTGCACCCCATGCAATTCCACGTCACATGGCACCTTCACTTTAGCTTGAATCAAAGTCTCCACCTAAGCCTCCACTTCATTTTCTTGCCTTGTCACCGCTTTTGTCCAAATTCCTGACCAAGTGGAATGTTTTGACTCAGGACACGTGTTGTCATGTCCCTTTATTTTAAGGGAATTATTTTATATTTGGCCCAGTCCTATGTGCAACTTGTAGGCCTATTTGCATTTTGGTGCCCTCTTTTGGGCCACTCATTTGAATTGCCTTGGTGCCGACTTGCTTGTCCAAGGAGGTGTGAACCTCATATTTATTTGGCTCCCTTGGAGCAATTGTAATCATCAATCATCTCATCATTATCTTTTCCCCTTGCGATTCCAACTTGAAATTGTGTCTCTTCTTTGTAGTTTTGAAGGTGCAATACTTGGAGATATTCCATATTGTCTGAAAAATACAAATATTCAATTGATAGAAATTCATCTCTATTGTTGGCAAATACTCTATTGTTTGCATCTGCAATATATACCAGCAGTAGTGGCGATGGTTTGTATTGAAGATTGAGTTACTTCTATCATCTATAATATAGTTGTTGTAATCATTATCATGGGCTAGCGCTAAACAATTATGGTGAATCTATACACCTTACTCTGCACGCCACGACACACACTTCCATTGCAAACTATTAATATATTGGCACTTGCAAGTCATATAATTGCTAACATTATTTGTGGATCATTGTTATGCAATATAGAGATTACTAGCATTGAATATCAACATTGCAAAGCACTATCAAGTTGCCTTTGTGTCTGCCTATAATGTAAATGATGTGATAAAATATATATTTGAATATTAAGATCATCGCATATCAAACATATAATATAGCAATCTCCCTGTGGGACCCAAACCTTTTGAATATCGCATTAATTGTGAACGCATGTGTCTTGATATATTTTGACCATTGCATAATAATCCCACAATCGTCAAATACATAGGGGAGAACTTTGGCGACAATACTTATCCTGTGGTGACTTTGTTATTGAGAGTGGTTTCATGCATACAAAAATATATATTTGATTATATCTTTGGCATCCATCCCTTCTTTGATTAGCGAATCAAAGGAGTTGACATACAATTCCACATCGCAAAGCAAGGGAGTACAAAGGAGAGTGATTGATAATCAATGACTCCTCGAGATGAGTTAATTGTTAAGACACTATACTGAGAGAGGAAGCGTTCAAAAGAGTTTCTCGATAATATGCCTTCATACATATACTTTTGTGATCATTGGAATTTGATGGGAGGATGAAGGAATTGATACTAAATCATATTGGGGGTTCCTGAGGATCATATCTGGTAGCAGAAGTGATATATCTCTGTCGTAGTCGTTGTGAATGCATATTATGATTGCCAGCATAGAAATTTGAAATCTCAAGCCTCTACTGGTGCAGAGCACCTAGACCACTCAACAACACCAAGAGCATCCAATGGAGACATGAAGATAGACAATGGAGGTCTGAAGACATGGAAGAGTGCAAAGGACAAGAATGGTTACATACAACTCAATTACAAGATTTTGGAACCTATCATGGTTTACAAAGTATCATAGGCCATTGAAAGTTTTAGAAATGTCTTTAGAAGACCAATTTTGCTTTGTAAGAGGGACCAATAGAGTCCTTGGGTTAAATTGGAATATTTAGAGTCTAGTAAAGGTGTAGGAAAGTTTAATAATAATAAGAGATCAAAATTAGTGAGTTTAGTGGTCTTTGGTTTAAAAGAATTCAATAAATTGTAAGTTGGAATTTTGAATTTTCAAAATCCAACGGTTAGTTAACAATGGAGGGAATTTGAGTTTTAATGTCTAAAGCCTTAAACTAATCCATTTAACCAATCAAATAGGTTATGGAAGTTATAAGGAAGTTATTAAATGTATGAAGAAGTCATTGTATAAAAAAAGCCTGATGTACGGAGAAGAATAAAAAAAAGCAATAAAATTCTTTATTCTCTGCAAAAATCTATGTTTGTACTTTGTTGTTGAAGGTTTTTTCATTGAAAGGACCATATAATGCATTCAGAGTCTTGTTCCAACAAGTTGCAGATCATTTTGAATGAGTTTGTCTTTATACTGAATCACTGTCACGCTAATTTTGAGTTTGCTGTTGCACTTTTCGGTTCTAAATTACTGTTACAGTAGGGCTTCAATAAAATGATGTGCATTCCATGAATATAAAGGCCTAATATTCATGGAATGTTGATATCTAACATTGTATTATATATATTTAACAAGTGATGTGCAGAAATAATAAGAAAGAGTGATCACAGTTTGGAGAAAGGGTAAAAGTTCAGAAATAAAGGTTGCAGAAAATGCAGTCTGATGCGGGGGCAATATCTTGGGATTGAACCGTTGGATTTTAATGTGCTTTGGACAGAATCAAGAGAACCTAATTACGCCCAAACTCACCTAAGGGATTGAAGAAATTTGATCTGGTTAAAAAGTTATTGCGA
Source organism: Chamaecyparis obtusa (assembly GCA_027943335.1). Lineage (NCBI taxonomy): Eukaryota > Viridiplantae > Streptophyta > Pinopsida > Cupressales > Cupressaceae > Chamaecyparis > Chamaecyparis obtusa. The sequence continues at coordinate 594,277 of BSBK01003091.1, read as the reverse complement.
CTGTCCACAGGTCTATCCAGAGGGCAGCAAGGTGGTGTATTTTGGCTTATTTGTTTTCTGAGATTGAATTAATGAATCAAAAGGATATGAAAGGTTGTAGGTTAATATGATTGGGTGTTCAAAAGGTTTTTCTTGATAAGTTGTTTGGGATGACAAGTATTTGTGGTTGTTCTAAGTAAAGAAGAAGATTTCAGGAAGATTGCTCAAGATTGGAGTGTTGGGTGCTGTTGTAAACCCAATATCCATTTGAATCCTTTGTAGTCCAGTGTTAATAGATATATTTTACCATTGTTTTCCTTTGGGAAGGGTGTATTCATGAATTGAGTCTTTTGAAGCATAGTTGAAGTGCAGAAACTTTGAAGTTGAATCATTCATTTACTGAAATCTTGTCCACCACCCTTACCTCTGCATCATCTACCTTCAAGGTCAAAAGAGGTACTCTCATTGCCAATATAATTTCACCATATCCTGGTTGCCATCTCAGAGGAAAGTATTCTTTATTTCTTTCTCTTTACTTAGCATTTGAATTCCCTTAAATTTGTAAACAAACATACAAGTGTAGAGACTTTTTTTGTCAAAATTTACAGTAGTAGGAGTTTTGGGTGTGAAATCCCACTGGGGATACTTCATACATGCCATGGAGATGTCCGCGCGACACACACTAGTCCCATGAATCTGCAGTTTGAAGGTGGTCGTTGGAGAGTTACACCTATTGGTTCTGGTATTACAATGCCTCCTATGGCAGGCCACCAACATCAAGATTCCACCGAGTTGGTCTATACCTCCCTCTTGGCTTCATTTTGGGTCTCCTTAGCTGCTTTTGAAATCTCTTGGCACTTCTCACGTCTTCTAGATCATTTTTACAACTTCTTTGACATCTTCTTGGTTACCCTCAAGAGTCCGTGCCACTGAATATTCATCTCAATTGCATATCATCCTCCAAATTGGTCTTACCTCCTTCCAATTTGAAGAAGAGAATTGAGCAGCATGCTGAAGGCTTTCATCATTGGCTGTTTGTAAGAGCTTCCTTCTACTTTCCTATCTCAAGAGCTTTATATTTCAGTTTATCTACATTCCCTATTGTTATTTCTTAATTAGTTAAGGTTTTGTTTAGTTGTTTAATAGACCTTGTACCTTTCTATTACAGCTCATGAACCTTGCCATACAATACGAGTACACACCACATTGGCATACTGTATTCGCAGTATCATCCTAGACTCATGCGTGCATCATAGACAGAGAGCTTGCAGAGCCTATCAGTTAGTCTTAGTTAACTGCTCTTTCAGTTTCCATAGTCTAAATATTTTTATCATTACATATCATTAAGTTATCTCTGTATTTATTGCTTTACACCTAGTTAGTTGCTCTTTAATTTAATTAATCTTCCTAGCTCGCCAGAGCACTAGTAAAGTGAGGTGGCGTTCGGCCATTCGCCCCTTGGGATTCCATCATTTCGAGGGTGGTGAATCCGCTTCTCTACTGAAGGCTAGTTGTCCTTCCTATTTCAAAGACACTTCCAAAAATTCAAACCTGATTTCTCAAGGAATTTGCTAGATTATTAGTAGCTAATAATTTTTTATACATTGACAAGTCAATCCTTGAATAATCCTTCAATGCTTGTATATTGAGCATTGCTTGAATTTGTTTCCTGAATTATATTTTTGGCTGTGTACTTCTGAATTGTTGTGTTCATTTGATAATCTGAATTGACTGTAAATTGGTATGAATTCATATCCCAAATTGATTATCAAATGATTTCTGAATTATTGAGATTTATATAATTGATTGATGGATGGATTTTCGTTGAATGATTGATATTTGACTGATTTGATGCTAGAATGATTGATATTATAATGTTTGAATTGATGGAAGAATTGATTAATCTTTGTTGCTTGCTGGTTTGATGATTGAATGAATTGATAATTTATGGTGATGATTTTCTGATTGATTGTTTGCTTGATTTGATAATTGATGATTGCTTTGATAGATTCATGAGTGATGATTGAATGAGTGCTAATTTGATGTATTGGTGAGTGATGATTGATAAGTGCTCCTTGAATGCTTGGAATGATTTCTCCTTTGTACTTCGTTGGTGAAAGAGTCACCACCCTTCGTTGCTGCCTTCAAGAATGATAAATTATTTTCCAAATTGATCTCCCTTGGATGATATTCTCAAATGAAATCTTCTCCCCTTTATATCTTCCAATGTGAGGGAGATGTCACACCTCTTCATCATGTCTGACATTTGCATGAGTCACAAGCTTCCACAATTTCCACCCTTTGAAATAGTACAACCCTTCATAATTTCTGCCTTTTGAAAGAGTCAAAACCATTCATCCTTAATCAATGGCATTGAGCCCTTTTAATCTTTGATTAAATGTCTTACGGAATCGCTGCCCATGAAACACTCGATTTAATTTTAATTGTAGAATGTTGCCAAATTATATTTTGTATTCAATCTTAATCGACCTTCTTATAGGATCACTGCCATTTTATTTCATTTGCGTAGGTTAAAACCGCAATCTAGATTTTCATGCATTCATGATCTCTTGTATTCTAGATGGGGACATGACACAATCACCTTCAATCATACTAGAATTGCCTTCATTGTAGTTACAATAAGAAGTTCGGAGCTTGAGAATTTGAGATTGATGATCTTGTCCTTAAGGAAAATCAAAGAAATCTTGAAGATATAGAGAAGAAGGGTAAATTTGAGCCTAATTGGTTAGGCCCGTATGTCATTTTGCCAAGTATGGTTTAGGAGCATATCAACTAGCTATCCTTAAGGGTTAAGAGCTTGACAAACCTATCAACATCATGCACCTCAAGCGCTTTGATGCTTAATGCAAAGAATATTCCGTAGAAATCAACTGGTGACTCCTTAGCACCCCCAAGAAACCTACAAGACCAAAATAACTTCCACAAGAGAAAAAATGGCAAGAATAGCTTGTTGATAATTGATGCAAGAATGGATATGAACATGTAAGCAAGAGGCATTCCTTATGTAGGCAAGGTGAAAGGTATGAATAGACAGTATGTTGACACGTGTTTTAATCCTGTACAATGAGACAATTAAAGAGATAAATATTAAATGACCTACATAACTAAAAGAAGTTGCCAAAAGAGCCAATCATGTGACAACTAATCAATCTTCTAGAAGGATGCCTAGAACCAAGATAAACTTAAGTCATGTGAATAAGTACGCTACTAGGAACTAGCTAAAACACTAGGTACAAGATCTTATTCACATAAAAGAGAACTTGCTTATAAAGGCAAGCTGAAAGGTAGGACCATAGTTGGAAAACTCAAACTCAGCAAAAACTCGCCAAGGCCTAAAAAAAATAGGGGAAAACCTGGCCAATTTTTGGAAAAACTCGGCAAAAACTCGGGAACTTAAAAAACAACTTAAATTTAATTAGAAATGTAATCTTTTTGAAAAATTCAATGGGAAGATGCATCTAATGAGTTAATTAATGAGAACACAATAGAAACAAGTTGAGTTTAGATATATATAAACGCAAAGTGGGTACAAATTCACATTCTCATGCAAAATGTTGATGACAAGAAGCAAAATAGTAAATAGTTTCTATAAAACTAGAAGTAAATACATCATTACAATTACATCTTCCTCTTCCCAGCTCTACTAACAAATAAGGGAGAGGAACTAGATGATCTAGTCCTAGAAGTAGAACCCTGCTCTAAGTGTGACTGTGCCTCCTCGCTCGGTATCTCTCATGATGTGTGTGGCTCGCTCTCTATCCTGGTTGTAGCTCCTCCTGGCACTAGCAATGACTCCTCAATGTCATCCAATGTGAAACCAAATCCACCCCACTCCTCCATAGCCTGCCTCTCCAAATTAATGATGTCATCCTCTGTAACAATGGAGGTTGCTCCTATGTCATCCAATCACAGTATCTATATCGTCCAAATCAATTGGACCAGCTGGTGCTTCCTATGCCTTTCTTATGCGCAACCGAAGATTAGATTGCACATAAACAAGGTCATTGAGGCATTTTTGGGCTAACTTGTTTCTCTTCTTTGTGTGGATGGACTCAAATAAGCTCCAATTTCACTCACAATGGAATGAGCTACAAGGCTGGCATAAGATTCTGCAAACAAATTTCTTTAGATGTGGTACAGTATTTCCACCCCAACTTTGCCACTAAGCATCTGCAAAATAAAATATTGAGAAGTTAGAAAGCAAAGAGAAAAGCGAAAACATAATTTATCAAATGGCAAAATTGCAAATGTTTTACCTAGGGTTTGAGTGCCTCTTGCTCTCTTTGCCAACTCTAAAGAGAATAATTTACCCTTTGATTCCACATAGATTTGTTGTTCACTCACAAGGTCTCTCTCCGCAACATCGGGTATCATCCTCTGAATGCACACAGAGAGGCCCTTCATTACCTCTCCAGTAGGATCTAAATACGAATCATTGAACCTAAAATGGGGGTTGAGGAAGTACCCTGCTACATGAATGGGCTGGTGGAGTTGATTGTTCTACCTCCTATCAATAATTTCCCAAATGGGATCATGTTAGAGTCTATCCCCCTTGTAGTAGTTTTTTATAGACCCTTTGTCCCTACCCATGGCCTCATAAAGATACCCCATTGGGGTTTGATCTCCATCTACCAAGTACAAAACTCTAACCAGGGGCTCGGACACCTACAATTGAAATTTGAAAAATACAAATTAGTTTACAAAAAGATTAATTAATTTAGTAAGTCACAAATTAATAATGAGAGACTTGAATCAAGAATAATTAAAAATTAAAGTTTTGAAGTTACTTTCACAATCTCAGAAGCCTTATCCCAAAATTGTTGTCAAAGACTATGCGTGCGACAACCTCTCCTTCAGGCTTCTTTGAATAAGTTGAGTCAAGCCATGGTTGACTCACAAACATTTGTTTCAAGTAGACAATGTACCAATAATGCTTTGCAACATCAAGAAAATCGTTGCAAACCTTGTGACAGCGGGTCTCACCAAATCTCTCCCTTTAGTAAATTGTCTCATCAAATGTAAAACCCAAGGGTGATTGAAGATATACTTTGTGATTTGCTTGGCATCTTCCACAATTGGAGTCACCCAATCAAGTTTTCCTATGTTCTCCAAAAGAAGGTCAAAGGACGTGTGCTACACAAGGTGTGCTAGACTAAAAGATGGACTACAGACAAGTAGTTGACCATTATAGAAAGTATTTAACTAAGGACATAATATCTTAATAAAGATATTAAAGATATTATCTTAATACCCTCCCTTAATGGTCAACGTACGGATGTTGGAACATCCTATGATAACTGAGACCCTCTCTGGATCTATAGAATGTTGAAACCAAGAAGCTTTGCCAGAAGAGTGCTATGACTCAAAACAGACTGCAATTACAAAACTTCGTTTTTGTGGAAAAAACGGTAAAAACCCAGAATCTCATGCAACCTTGCATAATACAGACAACATGAAATGATTTTTAAGGAGAAAATCATCAAACCCAAAAACAGAAACAGAAACAGATTCAGAAAACGAAAAATGCAGCTTTGCCTTGGTCAGGAAGCTCGGCAACTTGTGCTGTTGGCTGGGAAGCATTTTGCTTCACTTGAGGATGCGTCGTAGTGCCCAAAACGAGCTCATCCAGGCAACGATACTCAAAGATAGTGAGCATATGCTACTTCCAGGTGTTATAATTGTTGCCACTGAATCGTTGACTGCCCTCCAACATCAGATTCGTCAGTGACGCCATCTTGCACATTTCCCAATGCACAAAAAATGAAGATACAGAGAAGAGGCGCTGACACATACTTCAAGACAAAAAATCGGAAGACCCAAAAAAACTGAGAAATACCCAGAAGAGAGCTCGAAAAACCCAAAAAGAATATGAAGTCGAAATCTAAATCCATTGGCTTGAAAATCGAGGCACCCAGAAAAATCGGTCGACAACCCAGTTGAGCTCTTGAAAAACCCACCAAGAATTTGTAATCAGAAAAAAATTTCAAGCCCAAAAATTAGGGTTTCGAAAAAAAAGACCTGTTGCAAAAAATCTCCAAAAAATAATGGTGGATTTGCAGAAAAAACGTGGCTGAACAGAGCTGAAAACTAGCCAAACTCACAAACCCTAGACGTGAGTAGTAGCAGATCCCACAATGTGGGAATAAACAGAAATTAACTCGAAAAATTTGAGCAAATAATTTCAAAAGAAATTATAAATTTTTCGAAAAAATTTAAAGAAATGGTTCTAATACCATATTGTGGTAAAATAATGAGTGTGTTATTAAACAATGATCATGAATGATCTAGATATAAAAGATACAAGAGAATGTTTCCATAACGAACAAAAGAGAGGAAATAGAAACATTCTTGTAGAGTGAAAGAAAAAGTTTCCATAACGAACAGAAGGAGTTTATGGAAACATTACAAAAAGAGCGACCATTAGAAATAGACGAAAGAGAGATAAAATTAGAAACTATCTATTATCGTAATACAAAAAAGAGTGGGGTGCCTCTCTTGGAGGATTCTACTTGGCATATTAGTAAAAATAATCAATAATTAGTTTCCATATTTTACCTCAAAACTAAATTAAATATCACTTACGCAGCATAAAATTACCTCTTGTCGCATTATCTGTGATGATTTGCACCACATTCTCTACTCCCACCTCCATGACAACATTCTCCAACATTAATGCCTATGTTTGTCCATTTTTCACCTTGTTGGAGGCATCAACCAATTTCCAAAACACCACATTGTCCTTGCAAGCAACCAAAAAATTAATAACAGTTCGGTTTTTTGCATCTGTCCACCCATCAGAAGAATGGTGCAGCCAAATTTACTCCACTCTTTTTTTGGTCCTCCACCATTGCTCTTGCCTTATCAACTGCATTTACAAGCAACCTACAAAATCAAAGTGAAATCAAGTCTTAGTACACAATTTTGATTTAATAAACAATAAAAAACAATTAAAATTTAAAAATGAAATCAAGTGGATTCCAATTATTTACTAACCTCTCACTCAAATCCTTGCGAGAAGGGGCTTTGTACCCTTTTCCCGAAACTGTCATTGTGGTCACCAAATTTAGCCAATAGGGACTCTCAACCACACGCAATTTGGGATGTTGTTGAAATGCCAAAAATCAGCAACAGCAATGTTTGTTTTCTCATGTGCCTCCTTGTGTCATCCAGTGGCCTCTAATGATGGTTGTGCTCCAGGTGTGTTCCTGTGCACAAAATAATTGTTTATCCGGGATGCTGATGGTGGTGAAGAAGCAAGCACTCTACTAGAGGAAGCAGAAGCGGTAAAAGAGGAGGCATTCTGTTTGCGGATGCGCGGGCCACGAAGAGAGCCTACTATGCTCTCAAGTGTTGCTTCTTCTTCTTCCATGTCAATAGGGGCAACTTGAGTTTCAGTTATGGCTGCCTTCACAGTTAATCTTCCCCTCTCCCTTTGCAATTTTTTCTCTTCCCCAGCTGCAAGTAGGGCATTAACAAATCTTTTTATCTCTTCTGTATTTTTGTCACATGGATTTGTATCATGCTTCCTAATGCCTACAAGGTGGTATTTGAGGCAGTTTATGCCTCCAGAAATTACTCTCTCACAATTTATGCAAATCACCTTCCCAAGCTCATTTGGTGCTTCATACCTCCATGCCTTATCTCTAGCATTTATAAGTCGGGTGCCTATATATCCAGAAGGGCAAGGTGTTAGTGGCCACACTTCTTCTGCATTTGCCATGTTGAATTAATGGTTAACTTCTGGCTACACATAGAAATTAAAAACACAAAATAAGTATTTTAGTTAAACAATTAAACAAAGTTAGGAACTATCTAAATTAGTTTCAATATTTTTAGACATCATTCAAAGTTTAAAAAAAACTAAACAAACTACTAGGGTTTGATATTTTTTTTAAAAACTAGATATTCTTCAAAAAAAAATAGTGATAGATTCAACAAAACTTGTCAAAAATAGTGTTGAATCTTGTTCTAATGATTCAAAATCATTTCTAACTACTTAGGAATGATTTTGTATTCATTTAGATACAACAACAAAAAAGAATAGAATGTTTTTTAAAAACATAAAAACAAACTCAGCAAACCTACCTGGGAATGTGATTTTTCTTGAAAAACCGGTTGAAATCCGCCTTAAATCCACTTGAATCCGCCTCCAATACTTTGCAATAACCTCGCAAAGGCTTGGAAGCCCACTTTCCTCCACTCACAAGTCAAGTTGCTGCAAACAACAAATAAAATGAGAAAATGCCGTTTTTTTGCATTTTAACACTACTGCACAGGGGCAGGCGAGTTTTTATGAAAAATCGGCAAGTTTTGTCTGCGATTTTTTCTCTAAAAAACTCGCTAGCCAATAAAACTTGGTGGGTGTTCCCACTATGGGTAGGACTAGACAAGATATTGACATGTGTCTTAATTCTATCCAATGAAATAACTAAAGTAATAAATATTAATTGACCTAGGTAACTTTAAGTACTTGTCAAAAGACAAGGTAAGACCATGTGACAACTAATAAATCTTCTAGGACACCTGGGACCTAAGTGAACTTAGGTCATGTGAATAGGTCCCTTGCTAGGAACTAGTAAAAACACTAGGTACAAGACAATTGAAAAAATTCAAGAAAAAAACTAAAGAGAATAATTAGTCTTTGATGAAAACCATTTCTATGGCACCTTGAGGCAAACAACATGATGAAAACCTAACAAACAAGTGTCATGTTTGACAACGAAGAAAAATACAAAAAGTCAAAACAATAAAGATAAAAATCATCCTCTACTAGTGGCTTAGACAAGCACCATGGTGGAAACCTACTCCGAAACACTATGTGTAATAAACCAAACTTCACCATCTTTTAGGCCCTCATCATTCCTCATCGTGTTTCACCTCATTAGTCCATGCTTCCATCTATTGCATTTTATGCCTTGGTATACATTGAAGGTAGGTGACCACATCCTACATTAAAATAAATATTGGTTTATGTCTTTTGGCTCACTTAATGACTAGGATGTCTTCTACTATAAACAAGTTTTATGCATCTCCCACAACTCCATTAAAAAAACAAAACATCAAACATCAACATGCACTTTCAAACCTTCAAATAACACACTTGAAACATACGTTTTTCATGAAAAAACTCAAAAATCCAAATCAGCCTCAATAGCATCCAATTGCCATATCACTTGCCATCACGAAAATTGTCCTTTTCATGCATCAATTTTCTTAAGCGGAATGTGTCCTTCCCTAAACCAAGCATGATCCAAATCCATCTCTTTAGTCTTTTTCACACCTTGGCAAAAGGTAACACTAATGTGTGTCAATTGATAGTTGTTTGTCTATTTATTTGGTTTATCTTTTTGATCTTTTGATTTTTACTTTTGAGTTATCTTTTGACCCATACTATACCCACTCAAGATTGCCGCGATGATTTCCATGCATCATGTTTGTTGATTGTTCTCTCACCGAACCCATCGAGGTTTAGTACCTCATGATGTGTAGGGCACTCCTTAAGTATGTCGGTTGTCTCATCACAGACCCACCAACAATGTCAAATGCTTTGTGAATGTTGAGGTACCCTCTTGTTTGTTATTTTTTTGTGAGTCAATCCATTCATTGGATACATCATCACCTTGGATTTATATACCCTTGTGCATACTATCCATTGCTATATTAGATAATATTTTTAAACTCAATTTCACTACAACTAATCCTCATAATAAATCCATCATCATTTCATCCTCGTAATCATGTTTCTTGCATCTAGCTTTTCATTTTATTTTATTTTCTTCCATCATTTTTTATCTTCCCTCTAACAATTTCATCACATCTCCTCTTCCTTAGAGAGTTCAGTCATATAGTTTATGCAAAAATAACCTCTCGAGGGAGCATCAATCATTCCACTAACTAAAATGCCATCACTTACAATGCCCAAATAGGACATATCATCACTTTCTTCATTTCTTTTGATTTTTTCTTCTTATATACTTTTGCTTTCTTTAAATAAATGTGACTAACGAGAATTGCAGCGATTCACGCAATTTTGGCGATTTTGTGATCCGACTCAACCTCGGCGATTTTTTTTTAATCTGAATCGGAATCGTCCGACTCATCCACAAGAAATCGCATGAATCACGATTCATGCGATTCATGCCAAAATCGGCGATTTTTTGCCCCATGAATCGGCCGCACCCAGCATAAAGTTAGACTTTAAAAATTTAAAAAAACACAATAGTTTTTTATTATTTGTTTGGTTGTTTGCCTTAGTTATAACCCTAAAAGGGCTTCTATTTCATTTGTATGAGTTAAAGTGAGGGAAAGTGAGAGAGAAAGAGAAAAGAGAAAACATAGGTTTCCAATCAGCAAAAAAGAAGAGCATCAAGGAGAGCATAAATCTATTTGGGGAGGCTTGAAGTTTGCATTGGGAGCATCAAGGAGCCAATAGCAACACTCCTCAACTCATTTGAAAGAGGTAAGTGCTGATTTTTTTTTTCCCATGTTAGTGTATTCTTTATTTTTTTGCAAAAATTTTTTAGTTTTAGCTTTAAAATTTAGAACTTGAAGGTTTTTTTGAATAAATTGCAAAGTGTGATCTTGCAAACCCTACAATGTGTTTACAACCAATTTGCAAACATAATTTTACAATTTTCACAAAAAAGAATGTAGGGTTTAAGGTTTTTTATTAGTTTAAGACTGTTTAACAGCTATTTAAAACATGTTTTTAATTTTTAATTTAATTTTCTTATTGCAGCAGCCTTAACTTTCATTTTCCAAATTTTCACAATGGGAAAAGACCCTTCTTGGAAGTATACCGAAGACTTTCCAGGAAGGACAAAATATCAAACAAAATGTTTTTTTTGCAAAGAAATAAATTCCGGTGGCATTTATAGATTCAAGTTCCATATTGCTAGTATACCTGGACATGATATCACAGTTTGCACTAAACAAACTCCTGAGACACAACATGAGGTATATATGCAAATAGAGAACTTTGAAAGAGAAAAGTTAGAGAAGAAAAAGAAATTTGAACAGTTGCAAGCTATTGGTTCCCCATGTGCATCTGCAACCGCATCTGTAGGTTGTGTTGGAGAGGGTTCTTCCAGGCCACCATTTCATCCTAGTGCTAGTGCTAGGGCTGCTGCCACTGCCACCACTGGTATCCTTCTACTTCTGCTACTCAGTCTGATAGTATTACCATTGGACCTAGAGTGCGGAAGTCGCGACTAGACAATTATTTTGTACAGCGCAGTACTCCTGGCTCACAACCCTCGCTTGAGAGCATGACTTGGAACAAGGACATTCATGATGCTGCAAGAAAACAAATTTGCAAATTTTGGTACTTTTGCAATATTCCATTTATTGCAGCCAAGTAATTAAAATTTAATTTACTTTATTTGGTTTTCCTTAATTAAGATTTTTAAGATTCTAAATTCTATTCATAATCTATTTGTGACAGGTCTCCTTATTGGCAGGGCATGATAGATGCCGTAACTATTTGTGGTGCGGGGTTCAAAGCCCCTATTGAGGCTGAGTTGAGTGGATACCTCTTAGACGAAATGGTTGAGGACATGAAGGCTGAGCTAGAGGAACACCGACTAGAATGGGTCAAAAGGGGATGCACCATCATGACTGATGGGTGGACTGATATGAGGAATAGAACACTCCTCAACTTTCTTGTGTATTGTGGAGGTGATTAAATAATTTAAATTTTGATTTGTTGAATAATTGAATGCTAATTTAATAATGATTCATGATAATTAATTGTTTTGTTCTATTTATTTTGTGTAGGAACCACCATGTTCATCAAATCTGTTGATGCTTCCGATCATGTAAAAAATGTCACATACTTATGTGAGCTTATTGAGGAGGTTATAGCAGAGGTGGGGGAAGAAAATGTGGTGCAAGTGGTCACAGATAATGCAGCAAATTATGTTGCTGCGGGTAAACTTTTAGTTTTAAACTTTTAAGTTTTTTAACTTCTCTGATTTAACTTAATTTCTGAATTCTAATTAATTTAAAATTTTTGTAGGTAAACTCTTGATGGAGAGGCACCCCACAATATTTTGGTCTCCTTGTGCGACCCATTGCCTTGACCTCATGTTGGAGGACATTAGTAAGCTTGAGTGGGTCAAGTCATGCGTTGATAAGGCCAAAAATGTGTGCAAGTTCATCTACAACCATGCACTCGTCCTTAGCACAATGAAGAAATACACAAAGCAAAAGGAGTTAGCTCGTCCAGGCATCACGAGGTTTGCCTCAAATTTCATCACATTGCAGTCCATCTTGAAAGTAATGGGAGAATTGAGGACCATGTTTGTTGGGCCTGAGTGGACAGCCTCTTCCTTTGCCACCACCACTGCAGGGATAGATGTCGCAAACACAATGTTTGATGAGAATGGTTTTTGGCTACCTGCGGCTGAATTATGCAAGGTAAAATTTTCACAATTATATAATTTTGTTTTATTTTTAGTTTAATATATTATTATAATTTAATACTTGACTCAATTGTTTGTTTTACAATGTAACTTACATCTTACATTATGATTATATGCAGGTTTGTGAGCCCCTTGTATCTCTCCTACGAATTGTTGATGGCGAGAAGCCCTCTATGGGCTACATATATGAGGGCATGGATAGGGCCAAGGAAGCCATTAGAAGCCAGTATGCAGGAGTACAGGAGAAGTATGGGCCTATTTGGGAGATTATTGATAGGAGATGGCAGAATCAGCTCCATAGGCCCATTCATGCAGCAGCTTATTACCTAAATCCTGCATTTTGTTTCCGTCCTGACTTCAAGGCGGATGACGAGGTTCACAGTGGCCTATTTACAGTGTTGCAGAAGATGAGTGGCAATGTCCCAGCTACAACCAGAACCATAGAACTAGACAAATTTAATTATAAGGAAGGAGTTGTCTTCTCTAGTCTAATGGCCATAGAAGGTCGGTCATCAATACAGCCAGGTAACCATAAAAATAATATAACCTTAAGTTATATATCTTTTAAGTTTTTAACAGTTTATCCTTTATGAGACTAGCTGTTTTTTCTTTCATTTATTTCAGATAGATGGTGGGAGACGTTTGGGTCCTCTGTCCCAATTCTTCATAGAATTGCCATTCAGATTTTGAGTCAGCCAAGTAGTGCCTATGGATGTGAGCGTAATTGGTCCATGTTCGAGCATATCCACTCAAAGAGGCAAAATAGGTTGTCTGTGCAGAGGTTGAATGATCTTGTCTTTGTTCATTACAACCTCCGGCTTAGGACCAGACAGATTTTGGACCTTGACAGCTCTCCGATCACTCTAGACGAGGTTGATCCAAAGTCAGAGTGGTTGACTGAGGCTACCAATCCTGTCTTCACGGAGGAAGACCATGAATGGGTTGACCAAGCAGATAGAGAGGCCGAGGCAGTGGCCATAGCAGAGGAGGAGCTTAGATCACGTTCAGGCACTAGCAGACGCACACGCGCACATAGAGACTCTACAATTTCAGCCCCTACTGCTGTTGTTCAGGAGTCTGTGTTACCTACGGGGGCTATGGCTACTCAGAATCTAGGACCTACCTTAGACGCCTCACTAGGAGGCATCCGCATAATATAGATTACTCAGAGGCTGAGGCTGAGTTTGCGGCCGAGCTAGAGGATGATGATTCAGATTGAGGCACTTGGCAGATAGACTTGTTTTTTTATTTTGTTTACAAGCATATGTTTCATAACTTCACAAGTATAACTTTCATGGATCTTCATCTTGACATACATATATGATTTGATGTCATTGGTTTTATCATTTATGCTTTATCATAGAGTTACATTTACATCAGCTATGTCATTGAAATCCTATGTTTTCTATTTACTTCAGCTACAATTTACATTTTACGTATGTGATGGATGAACCTTATTTATGTATGTTAGGCTTTAGCTTCTATTTGATGATGTTATAGTGTGCTTATTAAGTCATATTCAATAAATGATGCATGAAATAAGTTTTAAATCATTAAAATCTCTAAATTTCAAGGGTTTTTTCACTTTGCCGATTCGTAGCCGATTCACTGGCGATTCACCGCTGATTCACGATTCGATTTGGCCTTGCCGATTCCGATTCTCGTTACTTTGCTTCAAACATTGTTTTAAAAGAAGCAAAATATAGAGACTAAAAATATTCCTAATTGTCAATCATTTATTATCATTATTATTATATCTATTATTCATCATTTATCATACCATTAATCATTATCAGATTTATTATCATTATATCATTCATTATTAATCAATCAACTAAATAATATCTTATGATTTAATTAATTTAAAATAATTATCCATTTTTCATAAATTAATAAAATTCCTAATTATCCCCTCACAAGTTAACTCATTCTTCTAATCAGTAACCTCTTCTCATTGTCCATTTATATTATCCTCAAGAGCTCAAATATTTTCCATTATCAATTGAATTATCTCCTCCACTTCTTCAAGTTGACTCCACAACTGGTTGAATTATCTCCTAATACTTGATCAAATGCTCACAATTCACCTGATTTTTCAAAAATCCATAAATTCAGCATTTTCATATCGAGTATTTTATGCAAGATTACTTTATCATTTTTATCATTAAATGAGTATAACATTATGCTGCCGAGTTGCATCCATGTCGTTCACAAGCAAATCATTTTGGTGTGCTCAATCCTAAGCTTTGCAATTAATTTTGGTAATGCGAATTAGTTTCTTTGTGGTTTTGAGTCCTTTAATTTTGTGTTTCTATTTCTATTGCCTACAATTTTCATGGTCGAAAGCATATTTTATATTTCAGACTTCTTATGCATCTACCCTAGATCCATTTATTTCACATAAACAAGACGCAAGTTAATGATATAGCAAATGCAGAGTATCAATTATATATGCTGGACCATGGCTGTACATTGTTGTTATTACTTGCTTGAACTAGAGGGATAGGTAGAGTAAAAGCTAAATTTCAGCTACATTCTAAAGTATATAAATTAAAGGAACCATACATTGTATACTCACTATATGTTTTTATCTTTCCCATAATAAGGAGCTGGTCTCTTGAAGCCCAAATGTGTTTTATTGAAAAACTAGCACTACACCTGCAATAATACACTTTGATGTGTATGTGTAAATATTGAGTTCTGTTGAAATTTTTCATATTTGCAGCCTCTAATAAATATACCATTATTAGGTTTCAGAGGTCATCCTACCCAAAAGAAAATAAGGCAGGGTAGCGGGAAGGGCTCAGCTAATGCCCAGACATGGAAATTAGCCCATTTCTATTTGCTTGGGGTTTGTAGAGGTACGGCTCAAATTTAAACATGTTATGGTTCCAAGCCAACCCCAAGGTTCTTTAAGAGCTATGCCATAATCTTTAGCATTTAAATCAACTCTTCATGTCACCGTAGTTGCAATAAGATGACCAATAACTATCAAGGACATGTAGTAAGGTCTAAACAAGTAGAAAAAAATACATTCCTAAACATGCCATTAAAGATTTTCTCCGGCATTTCATATTGAAATTTGGATCGCAAATGGATTGGTCCCACCTGTAAAGGGCATGGCTGAAAACTACAGGTGCAGAAAAAAGTTCGACGTCTATAGTTTAAAATTAAATGTGGAAGTCTATTGGGCGTTTCCAATCAGTTGAGTTAAGATTTGATAAAAATTTAAATTGCTAACAACTAGGAAAATTTATGAAAGGGTAAACGTTGAGACCTCTTCAAGTTCGTCGAGCACCCGGTCTGTATCAGCCAAATTCCAGTAAGTAAGAAGCTCGTCCACAACGGCCAAATTATCTCTGGTTTTGGAGAATCCAGAAAAGAGTCTCTCCACGTCACTCTTTGCCTTTTCTTTTATTACTCTTCCCAGTCTACCAAAGAAACCCACCTTCTCGCTCTCTGCTGCGCAAACTATCCTTCCCGCTAAATGTCTATGAGATTCAAATGAATAATTCATAGGCTTGGAAACGAATGATTTGGTGAACGTCAACGATCTCTGTTGATGGTTTTGATGGAGCGGAGGAAGTAGAGAGGAAAAATAGCTGTGCACAGCAGTCATGGCTACCCAATTAGCATGGCTCTCCTACAATCGGCAAATCCATTTCATATTTATCCTCCGCTCCATTTATCCGTTTGTATTAAGTTGTTAATGAATGCTTAAAAGGCATGCGAGCATTTTATCTTATTTTATATAATAATTAAAACACAAATATATATATATATATATATATATATATATATATATATATATATATATTCCAAAATTTAGAAGAGGTTAATGAGGTTCTTAGAAATGGGGAGTTCATTTGCCTTTGTCACTAGTTCAATAGTTCTTGTTGTTCAGTAGCTTGTTGATTTTTTCAACATGATGTTAAGGTTTAGATTTGCATAAATAGGATAGCAAACTAAGTGGGATTAATCTTGGAGGGAACTCTATGGTTAAGTACATTTGAGTTGGAGTAGTATTGGGATGGGTGAACTCTCGAGAGGATCCAACATTCAATGGGTGAACTCTCGAGAGGATCCAACATTCATCTCTGTGAGCGTCACCTAGATGCAATTAGTGCTAAGTGTTCCATTCATTCTCATGAGAGATGGGTTCTTGTGAACCACTACTCATGGAACATGGGTCAATGAGTTTGACTTGAAAACTACATAGTCAAATCCTAATAGTGATATCATAATTTGATGAGTTGTGGTAAATATCTCCTACTTATCAAGTGTGGATATTTGTATTCCTTATATATAATTTTTTTAAAACTTTATATTATTAAAGTAAATAGCATTATATCATAAAAATAGAAGACAGAAATAGATTGGTTAAAAAAATCTCAATGTTAATATTTAATTAATAGTGTAATGGTGAAATTTGTAAATCTATGTAATTTTTGTTTATGTTTTGGGTCAGCTTTGAGAAGTGTCCTTAATGTAATGATTAATCTACAAGTGTTATATTCTTACAACAATTTAGTTTGTAACATTGAAAGGAAATTTACAACGAGATAAACTATGTCCATGTAATCCTATTAGAGAAAAACATGCAATCAAGCATTTGGAATCAATAATACAAAAGAATAAAGAGCGTATCATGAAATAATGCCAAACTATAGCCCAGGAAAATCCTCTCAAAGGAAAAGCTCATACCCCAAAAGCACCCACACAACTCAATGAATTATCTCATGAAGAAAATTAGAACGCACTTGTCTTATCTCCATACAAACCTTATAAAGTAGCAAGCACCATAGTTGCATTCCTTTATGTGAATAAGAAAATGAAAGCAATGTAACCACACATCCTAATCCATGCTTCAACATATGGAACATATAAGAGATCTCCAATCCAATTGTCAAACCAAATGTACACAAGTCAACCTCAACAACTATTAATGTGCTTATTTTTATAGAAACAAGATTGCACAAAAACCATTAGGGATGATTGAAATGAAATTTTAAAAGCTATTCATGATTTTTAACTTAAATTGTAAGATAAACAAACTAAGAAGGTTGTATGAGAAACCTTTGTACATGGTAAGTTCTTATCAAATGAAAAATATTCTCAACAAGGGGGTGGATGGATTTGTGACCCAATTAATTTCATTCCAAGCATATCACTCAAAGGTTTCTACACTATCACATCTACAAGTAGTTGTAGGCTAGCTTTCAATGATTTTTAGATGCATGCTATAAGGATTAAATCTTAAAAGAGATCAGAAGCATCCCATTTAACTAGTACTAGGTAGCCAATAACCAAATATCAAACCATATAGATATTGATATGTATACAAAATGAATCATGAAGATGCTTTAATAGATGTTAGAGGTAAGTATTATAAGTTGTTTTTAAATTATTTTATCCTCTTCAGTGGTGATGGTGATCAAGAAAGATAGCACTTGGAAGACGTGTCTTGAAATTACAAAGAGATCAACAAGTACATCATAAAAGATAAGTTTTGTAATTTAATAACTAATGATTTTTTAGATGAGCTTGATGGTGTTACTCATTTCACCAATCTTGATCTTCATTCTAGTTGTCAAAATTAGAGATGAAGAAGTACGTACTAAAATTTTCAAACCCTTAAGACTCATTATGATTTTTTGGCAATGCATTTTGTTCTCATAAATGCACCATCATGTAGACACCTAAATTTCATCATTAAACATCTAATCAAACTAAATTATCATAATATATTCTTCTAGAGTCATATTAATTAAATATTTCATTTATTTATTTAATCTTTTATGTCTTCTATGGTTTTAGGTAAATTAACTCATTTAATTTATCTAAAGTCCTCGACACTATTTAATTAAACAAATGTCTAGACCTATTTAATTAAATTATTAATTCTCTTTCTTCTATGTTTTCCATAATAATTAAACAATTAAGCTATGTAATTAATGTTCCCCATTTCATATATAGTCCTAGGTAAATTAATGAATTTTACTATATTGTCGCCCTCGTTTAATTAAATAAATACATTTATGTATTTATTTAAATCCCCTTTCCTCTATTTTGAATTTGAATTAATTCAAAAAGCCAAATTCCCTTTATCCATTTGCATATTCATAACCCATCCACTTGTGTGTTAATCTTTCATTTAATTAAGTAAATGAATTTTTTTACTTAATTAACCCTTCCCCCCACTTGCAGTAAAAAGGAATTAAAGTTTCATCCACTCACTCTATCTCCTCCCATCACATCCTCCTAAAAATCCTACTTGCCTCCTAATCGCCTTTCATTAAGCCTAATCACCCTCATTAAGCATGTGCACATTCCTCAACACAAGGATTAAGCCAAAACGTCAACCCTTGTACAAGTCTTCCTTAAATGCTTTTACATCTTTGTCCCCTTTAAAGAATTTTGAATTATTTTCCCACTCCCCCACTTGTCCTATTGGTTGCTCCAACTGATGGTTCAAGTTAACCTAAAAATTATCCTTCTCCTATTATTGGGTATCCTGATTCAATGACCAATTGACAAGGCTTTGGAAGCCTTCTGCACTTTAGGCTCTGCAAGACCTAGGTGGGTGAACCTTAGTAACACTTTTGGATGTTAGTCCTATTTTAAAGAAATATTGTAAACAACAAATGAATCTCAGCACATTTAATCAAAACACTTAAAACTTGCTTAGAATTGGCTCTATTCTAAATATACCATTTGAACACACCACTGAGAGATAAAATTCACAACTGCACCTAAGAACAATAAGGTAAAAGATGCTTTAAAAGTGGATGATTCTAAAACAAATTTTAGACAACATAGACTAGTGTCTGTTCCATGGGCATGAAGTCAAACTGTGGGTGATGAACATATATCTAGAAGCATGTAACTTCAAATTTGTGAGCCTATGTGGCATTATTGTCAGACGTTAAAACAACTCCTTATGTTACCATAGAGACTCTTCTTACTCATCCATAATGCATTCAAACCTAACTATAAATTTGTAGATGGAATTTAATTCATCACTGGAATGAAACCCATACATGTAGCTACACATTGACAAGAAATTTTCCAAGAAGAATTAAAACATCCTAAATATTTCTATTCATATGAGGTCAAAATACATTGTGGAGACAACCTTTGTAGTAATTTTGCATGTTGCTCATGTACTAATTCGAAGATACTAAAAGGAAAATATACATTCAACACTTGATGACAACTTCTTACACATGAATCTTTACAATTCTATTAGCTTGTCCAAAATTTGGATTACATTCAAAACCCTAATAATGAGAAAAGAAGTAGAATTTATAGAAGAAAAGAAGGGTCTTGGACTTGATCTGAACTTGACATGTGTCCCCTTCGTTCCTAGCTTAGCTCATGAAAGCACCTTAAATTCTCTGTCAATAACTAATTTTTCTGCTAACCTACTCCACAATTTCTGATTTGTACCACCTATTCCCATGAAATCTTGTCGCCCACACATGCCAAGAACCTCTAAAAGTGACAATATTTGTTGCCTTGGTCTAAAAACCCCTTTATGCTCAATGCATCTAAAAGTGACCCATCCTCTTACTTCAACCTTGAATTCCCTATTAAAAATGAAGGGTATGACAAGATAATGGCAAAAAATAAGCAAAGAGCATGATTAGTCACCATTGGTTATCTAAAGAGGAGTGCCTTTCTTTGGAATGTATTCTAGCTATCTTTGTCTCCTATTGTGATCACTGTGTTGACCATACAATTGGTCGTATACCAAGGTAACCCAGTGAACCTATGAAACCTATGAGCCATGCCTTCATTGCACCTAGCATGCCAATGTTGTAATGATGCCACAGACGTAGGCTTTACATCCTAGTACCTTCTAGGGAAAACCATGGGTGGTAGCCTATGTTCCTCTACCTCTCATGAAGCTTTTGATCAGATAGAGCATCTCAAATGCCTAAAAGTCCTCCTTTCCTAGCCATTCACCCAAGCTCTTTTCTACAACCCATCCCAAAGGATGGATCAAGAGGCACTATGCATAGATATTTGTCATTTGTGAGAGGCAAAAAAATCCATCATCTTCACTTGAGGGATTTCATACCTCTACAACTACTGAGAGATCTTTTGATACCTTTGCAGCCACAAGCTAAAGCACTTTCATGCTTATGGCCAGGATCTTTGTACATCTATTATAACATCACAAGCAACAACCACGCCCTTCCGTTATGAAAATCATCATGCTTCTTGGCGAGACAACACAAATCTTTTGAGTACCAATGTATAACCCATGCAAGGTACTCATACTTTTCCTATCAAAGATTTACCTCTGGTATTTTCAGCTTTGCTAATTATGGCAGCAATATGCAGCTACTCTCATTAAGCATGCATTGAAAAAGCCTTTTGTAAAGGGATTATCCAACCTATCACAATATCTGCACAATAGAGCTCGATTTGATATGTCAAATATTTTGATGGAAAGGAAAATTCATTTCATGTTCTAAATGATTGGAAATTCATTCTGCAATTCAACCTACCAATGTAATTTCATTCCCTTGGGATCTTCAACCTTGTCTTCATACTTCATGCATACATCGTCAAACACCCATCAACATTGCTTACCTAACTCTTTTCAATCCACATGGAACCATGTATCATCCTTGGACAAGTCCACTAGATAGGTCCAACCCCTTGTGGACCATCTTTGAGTGGTCGACCCATGCACCCCTCTATTATGTTGCTATGCTTCATAATCTTTTTATCCACCCACAGAATCACGGTGTCCAAGGCAATTTTTTTCTCCACATGTTTCCCATGCTTCATTGATATTTTATACAACTCCCCTTCATCTTCGTGAAACCATGGGGTGATCAATTCCTCTTCACCTTTGAGCATACTAAGGATCACCCCGTGCTTCCATCAACAAACTTTGTTCCTTTGAGATATCAGGTGGAATTTCAGGGTGATCTTATTATGGGCTTCCAACACTTCCCTGTCCTTTTGTGATGTTTTTTCCTTTACCACCTTTTCTAGCATGAAAGCCCAGGGCAACCACTCTTTACTTATTTGGTCCCAATGAACCTTTTACCCTGTCATTTTGCTATCAATGTTGCACAATATATGTAACTATAATAGAATGTCAAGATAGACCGCTTCTTCCACACCTCACAACTCTGTTGGAAAAGGGGCTATTTCTTAGTGTTTTGGCGGAGACCCAGGGGTACGCCATATCCATTAACCCTACTACTTTGGTACTTCATTGCTATATTGAATCATGATTATGTGAGAATCCAAGGCATAACATTGAAATGCATTAGCAAAATTTTACATAGTACAACTTCACCCCCCTTAAGAATTTTGGGGTGCTAATAGTAGCTCTAGTTGGGGATGGTTAGGTGTAAGCTAACACGAGAATCTAGGCCTCTGGGAAGAAGACCAGTCATTATAACTCTATTGGGATCTTGATGCAACTAGATGAAAATTAAATTATCCTTCGATTTGGCAGCCCCAATCTACCAAAAATGAAGTGACAATATTTACCTTTATCAAAAATATGATTTTCATCTTAAAATGTGATTAGTACTATGAAAATATCACTACAAACAAATTGACCACATAAAAAACACTTTTAAGCTTCTAGCCAATCTTGTGTCTAACACTATCAATGCCACCCCTATTATACCCCTTGTCAAATTCATGCTCAAAGCAATATGAAATGTCATCTTCCTCATTATTAAATGGTATATATGTACCACATTCATTAGGTAATGCATCCATATATATTATGTGGCAGCTATCATACATAATCAAATAGTCATTCAATTGGTATGGAGCTAAAAAAATTGGTTTTGATTTATACATGTCATTTTTAGTAGGGGCAAATATTAAATCCTAATTATCTTGAAGAATTATTTTAGCATCATGCAAACCATGCTCACAATATGCCTCAGTCACTGATGGAGGGACCTCAAAGAGATCAATCCAATTCGGGCAACAAGAGTAAACACGTCGAAATAACAAAAGAGCATATGGAGAGAAGCAATAGTTGTATTTATTGACTGGAAATCAATTACATTCGATTGGAAACATGCATGCCTTCATACCTACCAGGATACAAATGGCCTACTTCATTATCATCTTTGGTTAGTGACCTTAAATCCCAATTCTAAAGATTATCCCTAATTCCTAACTGAGAGCTACTTTCCATAGAAGTATTATATTACATAAATAGGCATCACGACACAAAGGTTGGACCAAGAATAAGAACATTCCCCAAAATAGGGAAACATGTTAAGGCAAATAGGGCAGGTCCTAAATCTTAAGGAACTCGATCCATAAACCGTACAAGGCATAGAGAACTGAGATTTCCATTGCAAGATCAAAATTCACCAACAGGTCACAAATTAGCAAGAACATCACCTAAGAGAGAACAAATCATAACTTGAACAACATTGAACCAAATGAGTTGTGAACCTAGGAACATGGTCCAAAATAGGTCCTGGATACAATTGTTGGATTACGGAGAGGGTGGGTGAATCAGTAATCCTTGATTCTCTGTACCTTAAAAACTTTTCTCTAATTAACTCAGTGTCAACTCGGTCAAACATAATTTACTATTTATCGACAACAGTAAATTAACTTTAAAAATCTCCAAATCAAACACAATAATCATTCA
Source organism: Chamaecyparis obtusa (assembly GCA_027943335.1). Lineage (NCBI taxonomy): Eukaryota > Viridiplantae > Streptophyta > Pinopsida > Cupressales > Cupressaceae > Chamaecyparis > Chamaecyparis obtusa. The sequence goes on along the minus strand of BSBK01003091.1, from coordinate 571,201 downwards.
ACACATATAACACCAGTATTTAATGTGGAAACCTAGCTTTGGGAAACACTACTGTGGGAATTGTCACCCACTAAAGAAATACTCTTCTGAAGTATGTTCGGTTAAAAGCCAATCTGGTTAAAGATTACAATACACACTATTAAATGTGAACCAGTCAAGGGATTTACCTCATATTTGTTAGGATCTTCACCATGTTAGGAGTGGCCTAATTAAAGGACTTCAAACACTCTTTAGAATGCTACCTTTAGCAAGGATTTTATAATAAGATTGTTAAGTCCACTCGGTTAAAAGATTTTTCTGTTATAAATGTTAATAAGAAACAATGAATATATTAACCTATAAATCTACTACTATCTTTGCATAATCATATCCTCTATGCACTCTCTATCTTTACTTCAATCCTTCACTTTCCACTGGCTTCAAAACTTCATCAAATCTTGTCTTTCTAACTTGGAATTCACCTTTTCCTTCTTCACTGCATTAGTTTGTGACTTATCAACCCTTCAATTTGACAACCATTTGTTCATACAGATTCATGCTTTATATAGACTTTGTTTTGCTGCTTAATCTCTTTTATTACATTTTCTTTTGATTAATCTCAGCCATCCAATACTTTTCTCAAACTTATTCAATGAATTTGGATCTCGATAAAACATTTTATCATCACCTCAAAACTTGAACTTTCTTGAAACTTTTTCCTTCTCTTTTTGTCGCTTAGATCTATGTCATAGATCATCATCATGAATTTTCTTTATCGTAGATCTCTTAAACTAACTCTTCCTCATCATTAGAATCTTCCATCTTATCATAGCTCAACATTAAATGTCATTATGATCCTTGTATTTAATTTGTGTTCCTTGCTCGGTGGATAACTCACTGAATTTCAGTTAACTTTGTTCAGTGACTAAAACCTTCTTTTTGATGTCTTGAGTTCCTTTTCCTTTAGTGAAACTTTCTTTCCTCTTACCAAATGACATATTTTCTTTTACCGAATTACTTTTACTTCTCGGTAGCCAAAACTATTTTGCATACCGACTTGACTAACCTTCATTACCAACTTGATATAATCATATTTTAGGTAGAAAACAATTATATCAAAATAATCTTAACATTGTCTAGTCTGTATCAGTTGCCCAATTAAGTTCTTTAACTTCACAACATTTCACTTCTTCTTCTTAACTTACTCAACTTATATCATACTCTAAATGATATGGCAAAGCAATATAAATCAGATATCAATTGCTTGACATTAATGACAAGATAATAACTAATCTAATCATTCTAAAATCTTGTATTCATTTGATCTTGGTTGATCTTCATCGTCATCACCATCAATTATAATAAAAACAATTTGATCATCGCATAAGCTAACTTGAACATATGATGAATCACCAACTTGGTCTCTCAGATTATAAAACAAGAACATACTATTTTTGGTTGATACAAGATTTCTCTAAACCCAAGATGCTCTTGTATCAGACACCAGGGGTTATTAACAAAGTGACTCTCTCACTTTGCAACCTAAGGAGAATCAACATGATCCAACTCAGCTTGAGAAATCCAAGAATCTTCAATTGGTCTATTCTTCCACTTCACCAAATATTCCTTCCAACTCTATTGTCCAAAATCCTCTCAATCTTGTCTATCTATTTCTTCATATACTCTTTTTTTACTTATGAATCATCCTCAGGCTCATGATATTCATACAAATTAGCAATCTTAAATATAGGTGATATATCCATATTTTCGGGTAATTTCACTTCAAAAGCATTTTTGGAGTCAAGCTTATTGAATATTCTACAAGGTCCAAATTCCCTCATCTTCAATTTGTTGTTAAGTTCCAAGCGGAAACCTTGCTTTCTTTAAATGAACCATAACTTCATCTCCTATTGCAAAATCATGATGTCTCTTAGTTTTATCAACCTTCTCCTTATACTTCAAACTACTACACTCCAAATGACACTTAACCTCCTCATGTAATGACTTCATAAGATCTGTATATCCTTTTGCTTCAACACTCATTTTCCCTTCATGACTAATATCCCTTAATTTTGCAACTCCTTTAGGATTCATGCAACTAACTATTTCAAATGGTGTCATTCTTGTGCTCCTATTCACCAAATTATTATATACAAACTCTACTTGTGGAAAACCAATGTTAGATAACTGAGAAGGGGGGTGAATCAGTTAAGTCTAGTTATCCTACAATCCCAAATACTTCTAGGTGTATATATCAAAAATTTCATATCAAATAATCAACTCGGTAAAATATCAACTGTGCATTTCTCTTCGTATACCAATTACAAGTAAATTAAGTAATGTGTTTACCAATCTATCTAGTTATAGTAATGTGTAAAGTAAAATAACAATTCAACACATCCATACAAATATAACACATATATTTTTAATGTGGAAACCTTGTTAGGGGAAAAACCACCTAAGACCGGTAACCCAAAATAATTCACTCTTCTGAAGTGAGCTCGGTTAGTAATCAACCCTATTAAAGGTTACAAAACACACTGTGAGGTGTGACTTAGAGGATTTATCACTAACAATTCTCCCTTGACCAAACATTCACTATGGGGTCAACAAGAAAACAATCAACGTTCATTGAATGTCCTATTGAAATATAAAGATGGTTAAGTCTCACTTAGTTAAGAGATTTATTTGTAACAATGGTTAAACTGATACAATAATAATTTGATTCAAATACAACTTTGATTTGTAGATTTTTCAGATCTATGCTAAGCTCAAAAATACCTCTGATCAATAATCAATTCAACATCTTTGTTTCCTCCGACTCTATCCTACTGGGTAATTACTTTCTCTATCACTTGGTGTTGTTTGCAATTTTTCTCAGTTTTGTCTTCAACCAGTTTGATCAAAGTTGCATGAAATCAATATTTTTCACATGAATTCTCCTACAACATCCAGACTCAATAATGAATCTCATGTCTCCTTACATAGACATCATAAACCATTTTATTTCCATCCATAGATTTTTCCTCTTAATCTTCACCATAGATTTTACCGCTTTAACCTTCATCGGCAGTTGTGTTAACAACACGTTTCATTCTCCTTCATCCAACCATCCTTGAATTTTGTCAATCGGTTGATCATCATAAAAAATATTATCATTTACCTTGGAATCATAAACAATTGTCTAGCTCATCATCTTTAGTCAGCTGTCACAAACTCCATTTATTTCTTTCACTTGGTCAATACTAGAATGCATCAATGATAACTAGCTCGGTTAATACTATACTTGGTATACACTACACTTGCTTGGTGTATACTGAATTCTTCATTTACCGACCACATAAACTTGTTCAATATTAATCTTCCATACATAATAGAATCATGTAATATAGTCAAGTCATTAACGTAATGTCATAGACCCATCAATAAGTTACCCAATGTATACCTTATCCATATCTTTCTTATCCATCTCATCTTTATGTAGATATCTCATTTCTTTAACATTTCCTTCTTAAGATGTTTGTAACCATCATGATAAGTACAATCAAAACTAGTTGACATCAACAAAAATACATTAAATGATTTAATTGTCTTACATATACTTTAGTAGCTCGGTGATCAACAATCACTGTCTTTCAATTATCCATTCCATTGTCAAACTTTTCTCAAGTTACTCAATTAGTTGTAGTTTATCAATCTCTCCCTTTGGCATTGATGGCAACATAATATGAAATATGTCATAGAATACCAAAAATCTATTCTACAACTCTATAAGAAAATATTGTAACTCGGTAAGCTCTCCCTAGCTTGTACATTTAATATGTTTAATCACTACACAATATTAACACTCTCTATGCTATCTCTCCGTGCATATTTGATCTTTTCTCCCTATATATACATGTATCTTCTTCTCTCCTATTGTCTTTTCTCCCTTTAGATAGATATTTCATTGATTCTTCTCTCCCTTTGACAATAATGCCAAAAGAAAAATAAATAGCTCTTTAGTAGCCAAAATATTATCTCTAGTGTTTGGTTCAGATCAGGTATCTTTCATGTACCGATATGCAGTTTCAGTTTATCTTTCATCTTCTAGCTTTCACAATCTCAAGAAACCTAAAGTGTGAACATCATGCATCAACATCATTTGATATTCCAATAAATTATAGGTTGATGCAACCTCCTGATCACCTTAGTGACCGATAGACAAGGGATGGACCCCTAGTCTAGTCCTCAACTACTCAAATGTATCCTTAGGTAAGGGTTTAATGAATATATCTACAAGTTGCTCTTTTGATTTCACATACTCCAATTTCACTTGTTTTCCTTGTACTTGTTCCCTCAAATAGTGATACTTTATAGATATCTGCTTTGTCTTTGCATGCATCACTAGATTCTTAGAAATGTTTATAGCACTAACTTGTAATCACAATGTATTATCACTGGGTCAGTGATCTCTTCATTCATACCTATCAAAAGTTGTTTTATCCATGCAATGTTCAAAAAATTAGCAGTAGCAGCAATATATTCTACTTTTGCAGTGGATTGAGAAATGCATCCTTGTTTCTTACTTATCCAAATAACTAGTATTTCTCCTAAAAAGAATGCTCCACTAGTAGTGCTCTTTCTATCATCAATATTTCTAGCCCAATCTACATCTGTGTAAACTTTCAGTTCAAAATTTCCCCATTTCTTGTACCACAAACCATAATTTTCAATGTTCTTCAAGTATCTCAAAATTCTTTTTACAATAATCATATGTGATTCTTTAGGATTAGCATTAAATATTTCTACAATTACAACTGCATGTGCAATATTTAGTCTACTATGTATAACATACATCAATTTACCAATCATTGATCTGTATAGTGTCTGATTTACCTTGGTTGACTGATCATCCTTTGTCAATTTTCATCCGGTGACCATAGGTGTACTGACCGATTTTGAATCCTGCATACCAAAAGTCTTCGATACTTCTTTTATGTACTTTGATTGAGTAATGTATATGCTTTCACTTTGTTGTAAAATTTGCAAGCCAAAAAAGAATTTAATCTCTCCAAACATTGACATTTCAAATTATTTTCTTATTTCATCAACAAATGATTTGCATAGATTATCGTGTCCTCCAAATATGACATCATCAACAAAAATTTTAGCAATAAGAATTTTATCATCAGTTTCACCTTTCAAGTACAAATTATTTTTGTCACTTATTCTAACAAATCCAATACTGATAAGATAGGAGTCTAGTCTTTCATACCATGCTCTTGGTGCTTGTTTTAATCCATATAATATTTTGTGCAACTTACATACCATGTTCTTCTAATTAGGATCAACAAAACCTTTAGGTTGTTAAATGTATACCTCTTCTTCAAGTATTCCATTCAGAAATGTAGATTTAACATCCATCTGATAAACTTTAAATCATTTGTAAGCAGCAAAAGCGAGCAATATTCTAACTCCTTCAAGTCTAGCAACTAGTGCAAAAGTCTCACCATACTCAATTCCTTCTTCTTGTGCATACCCTTTGCATACAAGTCTTGCCTTATTCCTAGTGACATCTCCATTTTCATTCAACTTGTTTCTGAATATCCATTTGGTTCCAATTACATTTTTATAATTCAGTCTCGGGACCAATGTCCATGTTTTGTTTTTCAGTATTTGCTCAATTTCTTCATTCATGGTCTTAATCCATTCATCATTTTCAAGTGCATCTCTAACAGTTTTAGGTTCAAATTCACAAACTAAGCATGTGTTTTTTCTCAACTTACTTTGTGTCATCATGTCAGCTTTCTTGTCTCCAATAATCTGATTCTATGGACGATGTCTCCTCACATATTTTGTAAGTATAGATTCAGTTCTTTGTTCTTCATTATGTTCTTCACTCGATGTAGGATCATGATCTTCATCGGTAACTGTTTGTTGATTCTTGGTCTATATAGACTGATGTTCAGTAGCATTACTCTGTTGCTCGGTAATGTTAGGTTGTTGCTCAGGTAGAGTGTCAGGTTTCTCAATGTAAGTAAATCTACCATAATTGTTTGGTTCCTTTTTGCTTTCTTCATCATTTTTCTCAGCAAATTCATCAACTCTCACATTTGCACTTTCAATCATCTTGTTAGTAGCCTTATTCAAACATTTGTAAGCTTTTCTTTTAGTAGAATATCCTAAGAATATTCCTTCATCACCTTTTGAATCAAATTTCTCATTTATATCATCTTTCAAAATGTAACATCTACTTCCAAATATTCTGAAATAACTTACATTCAGTGTGTAACCATACCATAATTGATAGGGTGTCTTGTTTGAATCTTTCTTCAGTTAAATTCGGTTCAATGTGTATACAATAGTATGTTAGTACCTGCAAGAAATTTTCATGGCAATAGAATTTTTCTCTATTCTCTGCATGCTTTTCCTTGTCTCTGGCTTGAAACCCTAGGTCTAAATTCATAATTATAGGTGTTGGAGAAAAAAAAAACCCTAGATTGTCTTGACCTGGTTCTAATTCTTCATTACCTTTTCCAGGCCACTTAAGTAATTATAAAGCATGTGCACTTTATTTTTTCTCTTTGGTCGCTTAGTCTCCCAAAGAAATAAGAATATTCCTTTCAGTCCAGCAACCTCCTGAAATCCTTTTGTCGCGAGACCTCTCAATATTTTTAGAATATTCATTATCCTTTAGTGATTTGCTGAGCGGTTAGCCTTTTCTCTAGTCTCCAGTTCTCTAGGTTTTCGGGTGGTTAGCAATTTCATTCAATGATTTGGATTTCCTTTGGTCGCATTATCTCCCAAAGAAGGCAGTTATCTCTTATGCGGTTAGTGACTCAGCGATTGGCTCTTTGTCACGAGGTCTCTAGATTTTATTCCGAGATTTGGCGACCACTGTATCAATATTTTTAGGATGGCTTTAGTCGCCAAATCTCCTAAGAAAAGTCAAATTCAGCATAAGGTTCTGAGATCTAGCAACTACCGTCAGATCAAGATTGTGTGATATGGAGGTTTAGTCACTGAATCTCATAATGTAGGCCCATGTTAGATAAGGATTATATAGGTGGACTTGATGTCAGAGGGTGCTGAGGTAGTGGCTAGTTATTGGTTGCGGGATGGTGAGTTGGATATGTTGTTAGCAGTACTCAAATTTCATCTTGGTTCCCTTTTAATCCTACGGTGGGCGCATGAGTGCATAGAATCTTTTGAGCTTTTAAGATCATGCACCAGCCATCCAATATTCCAGATGTCAGAAGAATCAGTAGGGTGGGGCCAATGTTTTTGACATTCAGATTCAGAGGTTAAAGGTATTCAGTGATCTAGCGACTGAAGGTTGTCTCGTAGTCTCTTGAATCTAGCAGTTAAGTGCCAAAATTTCAGCGACCTGGTGAACGGTTATAAATCTCTTCAATCACTCAATCTCGAAATCAAACAGTTAAGTCTTCTAAAATTTTGAGATTGAGCAAGGATCGTCGATGGCTACAGGATAGAATTGAAGATCAACGATCAGTTTTTAATCTCAAGATCTGACCCAAGGTTGAGAAATCTTTCCGTGACTTGGAGATTTGTCTCAGTCATGTGATCTCGGGACTTAACCCTAGTTAGAAAAAAGATTGTGAGACTCAGTGAATCTCATTGTCGCTAAGTCTCCATATAGTGCAGGGTTAAGGTAAAGGTTAGCATCTGGTTTGCCCCGGCGGTTATGTTCTCAGTTCAGTGATCTAGCGACTGTATAGTCTTAGATTCTCTTGATCCTAGCGGTTAAATGCTAAACCTTGAGCGATTCAGAGACACGGTTAGTCTCGTGGTCACTGAATCAAACAGTTAAGTCATAAAATCTCTCGTGACTTGATGTGGACCATAGGATGAAATGATGAAGATGATCGATGACAGTCGCGAAGTCTCAGGAGGAAGTTTGAAAAGTCAAAAAGTTCTCGCGACTAAGAGACTCCTGGGTAGTCGCTAGATCTACAAATGTGTGGAGGTCGAGTGATCACTGAATATTTTTAGAAGGTTAATAAAGTTGCTGTGACTATGAGATAGACTATAGTCGCTAGATCTCATAATGAAAGGTATATATCTTAGATAGACTTTAGTCGCTGGGTCGCATGATGAGAAAATATTAAAGGTCTCTTATAGTCTCCAGATCAGGGAAAGAAGGAAGTCAATTTAGCGACAAAGAAAATTTTCCTCAGTCACGCAATCTCCAAATAAAGTCAAAGGGCTTCGAGACAGTTAGTTTCCCTCAGTCGGGTAATCTCATGATGATGATGCAGTTAGTAATTTTGTCTCACGATTTAGAATTTCTTTAGTTGCGTGATCTCAGGAAAATTTGGCGATTAAAGAGAAGACTGCAAGATCATGAGACTGTTTAGTCGCGTAATCGCTAAGGTAACTAGGATTAAAGATGATGACTACGCGATCTCGCGACTGAGGGGAAAATGTAAACCAGGATTCCTACGCGGTTAATATTGAGAGGCCCAGGAAAGTGAAGAGATCTAACGGTAACGGTGTTAAGTTCATCCAGATTTGAATGCTAGTCGTCGATATATTGTCTAGCACCATAATGTAGTTGTCTCTTCTAGATTCAAATATTTTAAGGGTTTCTCAGTGACTAAGGACTGAAATTGAATGCTTGGGCGGCTGGATCTGGTTGATTTGATCTTGTCGACTGATGTAGTGTGGTCCAGAGATTATGATGATTGATGGAAAAGGGTTTGTACCATGAGAAAGTGGGTAAAGGTTGCTCGAGGCATGTTGCAGGTGGTTGATCAGATTGATTAACTTGGTGAATTCATGATCTTCGGTACATTACTCAGAGATTTCTCATTAATGAAGATCATTCTTGGATCTGATCACTTGGTTTTTCTCCAATGAATTAAATTTTGATTGAATCCAATTGGTTTGGTGGTTGAAACCTTTTCCCTAGTCATCCGTAGCTTGTTGCATCTTGATTTTTGAGATTGCAAGATGACTAGTGGTATATATTGTAGAAGTTTTTATTTTTGTTGTGGTTGATGTTATGTTGAAATTCAATGTAAAAAACTGAACAAGGAGAGCCTGGATTGTGGGTCTTTTTCCTAGCATTGTGTTATTTTGGTAATGTATAGATTCTGTAAATTTTAATGAGAATACACTTGAATTCCAATCTCAGATTTATGTTTGTCTTCTTGTTTTGATCTTGGGCTCATATATGTTAATGTCATAAAGTGAGTTAACATATGGTAAACAAAGAGTATTGTGAAATTATCTTTGAGTTCCTAACAAAGTTAGGATTAAAGTCTTTAAGGTAATTTCAGTGAGTTCATGGTTGGATAGGAATTTGATGATGAGGTTTGGGAGTGAGAGGGATAATAGGCAAAGCACTTATTCTGAGTTCAAGAGTATTTGATTTAGGATTTTCAGTTGATATGTGTTATTGGGTGACTCTATGCCCTAGGTTAAGGCACTGATCCATTCTATAGAAGTAATTCATCATCATCAATCACACATTTAAATGATAAAATCTTTAAAACCAGTTGATAAAGGGTATAGTTGTATAACATTTTGTGACTCCTTTGAAGAAGTGAGTCAAAGGTACACCCGCCTAAGCATCTAAGCTCAAAGTGTAGGAGGATCTCTTTGATCCTTGTTAATTGGCCCTTTTCTTCACAGACTTTGGAGTGGTGATAAAGTCAGTGACATTAGTTTGTCAATCATAGTGTAAACCTGCAAGTAGAAAGAAAAGACAACCAACAAAATGGCGACTCTGCTGGGGAGAGTCTAGAGATAAAAGTTATTAAGTGGACTCTTGTTTTTTCATGTTGTATTCAATTGTTGTCTTTAAGATTTTCAAAGATTTCCCACTTTGGTGGGTGGCGACTCAAAAGGATTAAAACCAGTGCTATAGATTGTAGATCATGGACAAAAGAAGGAATACTAGGTCCTTCGTCAAGAAAAATTCAGAGGTTACTCTAGAACAGTTACCTAGACCAGAAAAGAAGAGTTGGATCAAAAGAAATGGAGAGTCTACTAGTGCTCCCATGAGAGAACAAAGAAATACTAGAAATAGAGCACCACTTGCATCCTCTAATGAGGAAGATTCACAATACAAAGGTTCTAAATCAGATAGTGGCTGCTCTAAAGATAGATTTTATGATACCCCGGAGGCAGTATTTCAAGATAAAGGTTCATTACCTGTGAGTCAGGATGTACAAGCCAGAGAAAGGGGTTTTGGAATGGATTTAGATCCTAATGAAGATATGTTCAAAAGGCAACCCATGAGACCAAGACAGGTCCATTTCCCATATCAAAACCTTACTGATATGGATGTGTCATCAAGTTCTGATGATATTATGATAGACCCAGATGATTTGAGTGCACTAAGGTTACAGTTGGCAGAGCAGGATGCCATACATAAGAGGTTACAAAAGGAGAGAGAACCTGAGAAAGTGAATGCTTTGATAGAAAGAGAGTCTCTTCTTAGAAAGATTAATGAGTTGAAGGAGAGAAACAAGATGCTTGCCTCTGCTCCTAAGACTTTGTAGCATGATGTCTTTGGTGATCTTGATGCTTTGAGAAGTGAGTAGGAACACTTGCTACAAGACCATGAGTTTGATAAAGAGGGCCCTGTGGTTAGACAGGTTCAAAGTTATGCTTCCCTCCCTAAAGATAGAGATGGGCATGAGATCACTAGGCATGTTGTTGTTGTTGGCAAAAAAGGAAAGCAAAAGATGGTGGGACACCAAACAAGCAAATCATTGACAATACCAGGGGTGTCAATACCCATTTCAAATAAGGATATAGAGATAGAAAGGAAAAGGAAAGAAGATGAAGACCTAGCAAGAGAATTAGAAAAGGCTGAAATTGAAGCCTCCATTGTAGAAAAAAGAAGAACGATCTAGTTTTTGAAGGCTTCATCTGCAAATACTCTCATGCCATCCACTACTGATGAACTAGGTATGCCATCTACAACTTCTAATGTTGTTTCAATTGGTAATGTTACTACTAAGAGTTCACTTCCTTCTTCATCTGCCAAGATAAATGTTGATCCTAAACAACAGTCAAATGCACAAGTAGATGGAAATGTAAATGTAAACGTTGATCCTAGGGTTAACAATAGTTCAAATTTTCAAAGATGACCTATGCAATTAGAAGGCTATAGGAAAATTAGTTTTGATGGAATACCTGGCTATCCAAATGCTTTTCCAACTAATATAAGAGATAAGGTACCTAAGTTTGCTGGTAACAGTGCCATTAGTTGTGAGGAACATCTTAGGTTATTTGTTGATATGCTAAATGATTATGAAATAGAACATGAGGATGTAGTCATGAAATTATTTGTTCAATCTTTGGTGGAGGATGCTAGAGATTGGTTTAAGAGACTCCCTGACTGATGTATTGACACCTGGGATTCTTTTGAAAAGTGTTTCAAAGAACAATATGGTGACAGGCCTAATGCTAGTTTTATGTTGAATAAGTTCAAAACTATAAGGAAAAATCAAAATGAATCTGTAGCTGAGTTCAATATGAGACTTTAGAAGGGTATGCATAAGCTATTTCAAGTCATGAGGCTCAATGATAATGTTTGTTTGACCACATACTTCAATGCCTTTGATGGGAAAATAGGATATTTGTTGAGGGACAAAGAACCAAGAACTCTTAGAGATGCTTTTAGGATTGCTGTCAATATTGAAAACAATATGAAAATTTTAGGGAAATTGGGTGGAAAAAGAGATGATCCAAAGTTGTTTGGAGACAAGAAATATAGACGGGATAATGAAAGAAATGTTGGAAACAAGAAACAAGAGGAAGATAAATTGGATAAGGTGTTGAATGCATTGAAGGATTTAAAAGAACCTCCTAATAGAATTAATAATGGTCCTACCAATGAAAAGCCTCAATTCAACAATAATTTCAATAGGCAAAATAGATTGTAGAATTATCCCTACAACACCCAATGGAAGGATGGCAAGCCTATTGTCCCTGCTGCAAGAGGAAATAATGATAGGTCTATCCTTGATCCTTTACACAAGGGTTCTATAAATGTCATAGAGGATACACCATGGTGTATAGCATGTCAATCCCCTCATTCTGTAGACCATTGTGTGGTTGCACAATCCATGTTAGCATATCAAGATGATAACAATGAGGAGTTAGATCAAGAAGAAAATCATGATGAAATTGGGTGCAATATGGAAAATTCATATTTAGGATATGAAGATGATTCTGATATTGATGAAGAAGAAGATGTGTGTCTGAAAAGACACAATAGGGCACTTTTCCATTAGGAGGTTTTTTTCGATAATGATGACATGGATGAAAAGATATGTAACATGAATTCATCCTCAAAAATAGTAAATTTGAGAAGACCTTCAAAGGAAGAAATGGACAGAATTACTGTAGAAATGATAGCCCAAGTGCAAACTAGAGGCATGGTGGCAAGGGATACAAATGGGAAAGTTGCAGGAATGTTTATGAAGAACACCAACTCCAGGGAACTCAATGGAAATAGATCAAAGGATGATCATTAAATGAGGTTCAAAAATGTGAAAGGTAAGAAGTGGGAACCTAAGGGAGTTGAAGCCGAAAAGATTCCTACTGTTCAAGACAAGAATCATCAGAGTGAAACAGAGAAGCCAGTCAACATAATGGCTAGAGCTGAAAAGGTAAAGGTCATAGCTACAACCAATGTATCAGATAAATAGGACACTAAAGCAATGCAGATTGAGTTTCCTCCCTCTGTCCCTATTGACATGTTGGCTGTACTGTCTCAGATAACTGTTAAGGTTCCATTGTCATAATTGTTGAGGATCCCTAAACATAAGGATAGGGCTATTGTATGGGTAGATAATGTTCATAATAATGATGTTGCATGCAATGAACCTCAGGATAAAGTTTTGAAAGAAGTGGAGGTCCAAGGATTGGTATCTCACATACCACCTATATATTTGGACAATTTTGTCAATGCTGGCCTTGAAAACATAGATCCATTCTTCTTGAGTATCCTTGTGAATGGAATGAAATTAAGAAATTGTATGATTGATTTAGGTGCTTCCAATACTGTTATGCCTTTTAAAATTATGGAAAAATTAGGCCTCAAAGTTGACACTAATCAGGGCAGATGTTGTGCAATGGATCAGAGAGAGGTATCAGTCATTGGGACTATAAATGCAATGCCATACAGATTGGTAGCCTATCCAGAGAAAGAACTAACTATGAGTGTCTTGGTAGTAGACATTCCACCCCATTATGGTATGCTATTGTCTAGGAAATGAAGTGCTTCCATGGGTGGAAGTTTGCAGTGTGATCTTTCTTTTGCAACTTTCAATTTTGATGGTCGGTCCATTAGGATTGAAAGGGCACCAAGGGTAACTTATATGATTGAAAAGAATATCAATAATGAGGTTACCTACTTTGTGGATACTGATGTCAATTCTTTTAGAGTTGAGGTCACTGTACTTGAGAAGGAGCCTGTATTGCCATGTATTGCTGAAGAGATAGGTTTAGAGTTTGTGAAGGGTGATTTGTGGGTGATGTACTTTGATGGTGCTAGCTATAAAGATGGAGCAGGAGTAGGTATTTTACTCATATCTCCTAGTTGGAGTACCTACAAATTCTCTTTCACATTGAATTTCTTTTGTACCAATAATATAGCAGAGTATGAAGCATTATTGCTAGGATTGAGATTGGCACAAAAGCATGGAATTAAATGTATAAAGATTGTTGGGGATTTTGAATTAGTGGTGTCCCAAATAAGATCAGTATATGCTTCCAAGAACAAAAGGCTAAAATAGTATAGAAATGTTGTATGGGATTTGATTGAGTGTTTTGATGCCTTCAATATTGAGTGGAAGGACAGAAGTAATAACAAGATGGCTGATTTGTTAGCCAATATAGCAATCAATCCTATTGATATTACTTTTGTTGGCCTCTCTAAAGTTGAAATTCAGACTAGGCCTAATATACCAGATAATGTTGAGAACTGGCAAGTTTTTGAAGATGACCAAGATATCTTGAGATTTATGAACTGTGAAGACCAATATCATGGTCAGGAGTTAGATTGTTCAGCCTTGGTTGAGATTACAAAAGGAAAAGAAGTTGTCCTTGGTAATGAAGTCATTCAACTTAAAACTAACAAGGTTCCTAAGGGACTTGTTTTTCTAGAAACTATTTTTGATAACCAGGACAGAGTTCAAAAGGATATTAAAAAGGAAGATCATATGAATTTGGAAGAGATAAATCTTGGAACACAAGAAGCATCTAAGAAGGTTTACATTGGGAGGGATATGTCTCACAAGGTAAGGAAGTCCTTGATTGAGTTATTAAGAAAATTCAGGCATGTCTTTGCATGGTCATATGATGACCTAAAGGTTTATACAGAAGATTTGTTCCAGCATGTTATTCCTTTGAAAGAAGATGCTAAACCCTTTAGGCAGAAACAAAGGCCTATAAATCCTACCTTGGCACCTAAAATGCAAGAAGAATTAATGAAGCTAAGAGATGTTGGAATTATCAAGCCCATTAGGCATTCTTCTTGGGTTTCAAATTTGGTCCTTGTTAGAAAGAAAAATGGTGACATCAGACTTTGTGTGGATTTCAGAAATTTGAACATCAGCTCATTGAAGGATAACTATTATCTGCCTAATATGGAGGCTATGCTACAAAGAGTGACCGGATCTGAATTAATGTCTATGATGGATGGTTTCTCTTGTTATAATCAAGTAATTGTGAAAGATTCAGAATAATTTAAGACAACTTTTACTACACCTTGGGGGACATATGTTTATGTGAGAATGCCTTTTGGTCTCACAAATGCTGGTGCAACTTTTCAAAGGGCAATGGATGTTGCCTTTTCAGATTTCATAGATGATTTCCTTATTGTCTATCAAGATGATCTAACTGCCTATTCCAAGAAGGAAGAAGACCATTTTACTCATCTAGAAAAAATATTTGTGAGGGCTTTGGAATATGGCATCTCATTAAACCCAAGGAAATGTGCATTTGGTGTCACTGAGGGTAAGTTGCTTGGCCACTTGGTTGGAAAGAAAGGAGTCAGAATTGATCCTGACAGGGTGACAACTATTGATAAAATCCCTAAACCAAAAAATGTTAAAGGAATTCAATCTTTCTTTGGTTAGGTGAATTTCTTGAGGAGATTTGTGATGAACTTTGCTGAAGTCACTAGGCCTATATCCAAGATGTTGAAGAAAGGATCTGAGATCAAGTGGGAAGGTGAGCTTGATGAAGCTTTCAAGAATATCAAGCAGGCTATTAAAGATGCACCTGTGCTCAAGGCACCTGATTATAGTATCCCAATGCACATCTTTTCCTTTGCATCTTTTCATACTATTGCTGTAGTTTTGTTGCAGAAAAATAATGAAGGCTATGAGCAGCCTATTGCATTCTTTAGTATATCTTTGTAGGCTACTGAATTGAAATATGATATCAATGAAAAACAAGCTTATGCACTGGTGAAGGCTGTCAAGGCTTTTAGATGCTATCTGATGAGAGCAACTATGATTGCTTTTGTACCAAATGTTGCAGTAAAGGATATTTTTTCACAACAAGAGGTGTCTAGGAGGAGATGCAGATGGATAAATAGAATTCAAGAATTCAATATTGATATCTAGATTACCAAATTGGTCAGAGGACAAGGATTGGCAAAACTGATGGCTCAATCCAATCTTGATGCAAACCAGATAAACCAGACTGAAATTGATTATACTTGTGATATGGATGATTATATCTAGTATTAGGATATTATCTTCTACTTAAGAAACATGAGATGTCCAATAGGAATGGATGATAATAAGAGGAGGACATTAAAGTTATAGGCCATCGAATATGTGATTGTAAAATGCAAATTATATAGGAAAAATTTGGATTGCATACTTTTGAAATGTGCTGATGAGAATCAGGTTGACAAGTTGTTAAAAGAAATGCATGAGGGAGTTTGTGGAGGAAATTACATGGGTAAAACCACTGCTCAAAAAATCTTGAGAGCAGGATTCTGGTGGCCCAAAATCTTCAAAGATGTAGAGCAAATGGTAAGGAGGTGTGATGCTTGTCAGAGATTCTTTGGTAAGCTTAAATTTTCAGGTAATGTGCCCTTGAGGCCAGTTGAAGTGCAGGCTCCTTTCCAATAGTGGGGAATAGATTTTATAGGGGAAATACCAAACAAGTCCAGTGGGGGACATTCTTGGATATTAGTTGCTACTGATTATTTCACAAAGTGGGTAGAATCTATCCCTACAAGGAATTCAACTAGTAAGGTGGTGACTGATTTCTTGTTGAATAATATTGTTACCATGTTTGGTTGTCCTGAGAGGATTGTTAGTGATAATGTAATGTGCTTTAGGTCTACTGAATACAAAGATTTCTGCAAAGGTCTAGGAATCCAAATGTCATATTCCTCACCCTATCATCCACAAGGGAATGGACAGGAAGAATCAACAAATAAGAGCTTGATAAAAATCCTCAAGAGGATCCTTGATAAGAATAAAAGAGCATGGAATTCAAAGTTACCATTAGTTGTATGGGCTGACAGGGTGATTGTGAAAAAGGCAATTGGTTGTGCACCATTTGACCTGGTGTATGGGATACATGCGAGGATGCCTCAGAACAACTTATTAAAAATGTATAAGTTTGTTCAATTGTATGATGATGATATAGATGATGAAATGTAATTAAGAATTGAAGATCTAATCAGGTTGGATGAAGCTAGAAGAGAATCAGCCTCAAGAAATGCCAAGTTGCAGTTACAAGTTAAGAATCTATATGACAAAAGGACTGTTGAAAGGAAGTTCAAACCTGGTGACTTGGTATTAATCTGGAATGCTAGATTGGAAGATAAAGGGAAACATGGAAAATTTGGTCCAATCTGGCTAGGACCATATCAGATTCATGAAAAATGGGGACAAGATTCTTATATTGTCAAAGAACTAAATGGCGATATTCAAGAATTGCCAGTCAATGGATAGTTCTTGAAGAAATACTTCAATTGAAGGTATTTTCTTTCCATGAATAATAGTTAGGTCTGTATATGTTGTACATTCTATATAGTGGTGTGTTTCCTTCTTGTTCTTTTCATCTCAGTTCGTAGGGTTTTGTCCTATTGCTCTCTGTTCAAATTTTTGTCCAGTAGGTGGTTTGCTGCACCCAGTGATTCTAGATCCTTGCCACGCCTGCAAGAGGCATACATCCCCAGATAGAGCCACTGTTAGCACCTGCAAGAAATTTTCATGGCAATAGAATTTTTCTCTATTCTCTGCATGCTTTTCCTTGTCTCTGGCTTGAAACCCTAGGTCTAAATTCATAATTATAGCTGTTGGAGAAAAAAAATCCCTAGATTGTCTTGGCCTGGTTCTAATTCTTCATTACCTTTTTCGGGCCACTTAAGTGATTATAAAGCATGTGCGCTTTATTTTTTCTCTTTGGTCGCTTAGTCTCCCAATGAAATAAGAATATTCCTTTTAGTCCAGTGACCTCCCGAAATCCTTTTGTTGCGAGATCTCTCAATGTTTTCAAAATATTCATTATCCTTTAGCAATTTGCCGAGCGGTTAGCCTTTTCTCTAGTCGCCAGTTCTCTAGGTTTCTAGGTGGTTAGTAATTTCATTCGGTGATTTGGATTTCCTTTGGTTGCGTTATCTCCCAAAGAAGGCAATTATCTCTTACATGATTAGCAACTCAACGATTGGCTCTTTGTCGCTAGGTCTCTAGATTTTATTTTTAGATTTGGCGACCATTATATCAATATTTTTAGGATGTCTTCAGTCACCAGATCTCCTAAGAAAAGTCAAAGTTAGCATAAGGTTCTGAGATCCAGCGACTACCGTCAGATCAGGATCATGTGATGGAGGTTTAGTAGATGAATCTCGTAATGTAGGCCCATGTCAGATAAGGATTATACAGGTGGACCTGATGTCAAAGGGTGCTGAGGTGGTGGCTGGTTATTGGTTGTGAGACGGTGAGTTGGATATGTTGTCAGCAGTACTCAACTTTTATCTTGGTTCCCTTTTAATCCTACGGTGGGTGCATGAGCGCATAGAATCTTTTGAGCTTTTAAGATCATGCGCCAGCCATCCGATCTTCCAGATGTTAGAAGAATCAGCAGGGTGGGGCCAGTGTTTTTGGCATTCAGATTCAAAGGTTAAAGGTATTCAGTGATCTAGCGACTGAAGGTTGTCTCGTAGTCTCTTGAATCTAGCAGTTAAGTGCCAAAATTTCAGTGACCTGGCGAACGGTTATAAATCTCTTCAGTCGCTCAATCTTGAAATCAAACAGTTAATTCTTCTAAGATTCTGAGATTGAGCGAGGACCGTCGATGGCTACAGGATAGAATTGAAGATCAACGGTTAGTTTTTAATCTCAAGATCTGACCTGAGGTTGAGAAATCTTTCCGCGACTTGGAGATTTGTCTCAGTCATGTGATCTCGGGACTTAACCTTAGTTAGGAAAAAGATTGCGAGACACAGTGAATCTCATTATCGCTAAGTCTCCATATAGTGCGGGGTTAAGGTAAAGGTTAGCATCTGGTTTGCCCCGGTGGTTATGTTCTTAGTTCAGCGATCTAGCAACTGTATAGTCTCAAATTTTCTTGATCCTAGCGGTTAAATGCTAAACCTTGAGCAATTCAGTGACACGGTTAGTCTCATGGTCACTGAATCAAATAGTTAAGTCATAAAATCTCTCGCGACCTGATGTGGACCATAGGATGAAATGATGAAGATGATCGAGGGCAATCGCGAAGTCTTAAGAGGAAGTTTGAAAAGTCAAAAAGTTCTTGCAACTAAGAGACTCCTGGGTAGTCGCTAGATCTCCAGATGTGTGGAGGTCAAGTGATCGCTGAATATTTTTAGAAGGTTAATAAAGTTGTCATGACTATGAGACAGACTATAGTCGCTAGATCTCATAATGAAAGGTATATATCTCAGATAGACTTTAGTTGCTAGGTCACATGATGAGAAAATATTAAAGGTCTCCTGTAGTCGCTAGATCAAGGAAAGAAGGAAGTCAATTCAGCAACAAAGAAAATTTTCCTCAGTCACGCAATCTCTAGATAAAGTCAAAGGGCTTCAAGATAGTTAGTTTCCCTCAGTCAAGTAATCTCATGATGATGATGCAGTTAGTAATTTTGTCTCGTGACTTAGACTTTCTTCAGTCGCGTGATCTCAGGAAAATTTGGTGGTTAAAGAGAAGACCGCGAGATCATGAGACTGTTTAGTCATGTAATCGCTAAGGTAATTAGGATTAAAGATGATGATTGTGCAATCTCATGACTGAGGGGAAAATGTAAAGTAGGATTCCTATGCGGTTAATCTTGAGAGGCCCGGGAAAGTGAAGAGATCTAACGGTGACGGTATTAAGTTGATCCAAATTTGAATGCTGGCCGTCGATATATTATTTGGCACCATAATGTAGCCGTTTCTTCCAGATTCAAATATTTTAAGGGTTTCTCAGCGACTAAGGACTGAAATTGAATGCTTGGGCGGCTAGATCTAGTTGATTTGATCTTGTCGACTGATGTAGTGTGGTCCAGAGATTATGATGATTGATGGCAGAGGGTTTGTACTGTGAGAAAGTGGGTAAAGGTTGCTTGAGGCATGTTGCAGGTGGTTGATCAGATTAATTAACTTGGTGAATTCATGATCTTTGGTACATTACTTAGAGATTTCTCATTAATGAAGATCATTCTTTGATTTGATCGCTTGGTTTTCCTCCAATGAATTAAATTTTGATTGAATCCAGTTGGTTT
The DNA here is from genome assembly GCA_027943335.1 of Chamaecyparis obtusa. NCBI lineage: Eukaryota > Viridiplantae > Streptophyta > Pinopsida > Cupressales > Cupressaceae > Chamaecyparis > Chamaecyparis obtusa. The sequence continues at coordinate 551,500 of BSBK01003091.1, read as the reverse complement.
GGTGGTTGAAACCCTTGCCCTAGTCATCCGTAGCTTGTTGCATCTTGATTTTTGGGATTCCAAGATGACTAGTGGTATATATTGCAGAAGTTTTTATTTTTGTTGTGGTTGATGTTATGTTGAAATTCAATGTAAAAGACTGAACAAGGAGAGCCTGGATTGTGGGTCTTTTTCCTAGCATTGTGTTGTTTTGGTAATGTATAGATTCTGCAAATTTTAATGAGAATACACTTGAATTCCAATCTCAGATTTATGTTTGTCTTCTTGTTTTGATCTTGGGCTCATATATGTTAATGTCACAAAGTGAGTTAGCATATGGTAAACAAAGAGTATTGTGAAATTATCTTTGAGTTCCTAACAAAGTTAGGATTAAAGTCTTTAAGGTAATTTCAGTGAGTTCATGGTTAGATAGGAATTTGATGATGAGGTTTGGGAGTGAGAGGGATAATAGGCAAAGCACTTATTCTGAGTTCAAGAGTATTTGATTTAGGATTTTCAATTGATATGTGTTATTGGGTGACTCTATGCCCTACGTTAAGGCATTGATCCATTCTCTAGAAGTAGTTCATCATCATCAATCACACATTTAAATGATAAAATCTTTAAAACCAGTTTGTAAAGGGTATAGTTGTATAATATTTTGTGACTCCTTTGAAGAAGTGAGTCAAAGGTACACCCACCTGAGCATCTAAGCTCAAAGTGTAGGAGGATCTCTTTGATCCTTGTTAATTGGCTCTTTTCTTCTCTCCAATATATATGTGCAACATCCTTTTCAATCATTAGTGTTCTAGCACAATCAACAATATATCTATTCCTCCTTTCAGAAATCACATTCTATTGTGGTGTCCTCGATGCAGAAACTTGTCTCTTAATTTCATGCTCATTACAAAAATTAGTGAAATCATCATAAATAAATTCACCGCCTCTATCTGCTCTCAAGCATTTTAAGTATTTACCACTTTATTTTTCCACTTTAGCTTTAAACCATTTAAACATCTTAAAAGCTTCAGATTTCTCTTTCAAGAACATGACAATCATCATTATAAAGTAGTCATCAACAAACAAGATAAAAAAAATGTCTCCATAATAACTCTAAGATCTCATAGGACCACATAAATTGGTATGAACTAACTCTAAAATATCAAATTAGATGAATAGTTTTTTCTCTTAAAACTAGATTTTGACATTTTTCTCATTTGACATTGTTTGCACATGACATGGTGAGGTTTAGATAAGCTTGGTAAGCCTCTAACTCTCCTTTTCTTATAGATCTTAACCATGTTGTCAAAATTTACATGACATAACCTTTTGTTCCATAACCACACATCTTCAGTTATATCCAATAAACAAGAGAGTTTCACATTGTCAAGATAAAATAGATTACCTTTAGATTATTCACCAGTGCCGACCAACTTTCCAGTCTCATCATGGATTTTCACTTTCATGTTCTCAAATGCAACTTGGTGACCTATGTTATTCAATTGTGCTACACTCAATAGATTATAATTAATTCCCTTCACCCAATATGCATTCTTACATTTGATCTTATTGTTCAACAATATTGACCCTTTTCCTTTTACTAGACAAGGTGTATCATTTCCCATTTTAATAGATCCACCATTATAATGTTCAAGGTATTCAAATTTGTCTTCATCACCAGTCATATGATGTGTACAACCACTATCAATAATCCAAGTATCATTCTTGCTAACTTTAGAAATAAGTGATGTTTCAACATATCTTTCTTCTTCTTCTGAATCTTCTTTCAAAGCTATGAATACGACCTTAATGTCTTCATTAGTGTCGGTGTTGGTGTCATCATCATCATCTTCAACAAGATAACATGTCTTCTTGCCTTTGTCTTTGTAATCTTGGTTACTTCTTCTATCATACTGTCATTTGCTTCTTTGTTCTCGGTTACCTCTTCTATTAGATTTCCTTTCACTAGATCTTTCATTATTTTTCTCATGTTTTTCCTGTTAGGACATCTAGTTGCAATATGGCCTATCTCTTTACAATTAAAGTATACCAAAGGTAGTTTTCCTTTATATTTTCCTTTTACTTTCTACAATCTTCTAGCCATTAATGCTTCAAGCTCATCATGTTCATCATCATCACTTTCACTATCACTCTCATTTCTTATCATGTGTTTACTGCTTGATTTAGCAATTTTCATAGATGCCATAAATGTAGATTCAATAGTAGGAACAACACTATTATCAAAGTTATTCAACTCAAAAGTAGTCAATCTACCGATTAGACTATCAAGTGTAATGTGATTACCGGGAGCTGATCTCATCTCATGAATTGTAGAGACTCTAATAGCATAATTAGGCAACATGGTTCTAATAATTTTACTCACAACAATGTCTTCTTCAATAATACCTCCTGCTCCTTAGATAGCATTGACAATCTCCTTGAATCGGTTGTTGTACTTTGATATGTTCTCTCCTTCTTTCATTTTCATGTCATCAAACTTTCCTCTAATACTTTCAACTTTAGCCCTTAATACATTCACATCTCCTTTGTGAACTAGTGTAAGCTTGTCCCAAATCTGTTTAGCAAAATTACATGTCTTAACATCTTCAAATTTGGCATTTGATAAGGAAGCAACAAGCTCTATCATTGTAGTATTATGTTCATGTCTTTCTCTCATCTGATCAACAATCAAAGGTGTAGTAGGCAAGATGAATTCATTTTCCAAGTAGTATGTTTTTGACTCTCCAATCCTTGATAGATACAATCTCATTCTACTTTTCCATGTTGAGAAGTTTTCTTTGTTCATCTTTGACACCTCTCTCTTATACATCATGTGATCTTTAGCTTAAGTCCTTCAAACTTTTCTTCCAAGCACTCTATGCTTTGATACCGATTGTTAGATAACTGAGAGGGGGGGTTGAAAGTTAAGTCTAGTCATCCCAAAGTCCCAAATACTCCTAGATGTATATATCAAAATTTTCATATCAAATAATTAACTCGGTAAAATATCAACTGTGCCTTTCTCTTCATATACCGACTACCAATAAATTAAGTATTGTGTTTACTGATCTATCAAGTTATAGTAATGTGTAAAGTATAATAATGATTCAACACATCCATACACATATATTTTTAACGTGGAAACCCTGTTAGGGGAAAAACCACCTGGGACTAATAACCTAAAATAATTCACTCTTCTAAAGTGAGCTCAATTAGGAGCCAACCCTGTTAAAGGTTACAAAACACATTATGAGGTGTGACCTGGTTAAAGGATTTATCACTAACAGTTCCCCCTTAACCAAACATTCACTATGAGGTCAACAAGAAAATAATCAACATTCATTGAATGTCATATTGAAATATAAAGACTGTTAAGTCCCACTTGGTTAATAGATTTATCTGTAACAATGGTTAAACTGATATAGTAATGATCTTATTCAAATACAACTTTGATTTGCAGATTTTTAGATCTATGTTAAGCTCAAAAATACCTTTGATCAATAATCAATTCAACATCTTTGTTTCCTCCAACCCTGTTCTTCTTGGTAATTACTTTCTCTGTCTTTCGGTGTTGTCTGCAATTTTTCTCGATTATGTCTTCAACCAGTTTGATCAATGTTGCATGAAATCAATATTTTTCATGTGAATTCTCCTACAACATCCAGACTCAATAATGAATCTCATGTCTCCTTATATAGACATCATAAACCATTTTATTTCTATCCATAGATTTTGCCTCTTAATCTTCACCGTAGATTTTTTCACTTTAACCTTCCTCGACAGTTGTGTTAACAACATGTGTAGTGCCTCCCTCGTTTGCCTCCTTGCACACACATCCTAATGGTGTGGTTTTGACTGTCACACTCGAAGGGTAAGGTCATGTTGGTCCCATGTGAGGTGGAGTCCACCAGAAGGATTGTTTGGAGCATGTTTTTTATATTCTACGTGAACTTAGAGATGTAGGATGTGGTCTTGAATCGCATTTCGGTGACCCTTAGAGTTAGGGATGAGTCAGTCATGTGAATGCAATGATTGGTATCCGCATTATGATTTTATGGCATCATGAGATGCACCTTGCCCAACTTTTCCTTACGTTCATCAAGAGATTATCTTTGGAGTCGTGTCAGGTATTTTAAGAGACTCTATCTTTGTATTATCTTTCTACATTATAGAATCAGTAATTATACCCCCTGCCTCCAGAATTTGTCTGCTAAAGCTGGCTTATCTAACTAAATAGCCTCTTCATGCTTTAATAATAGCTTTCATTTAATAATGCTCATGTTCAGGAGAATGGTATTACTTTTGCATAATTTTTCTTTGTTTGTTTAAATAAGCTGATAATTTAAACATATGCTCCAAAATATCATTTCTATGAGACATAGTTTTTATCATTTCTTTCTAGTTTATAATTGGATTAGAAATTTTGCTTTGTACGCCAAAAGTTGAAGTGTATAAGGTGATCCTGTAATAAGTAGAATCTTATAACATCAAGAGTAGCAATTTAATATAAAGTTGGTATCCCTTGAAATAATAAAGATCTAGAAGCACTGGTAGATCTTATTGTCAGCAAATAGACTATTAGCACAATTTCCTTCTAGGAGAAGTTAGGACCTCATAAAAGCATATATAATAATGGAATGGTTTCCCCTTACTAAACATATCTCTCAGTAATCAAGTTATTCTTTTTTACTATTTGAACACTTCTTATTTTTATAAAAAATACACAAGGTTTTAAGTCACAAATTAGTGGTATGTGCTACACTTTATGATAGCAACAATATCAAATTCTAAGCATCAGATATATATAACTTCTGAGATAGCAGGAATCATATTTTCTATCTACATAACAAGCATATTGTTGGCACATAGTATTTGTTTGTATACAGGATAGCGAAGACAAAGGGATCAGAGTAGACAAGATCTTCATTTCATAGATACAAAATTCTAATTGTCAACAAGATAGAACTGAGTATGGGTAAGAAATTAAAATCATAACTATCAGCAAATTGACATCTTTGAAATCTCGATGGATATGAGGCGATCTCCCTTACATCGGTACAGAGAAATATCAATATTTTCAATACCAAGCCTGAACCGAGTCTGGATTTAAATTAAAATGAAATTGTAAATGAAGGAATGCCTTCATTTGTTGATGTAAATGAGGGAATGCCCTCATAAAATTGTTTGTAATAAAATTATGGACCTTGGTCCCGGGCTAGACTGGAGGTTTTCTTCTCCATTCTTTCCTACCAGTGACGCACATAATGGAATTTATGTACTATTATTTAATTTATTAATAAAATCTTTGGCTAAGGCCTTTTACCGATCAAAAAAAAGAAAAAAAGAATCAGTAATTATAAAGTTATGTTGTTACATATGGATTTGTGTCCTGATGGATATAAGCTTGACTGTTGTTTGTGATGTACTCTTTTTCTTGTTACTTATGTACTCATGTCAATAGTTCTAGGACGCTCTATGTTGGATATAGGATTAATTGAATTTAACTGATCTTTATGATAATACTATTGAGTGCATATTTTATGGAAATTGAATTAGAACAAGGCAACTAAAATAATAAAAGAAAAATAAAATTTATATATATTCTAATGTAGCTAAAGATTGTTTTCTAAATGTATGTAATTTTCTAGAAGAAATGTAGTAGGATAGGTGTGTGGTGTTGAGAATTGAGTAGGCAGAATGCACCCCTTCTGAATATTGAAATATTTTTATTGGATATGAATGCTTACATAAATGACCATTTGAATCTATACTATGTTGAGATATGTATTAATAGAGAAGTGATCATTAGGTCCTGATGTTGAGTAAGAGATTTTGCATGGTATGCTTTGATGTTATAGTAATGCAAGAAAGAGAATCAGTTGAAATGTTGCTTGTAAATTGTTTAAGACATATTTCTATAATTTGATTTTTAGGTCTTGATGTTACGGTAATTGATGAATTATTTAATTTAAAATATTATGCTTATGCAAGAAAAGTATGTGAAATGTTCTTGGCTAATACTTTAAGTTAATTGATATATCATTGTGTTCTTGGATTAACTTGCTTTGAATTTAGGAAATGTATTATTGAAAATTATGTGATTATCTTGTGATTAAGTGTGGATGCATTTGGATTATATGATGTTTTTAGTGTGATTAATTATGACGTATTTTATATGTATACATCATTTGATATTTCATGAGCTACTGATATTTTATCTAGTGTGCAGGAAATTAACCATGGATTAAAAAAGGGGAAATTAAAGATGGATGCATGTGAAAATATTGTAAAGCCAAGGTTATCTCCAAAGGGAGAAATAACCTCATTGTGATGTATAATATTGTAATGTTTGATTGTATTATTTAAATTATGTTTATTTTTATTTTAAATTAGTGTCTACTTGGCATGCCATGTGTGTAGTGATGTGTTGTTACTTGTGTGGTGTCAATTGACATGTGTTGTGAGTTGGCATGTCCAAGTGCATTATTTATTAGTTGTCTTCCACTTTTGAGTCACATTGTAGAATCCAAAGGTTACGTATCTTGGTTGTTGAGCCTTGGGAAGGAATATTTTTTTGTGAGTCAACTCTTAGTGAACTTTTGAGAGGCAAAAAGTAACCCAAAGGGTCAGTTAGGGTTAAAATTAGATTACCACATAAGTGTACTTTGGGTTGGGGGTCAAATTTTGACCCATAGGATGTTTTTAGACCATTTTTGCCTCTTCAAAAGATGCCTTTTTGAAATGTGATGAAATTGGGAAGTGTGTAATGTCTTCCTCTCTTTGCAATTTTGAATTCCCCTCTTATTGGAGAGAGAATCCTTGTAAGTGTATCCAATCATCTTTGAGGTTAGGCAGGGTTTTCCTTTTTAGTGGGATGGAGAGGAATTTGGTAGATTGATTGCCCACTATCCAATTTTGGAGACTTATAGTGGACTTAGTAGGTTTTGGTGAACTTAGCGAGGAAGTAATGATTGTAGGAAATGAAGCTCTTCTCAACCCTCTTTATCCATAGCTTGGAGTAAGGTTGGTGGCCTTGTGATGGAAGACTCTTTCTTTTGCTTGTATGTAAAATGTAGATTTATTTGTTATGTTATTGTAATGGTTTTGTGAAGCTTCATGCTTTCTTTCATGACTTCTTGTTAAGTGTTTATTTGCTAGTTTTGTTTTAGTGTTTTTGTTTTATTGGGGTGTGCAAGGCCAAACTCACCCTTGGGAGGGAAGAGATCCTTGATGGGTGAAGGGCTTAAGTCGAAAATGCCCATTTAGTGTAGAGTCCTTCCTCAAGGAGGAAGGGGATTAGGCATGGATGTATGAGCTCTATGTTGCCATTCTTGTTGTATACTTATTTGGGGGTCATAAGGGTTGTATTTTGTGAAAGGAAATGGAAGGGTTGTATTTTGTGAAAGGAAATTGAAGGGTTGGTACTTTTTGTTATGGCCTTATGAAGGAAATGGTTATGGATTATGGGCCTTGTTGAAGGCATGGTTTTACTTTTGAATGGTTTCTCCTACTTGGGTACTTTCCACCTTCACGTCTTTTATGGGTCCAAGGTGATCCATTGTGTGAATATCTTTGGGATGAGAATTTTATGTATTTTTGTGTTTTCTGGTTTTTATGTGTAAGTGTGTTGAAGCATGTATGTAACCCTCATCCATCTTTGTTTCGCCAAGCTCAGAGGTGGCCATGTAATGGCCTAGGTTGGGAGGTGAGCCTCCATGGTCAAAGTGGTTTTCTTTTGCAGATTTTTATTTGAAGGAGTTGCTGGTTTTGTTGAAGGAAAGAAGATTTTGTCATTATCACATGTAGATTTTTATGTTGTAAAAAGGGCTAAAAGAGCCACGTGTAAAAGAGTAGTGAAAAAGGTTATTTAAATGCCTAAAAGCATGTAAAATCTTGTAGAAGTTTGTATTTGTATGTGAAATTTTCTCCATAATTTGCTATGTATTTTTAAAGAAAGAAAATGTAAAAAAAGATGATTCCTTATGCCTTTAATGCAAAAAGATAGCTTGCTGATTTGTTTTCCCATATGCAGAAAAAGTTAGATTTTCTTACGATTGCTAATCTCTTCCCTATGTAGTCAAAATTTACTTCAAGTATTTAGTTGAAAAAGAAAAGTTAATGTAGATTTGTCTTTCTAATTACCTATGTAAGAATAGATTTCATTTTGATATCATGTTAGTTTTAAAAAAAAGTCTTCTATATACACCTATGTATATATACTTGTATATACACATAGATGTATATACCTTATTGGAATACATTGTTATGTTGATGTTTAAAAAAAAATAGACTTAGTTATTCTCTATCTTTCCTCTTGTTGATTTTGGAAGAGTATATATACATAAATATATGTATGTATATACACACCCTTGGTGTGTATATACACAGATGTATACTTATGTGTATACAAAACTTGAAAATATTTATCTCCTTCTTGCTCTTTGCCACCTGTAATAACCAAATGAGAGATTAGGGTTTTGGTAGATGTTTTATACTCAGCCTAACCCTAATTTTGAATTAGGGTTAGGGTTGGCTTTGTGGAGCCATTTTAAATTTTAAATTTTAATTATGTTATCATTAAATTCCCTCTAAATTTTAATCTCTGTTTTATTATAATTTAATGATTGTTGACTTTTCACAATCACTTTATTTTGAATTATGTTTTAATATTATTTTATTAATCATTGAGATTTTAAAAAGATTCATTTTTATTATTTAATAAGATTTTGTTTGGATTTAAATCCCTGTCTTATTTTAATTTAATGACTATTGACTTTTGACAGTCACTTTAATTTGAATTCTAATTTATTTATTATTTTTATTTATATTGGGATTCTGAAAAAGATTCCTTATTTAGTGGGATTCTATTTGGATTTTAATCCCTGTCTTATTTTAATTTAATGACTGTTGACTTTAGTCAGTCACTTTAATTTGAATTCTGATTTATTTGTTATTTTTATTTGGGATTCTAAAAAGATTCTTTTATTATTTAGTGGGATTATAATCTTTTTCTTTTGGATGTTATTTTTAATTTAATTTAAATTTGATAATGTTGAGCTATTAATAAATGGACCTTTATTCTTTTTAATACTATTCTTGAAATTTTCTATTTTTCAAATTTAAAATTAATGCTTATTTCTAATTGAATATTATGTTTATTTTTATTATAACATTGGTGGTAAAATTTAATATTTAATTTATTTATATTATTTTAATAATTAATGGGTTATTTGGGGGAGATTATTTAATGTCCAAGATGGGACTCAGATAAATATTTCTCCCTTAACATTAATGATAAATTTTATATTAATATTTTATATGGCTATTTTAATGCCCTTAAATTATATAATTGAGATTAATTAATAAACCTTGGTAACTTTATATCTTAAGTAAAATTATAATATTTTAATTTAAAATATTTGAATATTATTATATTTCAATAAGTAATAATTTTTTAACCATAGTTTTCACTTAGGGTTATTATCTTGTTCTTATTTACATATTTTATTTATCTATGGATGTTTTGCATTTTGATCCTAGTTGGTAACCTGGTTCCCATTAGGAACCATTAGGATTAAGACTACGATTGAATTATTCTCCATTTTGAATTGAACCTTTTCGGGAGTATTGACCCAACCTTTGAATTTTCAATATTCTCTAAGTTTGAACTTTCACCGTGGTTTATCCCTTTTATTAAATTTTGTTTTAAACCCGGTTAGGGTTTCTCAGAGACCTAGTTAGGGTTTTGTACATACTAATGCAGTTAGATGAACAAGGGATGTTGGCAAGCCAATGCATGCCATGATGCCTCTTGTGAGTTAACTTGTGTTGGTTATTGCATTTCGTTTCGTGTTGAGTGTTCCTTAGTTTGTAGCCTTGTTGATCATATGTGCTTTAAAAAAAAATTATGTGTTTTGCCCTAATTTTTGGGCATGACAACACGTTTCATTCTCCTTCATCCGATCATCCTTGAATTTTGTCAATCATTTGATCATCATAACAAACATTATCATTTACCTCAAAATCATAAACAATTGTACATCTCATCATCTTTAGTCAGTTGTCACAAACTCCATTTATTTCTTTCACTCGGTCAATACCAGAATGCGTCGGTGATAACTAGCTCGGTTAATACTATACTCGGTATACACTACACTTGCTCGGTGTATACTAAATTCTTCATTTATTGACCACATAAACTTGTTCAATAGACTCAAAACTCATCAAAATTCTTCATTTACTACCATAGACTCATCAATAAGTTACCCAATGTATACCATATCTATATCTTTCTTATCCATCTCATATTTATGTAGATATCTCATTCCTTTATCATTTTCCTTCTTAAGATGTTTGTAACCATCATGATAAGTACAATCAAAACTAGTTGCATCAATGATAAATACATTAATTAATTTAATTATCTTACATATATTTTAGTATCTCAGTGATCATCAATCATTGTCTTTCAATTATCCATTCCATTGTCAAACTTTCCTCAATATATTCAATTAGTTGTAGTTTATCAACCAAATCCCAATTACCTAGTTTGTCTCCAACCAAACATCTTAGTAAATTACCCAAACTCTTGTTCACAACCTCTGCTTATCCATGAGTCTATGGGTGAAAAGTAGAACTAAACTTCAAATCAGTGTTCAACTTCTTCCAAAGTGTCCTCCAAAATAACCAACAAACTTACTATCCCTATTTGAAACTATAGTCTTTGGTAATCCATGTAATCTCACAATCTCCCTAAAGAATAAGTCAGCAATATGCACAACATCTGTTGTTTTCTTATAAGGAATGAAATGTGACATCTTAGAAAATTTGTCAACTACCACAAATATAGAATCATTACCTCTTTGTGTCTTAGATAATCCAAAAAAAAATCCATATTAGTATCTTCCCAGGGTCTACTAGGTATAGTTAAAGGTGTATACAACCCAAAATTCTAACTAACTCCCTTAGTAACTTGACAAACTCTACAAATATGAACAAATCTTGGAACATCCTTATGAATTTGTGACCAAAAATACCTTTCAATCAACAAACTCATAGTCTTATCAATTTGAAAATGTCTTGTAAGTCCTCCACTATGATTCACCTTAATTAGATTATCCCTCATTGATCCTCTAAGTATGCACAATTGAACTCCTCTAAACAACATATCATCCTAAATGAAATAATCCAACCACTTGTTTTGGTCAACCGTAACAAGTTCCTTACAAGCCTTCCATGGTTTTACAAAATTGGGATATGTCTCATACAAGGTCTCGAATTCATTAAATCCCAACACTTCCACTCTAATCTATGTTAGTAAATTCATTCTTCTGCTCAATGCATAAGCAACCTTATTTGACTATCCAGTCCTATGTTTCAACACAAAAGTGTAACTCTGCAAGAACTCAACCCATCTTATATGTCTCTGATTTAACTTACCTTGACTACTTAGATATTGCAAAGCTTTATGATTACTATGCAACACAAATTCCTTTGGCATTGAGTAATGTGTCCATTTCTTCAAATCTTGAACTATGACAAAAATCTTGATCATAAACTGAATATCTCTTCTTAGCATCATTCAACTTTTCATTGTAAAAAGCAACATGTCTACCTTCTTGACTTAATACAACTCCAATTTCATTCCCACCTGCATCACAATCAACTTGAAATACCTTAGTGCAATTAAAGCCAATACCGGTTGTTCAGTAACTTTTTGCTTTAATAAGTCAAAAATCTTATCTTCTCCAAGTGTCCATTTGAAATCCTTTTGAGCCCCTCTCATAGTTTATACCATAGGATTACAAACTAAACTGAAATTCCCAATAAACTTCTAGTAAAAACTAGCCAATCCATGAAAATATCTCACTTCCCCAACACTCTCTGCTGTAGACCATTCCAAAATTGCTTTAACCTTCTCCATTTCCATCTTCAATACTTTGACTAAAATCACAAATCCAAGATAAACTATTTCTTCCTTCATGAAAGTACATTTATTGATGTTAATCAACAACTATTCTTCCTTCACTATCTGTAATACTTGTCTCAAGTGCAACAAATGTTCTCCTTTGTTCTTACTGAGAATAATAATATCATTTAGGTACACAATTACAAATTTACCCAAGACTTTCTTCAACACTTCATTCATTAACGTCATGAAAGTACTAGGTGCATTAGTTAAATCAAAAGACATAAGTAACCACTCATACAAACCCTCATTAGTCTTAAAAGAAGTCTTCCATTTGTCCTCTTCTTTGATTGTGATTTGATGACACCCACTCTTCAAGTCAGTCTTAGTAAAATACCTTTCTCCACTCAAACAATCCATTATGTCATCCATTCTATAAAAAAGGAAATTTGTACAAGTCACTATGATCTTATTAATAGATGTGGAATCAATACATATTCATCATTTTCCATTCTTCTTAGGTGCTAATATTACAGGTACTACACAAGGGTTAAAACTTTTTCTAATCAAACCCTTATGTAACAATTCTTGTACTTGTCTATTCAACTCATTTTTTTATGGCGCCATTTTGTGTGGTGCTTTATTTGGTAAAATAGCTCCCAAAATCAAATCCATACAATGATTGATTCTCCTAACAAGTGGTAATCCATCAGATACCTTTTCTAAAATGATGCCCTAAAATTCTAACAGTAAATCCCTTAGCTCTGTTGGTTGTTCATCCACTATTTGAGAATCGGATTTCCTAGGAATCAAAGCATAGCACATACTTTATTTCTTCAAGCCATCCAAAAATTTCCCTCCTTCAACTAAGAAAACCCTTATTTTAGTACAATTCTCACTCTTAGGATATTCTACCAAAGGAAACAAAACTTTCTTTATCCCATTTGTTGTTATAGTATACATATTTTGTCTACCATCATGTATTGCTTATCTATCATACTACCAAGGTCTACCCAATAAGATATGGAAACAATCTATCAAAATAATATCACAAAGAACTTCATCATGGTAAAATCCAATTTTAAAATTCACAAGACACTGTTGATTTACCATAACCTTCTGCTCATTCTTAACTCATGTGATCTGATATGGCTTAGGGTGCTTCTGTCTTGGCAACTGTAACTTAGTAACTAACTACCCTGCTACTAAGTTATCTAAACTTCCATTGTCAATGATGACCTTACAACATTTTAGTGCAACTTTACATCTTGTCCTAAACAAACGCTTCCTTAACATTGGTTCATGATTAGGTTCTGTATTAAATAGGACTCTTCAAATCATCAGGTTTTGTCCATCTCTCAGTTTATTCATAGAATTGGGTGACTCTTCTTGCATGAGGGCATTTTTGCTAACGCTATCAATCTTCTTGCTTGAATTCACATGAGTACATTCAAAGGCTCTATGACCTTCTTCTCGACATTTGAAACAAGTTCCTTTAAACTAGTTCATGTCCTCTCTTTTGTACCTATTACCTCTAGGGTAACCTCCTCCTCTTCCTTGGTATGAACTCTCTTCTTTCCATTTAGACTTTCCTTTATCTTGGCGAGAGTAAGATCTACCTCCTTTAAAAAATGATCTACCCATGCCTCTCTTAAATTTTCCACCTCTTCCTCTTTGTCTATATTCATGCCTCTTATTCAAATTTCCTCTACTTTTAGGGAAAACTAATATGCCTCCTCAATGCTATATATTTTGACCAAACTAATTTCATCTTCAAGAGATGTCCTCAAACCATTTAGGTATCAGGCATTTCTTTCAACTTTATCATTCGCATGTCTAGACCTGATATCTAACTTATAGAATTCTGCAGTAGATTCCTTCTGCTTTAGGTTCTTCAATTTCCTCAACAAACTAACTTGATAATCACTAGGTAAGAATTTACCCTTTAACTTGTTTACCATTTTATCCCAAGATTTGATCTTTTCCTTTCCTCTCCTTTGTCTAGCTATCCGCAAATGTTCCCACCATAAAGTTGCATGTCCTTTAAATTTAGTTCTAGTAATCTTCACCTTCTTGTCTGCATTAGTGTTCTCATATTCAAAATACTTTTCCACTTCTGTGATCCAATCCAACAATTCATCAATGTCAAGTTTACCATCATAATCTGGTAAATTGAAATGTAGTCTAGCATTCACCTTAGTCAGAGCCCTCAAGAATCTTTCATCACCTTGTTCCAATTTATGCTCATTATTTTTAACCACTACATCGGCTTCATCATCACTTACATCCTCAATAGGTCTACGTCTTCTTTGGGCAGTCTCTGCTACTTCTAATGTAGCTACAATTTTTCTCAACATATCCATCATGTCTAGATGTTCTTCTCTCCTTCCCCAAACCATTTTTTCCACCCTCTGCAATTGTAGGTCGGGTCTCAACTTTGTTACCCTACAACCAAATCAACTTAGGGCTTTCCAATAATTAGGTTTAGCAATCAAATCCACAAGGAACACAACTTAGCTTTGATACCACTTAGCACAGTCATCGATGGAGGGACCTCAGAGAGATCATTCTAGTTTGGGCAGAAAGAGTAAACACAACAAAATATGGAGAGAACAAATAATATCTAATTTTATTGACTATAAATTAGTTATATTCAATTGGAAACATACATGCCTTCATACGTACCGGGCTAGAACTATCCCGCTTAATTATAGTCTTCGGCTAGTGACCTTAAATTCTAATTATAAAGATTATCCTTGATTCATAATTGAGATCTTCTTTCTAGAGAAGTATTACATTACATAAATAGGCATCACGACACACAAGTTGGCCCAAGAACAAGAACATTCCCCCAAATAGGGAAACATGTTAAGGAAAATAGGGTAGGTCCTAAATCATAAGGAACTTGATCCATAAAATGTACAAGGCTTGGAGAACTAAGATTTAGGTCAACACATAATCCAAGAACAAATATGTATGTGTCATTGAGCTTCGCAAGCCATATATTTCCATTGCAAGATCAAAATTCACTAATGGGTCACAAACTGGTAAGATCACACCACCGAGAGAGAATAAATCATAACTCAAGAAAAAATGAACCAAATGAGCTATGAAACTAGGAACATGGTCCAAGATAGGTCTTGGATACAATCTGATCATCACATAAGCTAACTTGAACACATGATGAATCACCTAACTTGATCTCTCAGACTGGAAAATAGGAACAATACTGAACAAAAATGTTTTTGGTTGATGGAAGATTGCTTTGAACCCAAGATACACATGCATCATAATAGTCTAAAAAATATTCAAAAACATCATCATAATCAACAATAGAAGAAGATTCAACCTCATAAGGTGACATCAAATCAGAAATTACATCTTGGTCACTGTAGTCATTCATTGTAGTAACTGATACAACATTCAAATCATCTAAATTCTCAATTGTTTCTTCATACAATGGGTTAGAAACAATAAGGTATCCCTTCTCAATGATGTTATGAAAAAACATTATCTAGTCTATTTCCACTTCCTTGTCAAATAGTGGATTAGAAACTTCACTAAAACTAATTTCAACTTCAAAATCACAATCATCTTCCTTAAGGAAAGAACAATTAGAATCAACATTATAATTACAACCAGAATATTCACCAACACTATGTATCTCATAATATGAACACTCGTGGTTATGGTCTTCATTTAATTTATCAACATTGGCATGAATACTTTGTTCTTTTTTAACTTCAACCTCCTCAACCATGTATCTTGGATCATGAATAATTTGTTGATGAGAATACTGAGAAGCAATTTTGTCCATTGTATGAAAAAGGTTATTGCAATGGGACAACAAGCATACTACCACTTATAAAAAAAAAATTAGGTATGAATACCTTAAGTGAACCTTCATATACATTATTTTGAACAAGCACATGTGGTGTATGCATAGGTTGAAACATGGTTTCTTCATCAGGATACATTATACAACCTCTTGGTTCAACCTTCACATTATGAGAAACATAACCAACACTACAAGAAGGTACACAATCAAAAGTTGTAACTGGAGCAACCAGATGGTAACTACTTGATGCAACATTTTCAAAATCTAAACTTCTCTCCCTACTTGTAGAGAACATCTCATAAGGTTTCATAGGTTTAGGCTTGAAGCTTCGAACCATTCCAAACTTAGCCACCTTTTCAATATTCATGACTATCTCTAATGCTTCATATAAAATTTCAGGATTCTATATCCTTAATGTATATCTCATCCTATTTTTTAATGCACCAAGATACAAAAATAATTACATTTCATCCTATGGTCTACATGTCTCAGGGGTTTTCTTCAAGGTTCTCATGAATTTGATATTAAAATTGGACACTAGCTCAACATCCTCAATGTGAATGTCAAAGAAATCAGTGAGCAAGGTATCCTCACTGATCCATTCACAAAACTATTCAGTAAATGTTGATTCAAATTCTTACCAAGAGCTTATTGACTATGGGAATAGATTGGAGAACCATTCTCTAGTATCACCTGTTAAGGATTGCATGAACAATCTCATAATAATGTCCTCATGGTCAGCCTCATGGTTCTTAATCAACTCAATAAAAAATTTCAGATGTCTTTCAACTAAATCTTATCTCATGCCACTAAATTGGGTAGTATTTCTCTAATTTCAACTGAAATAGGGGTTGGGTAATAGTTGGGTAACTAGGAATACCCTTAAAATTTAGAACTCTACAAATTTCAAAAGTAAAACTTCTATTATATCCTTGGGACTTCTCACTAGGCATGATTACATTTCAGAATACACAAGGTTGAGAGTATTCAGAATACATTTTCTTTTTCTTTCACAATCACATGATATACAACCTTGTATTACAATTACATACAATGTATACTCAAGCATATGACATATGCAACTCAACTATAACAATGCTTGATAAAACATCTAAATAAATTTGCATACCACAACATAGCATATGAGATGAAGTTTAGGACAAGTAAATATGAAAATACATTCTTAACCTCTCCTTTTCCAGTAGTGTTGACTTCACTAAGTAGGAAAACTATATTCATAATTAATAGTGTTCATTTGAAACTTTGGAAAATACATGGAATTTTACAGCAGCAACAGATCTTTGTAGATTTTAAGATTTTCTCAAATCTCCTAAGGGTTCTTCATCAGAGTCGCCACCTCCTTGTAGAGGAAATATTCAAATAGAAAAATCTATTTGAAAGATATGTTTATTCTGGGTTCTCACAATCAGTAGAGTCACACATAAATTCTTTGAATTAGCTACAAATGAATTTCTCTAAGATGAAATTATACAGATCTAAAACAACTTTTAGATTCTAAAAATTTGGACTCTAAATGGCTCTTGATTCAACAAGAAACACCAAAGACTCTAGGATTGAGTCGACCATATTTCTACATCTATATATCCATCATAGTTGCCAGGTTTTTGGTTGCTACAACTAATGGTTCAAGATAACCTAAAGATTAGCATTCTCCTATTATTGGGTATCCCGAGTTTGTGGAAAATTGACAAGGCTTTAGAAGCCTTCTGCACTTTAGGCTCTGCAAGACCTAGGTGGGTGAACCTTAGTAACAATTTTGGATGTTAGTCATGTTTTAAGAAAGTATTACAAACAACAAATGAATCTCATCACATTTAATTAGAAAACCTAAAACTTTCTCAGAATTGGTTCCATTTTGAATACTTGAACACACCACTAAGAGATAAAATTCAAAACTACACCTAAGAATGATAAGGTAAAAGATGCTTTAAAACTAGGTGATTCTGAAACTAATTTTAGATAACATAGACATTTATTGTTCCATGGGTAAGCGTCAAACTGTGGGTGATGAATATATATCCAAAACCATGTACCTTCAAATTAGTGAGCCTATGGGGCATTAATGCCTAACATTAACATAGCTCCTTATGTTACCATAGAGACTCTTCTTATTCATTCATAATGCATTCAAACCTGATTGTAACTTTTCAGATGGAATTTAATTCATTACTGGAATGAAACCCATACACGCAGCTACACATTGACAAGAAATTTGCAAAGAAAAATTAAAATATCTTGAATATTCCAATTCATATGAGATCAAAATACATTGTGTAATATCCCTTGTAGTAATTTTTCATGTTGATCGCATATTAATTGAAAGATGTTGAAAGAAAAATATACATTCAACACTTGAGGACAACTTCTTACACATGAATAATTACAATTCTATTAGCTTGTCCAAAATTTGGATTACATTCAGAACCCTAAGAATGAGAAAAGAATTAGAATTTATAAAAGAAAAGAAGGGTCTCAAACTTGATTTGATCTTAACATGCATCCCCTTCATTCCCAACTCAATGCATAAAAGCACCTCTCATTCTCTGTCGATAACCAACTTTTTTGCTGACCTGCTCCATAATATCTGATTTGCACCACCTATTCTAGTGAAATCTCACCACCGACACATGTGAAGCACCTCTAAAAGTGACATTATCCATTTTCTTAACACCTATTTATGCTCAATGCATCAAAAAGTGACCCATCCTCTTACTTCATCCTTGAAATCCCTTTTAAAAATAAAGGGTATGACAAGATAATGACCAATAGTAAGCAAAGAGCATGATCAACCACCACTAGTTATTTGAAGAGGAGCACCTTTCTTTGGAATGTATTCTAGTTGTCTTTGTCTCCTAGTGTGATCACTATGCCGGTCATACCAGTGGTCCTATACCAAGGTAACCTGGTGAACCTGTAAAACCTATGAGCCATGCCTTTATCACACCTGAGATGCCAATGTTGTAATGATGTCACAGATGCATGATTTTCATCCTAGCATCTTCTAGGGAGAACCATGAGTGGTAGCCTTTGTTCATACTTTTGATTAGATAGAGGGTCTTGAATGCCTGAAAGTCCTCATTTCTTAGCCATTCACCAAGGCCCTTTTCTACAACACGTGCCAAAGGACAGATTGAGAGGTAGTATGCAAAGATAGTTGTCATTTCTGAGAAGTAGACAAATCCATCCTTTACACTTGAGAGTTTTGATACCTCTACAACCACTAGGAGATATTTTGATACCTCTGCAGCAGCACGCTGAAGAACTTTCATGCTTATGGCCAAGGTCTTTGTACATCTCTTGTAACATCACTAGAAACAACCACACCCCTTCCATTATGAAAATCATCATGCTTCTCAACAAGAAAACACAAATGTTTTTAGTACCAGTGCATAACCCATGCAAGGTATTCATTCTTTTCCTATTAAATTTTTCCCTTCGATGTTTTCAGCTTTGCTAATTATGGCAGAAAAATGCAACTACTTCCGATATGCATACATTAAAAAAGGCTTGTGAAAAATGATTCTCCAACCTGTCACAATCTCTACAAGACAGAGCTTAATTTAATATTTGAAACATTTTGATAGAAAGACATTTATTTCATGCTCTAAATGATTGGAAAGCCATTCTATAATTTGACCTACTAGTGTCCCTTCATTCCCTTGGGATCTTCAACCTTGTCTTCATACTTCATGCATACATTGTCAAACACCCACCGACATTTCTTACCTGGATCTTTTCAATCCACATGGCACCACGGGTCATCTCTGGACAATTTTGACCTATTTTGGACCATCTTTGAGTAGCTGACCCGCACACCCCTCTATTCCCTGCTATGCTTCACAATCTTATTGTCCACCCATGGAATAGCGAGGTCCAAGGTAATTTTTTCCTCTACATGTTTCTAGTGATTCGACGATATTTTCAAAAACTCCCCTTCATCTTCACAAAACCATGGGGTGATCAATTCCTCTTTACCTTTGGGCATACTAAGGATCACCTTGTGATTCTATCGACAAAATTTGTTCCTTTGAAATATCGAGTAGAATTGCAGGGTGATCTTATTTTGGGCTTCCAACACTTCCCCATCCTTCTGCAATGTTTTTTTTCCCTTACCACCTTTTCTAGTGTGGAATCCTGATGCACCCACTCTTTACTTCATTGGTCGTAATGAACCTTTTAGTCTGCTACTCCATAATCAATGTTGTACAATATATGTAACCACAAAAAAAAGTTAGGATAGACCGCTTCTTCCACACTCTACAACTTCGTTGGAAAATTGGGCTATCTAGTGTTGTCTTGGCAAAGACCCAGGGACACACCATATCCATTTACCCTACTAACCCAATACTTCTCTATTGTATTGAATGTTCCTCCATGATTATATAGGAATGTAGGGCATAACATTGAAATGCATTAGTAAAATTTTAACATAGTAACCTCACCCCCCTTAAGAATTTGGGGGTGCTAACATGTCATTTGGGAGTTGAGACAAGAAGTGTCTTTATGGCATATCTTATTCTCAACCCCAATGTCTCCACATCCAATCTAAGGTTGACACTTGTGAACCTTCCATGAGATGTGACAATCCTAACTATTCTCCACCCTTGATTCTTTCTCCTTACATCTCAACCCTCCATTCAAACTCTTGAACACTAAACCAAAAACTATTGTCATCCATTCTCATTATTCATTTTCACTTATGTGATTTCATCTTTAAACTCCATACTTGTGCAACATTGAAGCCATTTTCATCACCATCTTGCAAGATTGAGTAATAATGGAGCATTTCACTACCCTTATGCTATCAAAATTGTGAGCACACATATAACATCAAAAACATCTTGGATAAATCACTTCATCAAAGAGGCTACATGGGTTTACTACATTTTACATTTGTTATGTTTTTTAGTCTCTTTTTGTCTAATCTTGTATATTATCTTAATTTGTTGATTTGAGTGTATTTATTAGTTGTTTTCATTCTATTTAGTCACTTTTTATTGCACACATTTTGGTGTACCCAATGGGACCCATGTCATGAGTTCAAACTAATAATCTTTGGTGTTTTAGCACGTTTTAAGTTGCAGGTTAAAAAATTGGCAAGTGCTTCACTAGCAAAAAACTTACAGGCTTCACCAAATTTTCCCTGTATTCCCAAAATGGGCCTAGGAAGATGATGAGAGCTATTTATGTCTCATTTTATTTCATACTTTACACCTTTCATATATCTTCATACCCATGTTGGATTACAAAGAGGGGGGGGGGGGGGGGGGTGAATTAGTAATCCCGATCACAAATAAGTTAAAATACTTTTATCTGATTAACTCGGTAACTACTCGATAGAAACACAATTCTCTATTTACTGACAATAGTAAATAAACTATATCTTTAAGTAAATCATTCACACAAATAATTTACAATGTGTAAGACAAATATTTAATGTGGAAACCTAGCTTTGGAAAAAACCACTGTGGGAATTGTCACCCACTAAGAAATATACTCTTCTTTAAGTACGCCCGATTAAGAGCCAATCTGGTTAAAGATTGCAAAAAACACTATTAGGTGTGACCCGGTTAAGGGATTAACCTTCGATCTATTAGGATCTTCACTCTATTAGGAGTGGCCTTGTTAGAGGAATTTGAACACTCTTTTAGAATGTCATCTTTCTCAAGGATTTACAATAAGACTGTTAAGTCCACTTCGTTAAGATATTTCTCTATTACAAATGCTAGTAAGAAAAAGTAATAAAAATGACTTGTAGATGTGAAAATATCTTTTCTCAATCATATCCTTGTGTTCTCTTCAATCTTCACTTTAATTTTTCATCTTCCACTGGCATCAACACTTCATCAAATCACTATTTTCCTGCTCAGAATCTCTTTGTTCCTTCTTCACTGCAATAGTCGGCAACCCTTCAACTATTTGGTTTGCCATCCAATTGTCCATACAAGATCATCCTTTATACAGACAATTATTGCCTCTTAATCTCATTTATTACATTTTCCTTTAATCAATCTTAACCATTCATTTCACTATACATCCGATCTAGATCACGGTAACCTATTTCCTTTTCACCTAGGAACTTGAACTTTTCTTGTAGGTTGTTCCACTTCTTTTTTCTTCTTAGATATAGCCATAGACATCTTCAATTTTCATAACCATAGATCTCTTGTAACTAACTTTCCTCATCATCATGATCATCCGGCTCATCATAGCTAATCATTAAATATGGATTCCAACCATATTTAATACCTTTTCCTTGCTCGATATTCTTTATTTAGAATTTTGGTTATATCGCTCAGTGCCTAAACCTTTCCGCTTTACTGAGTGACCAAATTTTTACCTTTACCTTACCGAGTGACTTTCCCATCTCGGTATCCATAACAACTTTACTTATAGAGTTCTCAAATCTTTATCACCATGCTTTACCGACTTAACATACTCATATGTTAGGTAGAAAAAAATTATATCAACATAATCAAATCATTGTCTGATCTGTATGAGTTTCCCATTAAGTTCTACAACTTCTCATTTGTTCTTCTCCTTAACTCATTCATCTTATATCATTACCGAATGATATGACAACATAATATAAATCAGAAATCAATTGCTTGACATCAATGACAAGACTATAACTGATCTAATCTTTCTACTATCATCATCTATACCTCTGATCTTGGTTGGTCTTCATCATCAACTCCATCAGATAATAAATTATCGACATTATTATTAGTTATGATAACAATCTCCCTCTTTGGCATTGATGGAAACACTAAACAAATTTAGTGTTGAATTGATGATGGTACACTTTATTGTCATTTATATTCTATACCCCCTCTAAGTAGTAAATTCACCTTTTCTGATCTTTCATCTGTAGTCTCTTTCTAATTCTGACAACATTCATCTTATACATCTCATCTTCCTGTTATACTCATCTGATTTGTCTCCCTCTTACTGTATTCATCTCGCTTATGATATTCTCCCTCTAACATCTGAATTTCAATTTATTCTCCCTCTTTGACATATACTAATTCATATTCATTCTTTTGAATTTATGTATTCAGTTATCTTTGCAATAAATAGAATTCTCCCACTTTTAAAACAATGCCAAAGAAACATAAACATAAACAGATTTCCATTGCAGTCATAAACATCCTTTTTCACAACTTCAGGCTTCACCTAAAGAGTGAAATACTAGCATCAAATGATAAGATAGATATTCTATTGATTCCTTGAATTGATGCAACATGCATCTTTCCTTAATGTACATTAGATGGGGGAAGAACCCCTTACTTACCTGAGAGATACTTAAAAGCATCTTTCGGTAATGGTTTTGTAAAGATATCAACTATTCGCTCCTTAGAATTTACACATTCCAATGTCATATTCTTATCCTATACTTTCTCTCTCAAGTAGTGATACTTAATAGATATATGCTTTATCTTAGAATGCATCACCAGATTCTTTGATATGTTAATAACATTGGTGTTATCATAATAAATTATAATATGATTAGTAATCTCTTCATGCATACATTCCAGTAGTTTTTTGATCTATACAATATTAGAACAATTCATAGTTTCTGCCACACACTCAACCTCAATAGTAGATTGTGAAATACAACTTTGTTTATTGCTTAACCATGTCACTAGCCTTTCTCCCAAAAAGAAATCTCTGCCACTAGTGCTTTTCCTAGCATCAATATTTCCTACCTAGTCAGCATCAGTATAAACTTAAAATCAAAATTTCCTTTTCTTGTGTATAATAAACCAAAATCTTCAGTCCCTTTCAAATATATGAATATCCTCTTAATTGTATACAAATGTGTTTCCTTGGGGTTTGTAGAAAACCTTGCAACAATACCAACTTAATGTGCTATGTTAGGTCTACTATGGACAACATACTGTAACTTACCAATCATGGATTGATAAAGTGTTTCATTCACCTCCTTAGTATCATCTTCTTTTGACAATTTACAACTAGTAGCCATCGATGTTCCAATCGATTTTGAGTCTTCAATATTGAATGTTTTTAGGATCTCCTTAATATATTTAGATTGAGTGATGTAGATCCCATCTTTAACTTGTATTTGAAGTCCAATGAAGAATTTGATCTCTCCTATCATAGACATCTCAAATTCCTTTCTCATTTCCTCAGCAAATGACTTAGACATTATCTCATTACCACCAAATATAATGTCATCAACAAATATCTCAGCAATTAGAATTTCATCAGATTTATCACATTTCAAGTATAAATTTTTGTTATCACTAGTCCTTTTAAATCCAATCTTAACTAAATAAGAGTGCAGTCTTTCATACCATGCTTGGGGAGCCTGCTTCAATCTGTATAAATATTTATGCAATTTGCAGACCATGTTCTTATTGTTCTTGCCAACAAATCCATCATGTTGTTCAATATAGACTTCTTCTTCAAGTATTCCATTTAGAAATGCAAATTTAACATCCATTTGATAAAATTTAAATTCTTTGTAAGCTGCACATGCAAGTAGTAATCTTACTCCTAATCTAGCAATAGGGGAAAAAGTTTCACCACAGTCAATACCTTCTTCTTGTGCATACCCTTTACGAACTAGTCTAGATTTATTTCTGATCACATCTCCTTTCTCATTGAGTTTATTTTTAAAAATCTATTTTGTTCCTATCACATTCTTATCCTTAGGTCTCAGTACCAATGACCATGTGTTGTTCTTTTCAATCTGATCTATTTCTTCTTTCATAGTTTTCATCCAATCTTCATTCTCTAGTGCATCTTTTACCAATCTAGGATCAAATTCAGAAATCAAATAAGCGTCACCTCTTAACTTACTTCTTGTCAATACTCCTTCATTCTTGTCTCCAATAATTCTTCTCGATGAGTGGTGTCTCCTCACATACTTTTCCAACACAGGTTCGGTAGCTTGTTCATCATTATTCTCATCTCTTGGTAAAGGGTCATCTTGTTCATCGGTTCCTACTTGTTGCTTCTCGGTTGTGTTAACTGAATTACCATCTTGTACATAGACAAATTTGATATAATCCTCAGGTTCCTTTTTACTATCCTCGTCATTATTTTTAACAAATTCATCAACTCTTACATTTGCACTTTTAACTATTTTATTAGAATCTGTGATTAAACATTTATATGCTTTACTCTTTGATGAATAACCAAGAAATATTCCTTCATCACCTTTAGAATCAATTTTTCCATTCCTAGAATCTTTCAATACATAACACCTGCTTCCAAATATTTTGAAATAACTTACATTCGGTGTTCTGCCAAACCATAATTCATAAGGTGTCTTGTTTGTTCCTTTCTTCAACTGTATTCGGTTGAGTGTGTAAATTGTAGTGCTTATAGATTCTCTCCAAAATGTTTGTGCAATCTTCTTATCAATCAACAAATTTCTAGCACAGTCAACAATAGATCTGCTTCTTCTCTTAGCTATCTCATTTTGTTGTGGAGTCCTTGGTGCAGACACTTGCCTTTTAATTCCATGCTCATTATAGAAGATAATAACTTCATCAAAGATAAATTCACCTCCTCTATTAGATCTCAAACACTTCAGCTATTTACTTGTTTATTTTTCAACTCTAGCCTTATACCACTTAAATATTTGAAATCCATCAATTTTTTCTTTTAGAAACATGACTGACATCATTCTTGAATAATCATCAACAAATAAAATAAATTACCGATCTCCATAATAGCTTTGAAATTTCATAGGACCACAAAGGTCAGTGTGAACCAATTCCAAAATACCATTTGCAGAATAAGATTTGCTTAGAAAACTTGACTTGGTCATCTTACCAACTTGACATTCTTTACACATAGCTTAATCAGGTTTTCTTAATCTTAGTAGTCCTTTGACTCTACTCTTCTTGCTCACTTTGATCATGTTATCAAAATTCACATGAAATAATCTCTTATGCCATAACAATACATCTTCAGTTTTAGCAAATAAAAAACTCTTTGCATCAGTATCAAGATAAAATAGATTACCTCTTGATTGTCCTCTTGTTCCAATTAGATCTCCATCAGCACCATAGATCTTAACTTTTCTCTTATGCAATTACAGTCAGTGGCTAGTATTGTTTAGTTGTGCAACACTCAAAAGATTGTAGTTTAGTCCTCTAACCCAATATGCATCATTACATTCTATTTTCTCATTCAACACAATAGGTCCCTTACATTTCATAGGGCATGGAGCATCATTGCCAAATCTGAAAAATCCTCCATCATATTCTTCTAGATTCTCAAATTTATCAATATCACTAGTCATAGGGTGTGAAAAACACTATCAATAATCCAAGGGTCTGGTTTACTTACATGAGAAAAAAGTTCTTTTTCATCTTCAATTTTTTCTTCATCTAATTCTTCCTTTACTGCAACAAAAACAACTTCATAACCTTCCTTGATATAATCATATTCATCATCAGTTATACCTTCCTCAGGTAGGTAGAAAGACTTCTTTCCTTTGTCCTTAAAATCTTTGAATCTTCGGTGTCAGTTGTCTCTTTTATCATTCTTACCATTTCTTTCACTGTCAGGACATCTAGATGCAATATGTCCAATCTTATATTACAATTAAAACATTTCAATGGTAACTTACCTTTGTACTTTCCTTTGCCTCTAGGTAGACGGTTAGCTAGAAGTGATTCAAATTCTTCTTGCTCTTTCTCTTTGGTCAAGATATAGTCATACTCATTTTCATGTGAAGTACTATGATTTTCTCTTTCTTTTCTTGATATTCCAATGCTCATAGATGACTTGAAGGTTGTTTCAATAGTTGGTAGACTATTATCATAGTTACTCAACTCAAATGCAATTAACTTTCCAATTAGGGATTCAAGAGTAACAATATTGTTCGATATAGATCCAAATTCCTGAATTGAAGATACTCTAATAGCATACTTAGAAGACAGAGTTCTCAAGATTTTACTTACCACTTCTTCATTAGTCAATGATCCACCAACACCTCTGATGGCACTTACAACTTCTTTGATTCAACTGCTATATTGTGTGATGTTCTCTTCATCTTTCATTCTCATCTCATCGTACTTTCCTCTCAAGATATCAACCTTATCTTTTTGAACATGTTGATCTCCTACATAGATAAGTGTAAGCTTGTCCCACATCTCTTTTGAATTAGTATAATATTTTGTTAGAATAACTCAGAGGGGGGTGAATCAGTTATCCACAATCCCAATCACAAAATGTATATCCAAAAACAATTTACTAAAACTTTTGCAGCTTGGTAACATAAAGTAGTATTTTGTCTGTGCTTTTACCGATTAGCAATTAATAACATATAGTGATTATCGATCAAATCCAATATGAAACATGAAAATTATGACAACAAACAATCATCACAGTCAACACGTAACATAAGAGATTTAACGTGGAAACCCTGTAAAGGGAAAAACCACCTGGGATCGGCAACCCAAAAATTGTTCACTCTTTTGAAGTGAGGTCGGTGAAGACCCAACCCTATTAAAGGTTACAAACACACTGTAAGGTGTGACCTTGTTAGAGGATTTTAGACCAACCGTTATCGTCCAACTAGCATTCACTATGGGGTTGACAGGATAACAAATGTACACTCTATGAATGACATTACAAGACTTTCTAGTCCACTCTGTTAAGAGATTTATCTGTTTACAATGGTTAAAATGTAACATCGGGTGATCTGATTACAACACAACTTCAATTGAAAATTATCAAATCTATGTTAAGCTCATTCAAATCCTCTGATCAATATATCAATTCTATTTCAATCAATATTTAGTAACTTACTATCTCTTGGTTATAGCTTTTTGATGCTCGATAATCTCTACAGTTCGGTTCTCCTTAACCAATTTGATTAGGCATGCATGAAGCTTGTTCAAGCGATATCTCTGAAGTCTTCTTCTTCCAGCATGAGTTTCATAATGAAACCATAGTCTCTTAAATAGACAAGTAAACCATTTTAATTCCATCCATCAGATTTTATCACTTAATATCCTTTGTTGATTTTTTCGCTTAAACCTTCCTCGGCTGATGTGTTAGTAACACATTTTATTTCAATCCCTTAGATCTTCTTCGAATTATGTTAGTTGTAGATCTTTATAACAAACATTATCTTCAACTCTGATCATGAGGTACTTTCCAGCTCATCAACTTCTGCCAGCTAAACTAATCATTTAGTTCTTTTCTCCTGCTCGGTTAACAAAAAAATGCATCGGTGAACACAAGCTCAGTTTATACTTTTCTCAGTATACACTACACTGAGTCAGTGTATACTAAAATGCTTCTTTAACCGACCACACTACTTTGTGCATTTTTCTCTATCCTTCATCATAGATGAATGCAACATAATCAAGTCAATAACATAAGGTCATAGACTCATTCATAAGTTACCCAATGTATTCCTTATCCTCATCTGTCATATCCATCTTCCTCATGTAGATATATCTATTCTTCATCTCTTTTCTTCTTTCTACAGATGTTTGGGTATAGTAATTTACAAGATAAGTATTGTCAAAACTAGTTGACATCAATGACAACATATTACTGATTTAATCATCTTACATATCTAATCAGTAGCTCAGTGATCTCAAATCATAGATCTTCAAGTCATATAGTTTATTCAAGTCAATTGTAGTTCATCATCTTTGATATCATTGAATTCAACATCAGATAGAGAAGAAACAATCTATGTCATTGATGGGCTATAGTTAATTGAATATTTGGATGAAATAAAGAAACAATGATTAGAGATCACCGAGCTACTGAAGTGATATGTAAGATGATTAAATCAGTCAATATGTTGTCATTGATGTCAACTAGTTTTGACAGTACTTATCATGTTAGTTACAAACATCTGAACATCTATTGAAGGAAGAAAAGATGAAGAACTGAGATATCTACATAAGGAAAAGATGGATATGACAGAGAAGGATAAGGTAAACATTGGGTAACTTATTGATGAGTCTATGGCTTTATATTGTTGACTTGAGCATGTTACATTAATCTATTATGAAGAAGAGATTTTGAATTTGAACAAGTTCAATGTGGTCAGTAATTGAAGACTTCTGCATACACTGAGCCAGTGTAGTGTATACCAAGTGACAGTAATAACCAAGTTAGTTATCACCCACGTAGTTCAGTATTAACCGAGTATGGATGAAAACATTAAATGCTAAGAATAGTCGACTGAAATTGATGAGCTGGATATTGTTATGATTTCGAGGTTAATGATGAAGCTAGTTATGAGATCCATGGTTGACATAATTCAGAGATGATCTAAAGGATGAAATTGAAACATGTTAAAGACACATCTGTCGAGGAAGGTTTAAGCGAAAAAATGGACGAAGGAGATTAAGAGGCAAAATCTGATGGATGATATGAAAATGTTTTACTTGTCTATTTAAGAGATATGAGTTTCATTGTTGAAACATGCCGAACAAAAGGAGACTGTAGAGATTTCATGTGAAGATTTTATTCATGCATTCCTAATCAAACTAGTTATTGAAAAAACCAAGCTACAGACATTACCGAGCATTAGAGAACTATTTACCGAGTGAAAGTAAGTTGAGAAATATTGAGGAAGTGAATTGATTAATGATCAGAGTATTTTATGAGCATAGCATAGATCTGAATATTTGCAATTGAGTTGTATTTGAATCAGATCAGTACTGTATCAGTTTAACCATTGATTCAGAAAATATCTTAATCAAGTGGACTTAACAGTCTTATTGTACTATCCTATGACATTCGTTGAATGTAAAGTGTTATCTTATTGACCCCATAGTGAATGCTAGTCAAAAGCTAACTGTTAGTGATAAATCCTCTAACTAGGTCAAACCTAATAGTGTGCATTGTAACCTTTAATAGGGTTGGGTCTTTCCCGAGCTCACTTCAAAAGAGTGAATTATTTTGGGTTATCGGTCCTAGGTGGTTTTTCCCTTAGTAGGGTTTCCACGTTAAATCATTGTGTTGTGTTAATTTTTATGATTGTTTTTCTATCATACTTTACATAATGCATAGTTGATTTAGTTAGTAATCACAGTTTGGATAATTATTGGTATTTGGTACAGTGAACAGACAGATTGATATTTTATGTTACCGAGCTACATAAATTGTTGAAATTGTTTTGTAAGGTACATTTGGGAGTTTGGGACTGTAGGATAATTTATCTAACTGATTCACCCTCCCTCTCAATTATTCTAACATGTCATAAATGAGTTATGTTCCTATTTTACTTTCATCTGATCAACTATTAAGGGTCCATTAGGCGGTGGAGAGTATTCATTTTCTAGCAGATAGAGGGCACATTCACCAACCCCAGATAGATACAATTTCATTATGCTTTTCCATGTAGAGAAAATTTTCTTATTCAACTTAGGTACCTCTCTCCTATACATTTTCAGACCTTTTACTCAAGTCTTTAAACTTATCTCTTCATAGTACTTAGCTCTGATACTAATTGTTGGATTAAGGAGTGGGGGGATGAATCAATAATTCTGATCACAAATACCTTAAAATATTTTTCTCTAATTAACTTAGTAACTACTCGGTAGAAACACAATTCTCTATTTACCGACAACAGTAAATAAACTATATCTTTCAGTAAATCATTTACACAAATCATTCACAATGTGTAACACAAATATTTAACGTGGTAACCCAACTTTGGATAAAACCATTGTGGGAATTGTCACCCACTAAGAAATATACTCTTCTAAAGTACATATGGTTAAGAGCCTATCTGGTTAAAGATTACAAAACATATTGTTAGGTGTGACACAGTTAAGGGATTAACCTTAGATTTTTTAGGATCTTCATTCTATTAGGAGTGGTCTTGTTAGATAGCTTTGAACACTCTTTTATAATGTCACCTTTCTAAAGGATTTACAATAAGACTATTAAGTCCACTCTGTTAAGAGATTTCTCTGTTATAAATGCTAGTAAGAAACAAAATGACTTGTAAATGTGCAACTATCTTTTATCAATCAAATGCTTGTGTGCTCTTCAATCTTCACTTTAATTCTTCATCTTTCACTAGCATCGATACTTCATCAAATCACTATTTTCCCGCTCGAAATCTCTCTGTTCCTTCTTCACTGCAATAGTCGGTAACCCTTCAACTACTCAATTTTCCAGCCAATTGTCCATACAAGATTATCCTTTATATAGACAATTATTGCCTCTTAATCTCATTTATTATATTTTCCTTTAATCAATCTTAACCGTTCATTTCACTATACATCAGATCTAGATCTCGGTAACACATTTCCTTTTCACCTAAGAACTTGAACTTTTCTTGTAACTTGTTCCACTTCTTTTTTCCATTTAGATCCATCCATAGATCTTCATTTTGAATTTTCATAACCGTAGATCTCTTGTAACTAACTTTCCTCATCATCATGATCATCCATCTCATCATAGCTAATCATTAAATATCGATTCCATCCATATTTAATACCTTTTCCTTGCTCAATATTCTTCATTTAGAATTTCACTTATATCACTCGGTGCCTAAACCTTTTTTCTTTATCGAGTGACCAACTATTTACCTTTACCTTACCGAGTGACTTTTCTATCTTGGTAGCCATAAAAACTTTACTTAGCGAGTTATCAAATCTTTATCATCATGCTTTACCTACTTAACATACTCATATGTTAAGTAGAAAAAAATCATATCAACATAATCAAATCATTGTCTGATCTGTATCAGTTTCCCATTAAGTTCTACAACTTCTCAACTTCTCATTTCTTCTTCTCCTTAACTCATTCATCTTATATCATTATGGAATGATATGGCAACATAATATAAATCAGAAATCAATTGCTTGACATCAATGACAAGACTATAATTGATCTAATCTTTATACTATCATGTATACCTCTGATCTTGGTCGGTCTTCGTCATCAACTCCATTAGATAATCAATCATCATATTATTATTAGTTATGATAACAACCCATTCCCTCATTCTATTTATGATCCATATCATACCATTTTACATTTCATAAGATTAAATATATATAAGTAGAATTTAATATTGTTTTAGGATAAAAATGTAAAATTCAATTATTGGTTAAGTTTACTAATATGCATCTTGATTTCAAGTCTTAGAGAATATATTTTGTAGCATGGAGTAGGGTGTATATCTTCTATAATATTCCTATCACCTTTATCACATGAACCTTCATGTCTTATTTTGCATAAAAATATGACTTGTACTTATTATTTTAGTTTTTGGTTTTGTGTGGTTGACTCTAAGCCAACTTCTTGATGCTGAGTGTGTACCATGGTAGATTTCCTATGCTCATTTCTTTCCACTACTGCTTGCATGTAATTTTCAATCATAGTAATTTATTTCACTTTATGTTAAGTGTTGATCACCACCTCATGATGGTCACTTCAATGCCACCATATTATATGCTAATTTTTGCATGGAATAGAAAAAGAAGTTGGTATATGAAAGCAAATGTGAGAAGCTTGTAGTGGAAAATGTTTTGCCAAAAAACCAATGGTTGATGTGTATTGTTGAATCATGTGAGGAGGTAATCAAAGGTTTCTTGTTTCCTATTTTTTGAAAGTTGTTGTAAAAACATCAATTTTAATTTATGGTTGGGATATAAGGTCTTACGTAGACCAATATATTATATGGAGGTTGAAACAAACATAGTTGTTATAAGTTGTGTTAAGCTGTTACATAGACCTATTCTCGCGCATAGTTGTTATAAGCTTGAGCAGTATATAAACTATGTAATTTCTACTCGAAGGAAAAATTTAGCATGAGAAAATTATTGTAAGCAACACAAGAGAAAAATAATTGTATTAAATATAATTATTGAAAGAAACGTTTTGAATTCATTTTCAAAAAACTTGTGAGTTCTATATTCATCGATTGACTAGGAGGAAGGGCGCTCACTCTTCAGTCATCGATGGAGTGTAAATGTTTATTTATTCATCATAGAATATGTTTTGTGTGTTATGGTTGTAGTTAATTATGTTTGCATTGTTACATTTTTGTATTTAATATTTGTTAATATTTTTCATGTATTAATGATATGTGTTTCATTTCCATGTTGTAGAATTAATTGCTAGGGTTTTATGTTTGATATTAGTTGATTGAGTTTTTGCTTCATATCTCTTGTCACCAGGAAGTGACAGTCCTTGTTGCAAAAAGTAATTTGATTTTCTTTTGTAAGGTGCATTCATAATCACTCCTCTCATGAATTTCATCCCTTTTTGGTGTATAGTCCTAATACCTCTCATAAGTTTATACCTTTATATTGACATACATAGACCAAACTAAAAAAAATTATACAACATTAAATCTTTCTTATTCTTTAACCCAGTGTTGGCCTATCATTTTTGGGTCATTTCTAGGGAGAGGTTTCAAAGGCATGTTAGCTTAGTGAGTTTAGTTAGGACCAATATGTGAGGAATAAATCTCACCCGACTACTGACCTCACAGGAGTGACTACTTCTAATTTGCATTGTTTAAATCATGTAGATGCATTATTTGAATTTTCAGGTAGATCTTAGAAGCTACACACACATAACCACTCTCATTTTTGTGATTCTATTAGTAGAAAGAAGAAAGTGTGAAGAAATAGCACAAAAAAGATGTTAAAAATGTTGCATTTCCAAGGTAGTTTAAATGCATCAATTCAGGGTAATTTTTTTTAAAAAATGAAGAATCCAAAGGGAACTGAAGAGGGAAAATGTGTTTGGCATTGGGTGCTACCCCAAGACCCCTCAAGGGGAATTTCCCCTTGATCCCACTAGGGGTTTCCACCCCAAGACTTGGGCATTCAAATTTAAAAACTAAAAAGGAAATTATTGGGGAATTCGTGTCAAACCAAGGTGATGTTTTTCTACCCCCTCTATCTAATGAATGCAAAATAAATTATCCCAATCTTCCATTACCATTTTCACATGCATATACAAATTTAATTTTTATAGATGAGCTAGAACATATAATCGATGAATTTATAGGACAATGAAATTTTGAAAATGAAGATTTAACCACATGTTGTTGTAATTTTTGCAAGGAGGAAGCTAAGTGCACATGCCAAGTTGATCAAGAGGATGTGTTAACAAATATACAAGCTATAAGAGAGCCACATCAAAATAAAGGTCAACATGAACCAATCTCCTTTGTGACTCAAGGAAAACTTCATGCATCAAATTGGGAAGATCAAGGTATGCTTGATGATGTTAACATGTCTTATAATTTAATTTGATTGGATATACAACATATTTCTTCACAAAATTCTTCTTCACCTACTATGTATGGTGGATGAAAGAATGCATACTCGCAACAACCACAATATCCATTATCACCATCTTCACTATACCCATCCTTTGTAATATCACCTATACACACTAAAATGGTGCACTTCTATGAACCATTACATGCAAGGTTGCTCAAGAATGAGGCCTCACAAAGCGGCTCATAGCTCTCTATGCATGGAGTTGCAAGGGACTATGATGTATTTGCTCTCAGCTAGAGCTACAAGCTTGTGACCTTGCTAGTCAACCACACAATGAGAGATCCAAGTGAGGACAAGGGAAAGAGTGCCAATATCCTCAAGAATCGAATATGCAATGCAATGCAAGCTATATGATGATGCAATCTAAACTATGAAAGGAAAGTACAAACTATGTTATGAAAGGAAAGAACAAGTATTACCAAGCCTTCCTATTTAGACTATGTGAGATTAATCTATTGCATAAAAGGAAATCTACACTAAGAATGCCATTATCATGCAACTAAGAAAGCAAATATGCAACTAAATGATGAAAGCAACAAGTCTTCAATGTCTTCAAAAGCTCCAAATGCACCTAAAACCTGCAGCATAACATTAGCATAAAACAAGTGGATCCAAATGAAGGAGAGAGCTCTCCTTTTATAAGAAATGAGGTGAAATGGATCATGGAGATTAAGAGGCAAAAAGTCTTAATCAGCGGTGGAGCTTGAAAGAGGAGCAATCCATGTGCACACATATCCTCCAATAGGAAAATAAGAGTTGACTTTATGTCCATATGAGACAAAAAGTGCTTTTCTCCTTTTTATAAAATATGAATAATACTTTATTTGTGCAACTTAGGATAAGAGGAAAGTGGGGGCTTTTTTAATTTAATCAAAAGGGGAGGAAATATTCCTTGGAGGAAATATTCCTTTTAATCAAATAAAGACTTAGGATAAATGGTTAGCCCAAGGATAAAAATCCAATATATGATCGAAATTAAGATTTGATCAAGAAATTAATAATGTTGAAAATATTGATTATTGATAAAATTGATTCAGGGTTTATAAACTGAATAAATGGGGCCCAAAGTCTAGGCGACCATTTTAGGGTGCATACATTTGCCCCTCTTTGACTAATGTGTGATCGATTTGGGAACACATGTAGTCAAAGAATGAAATTGAAATGTGAGATCGATCTGGGATCATAAAACAACTCAAATATGAGGTCGATTCGGGATCATATCCGGACAAACATAGACAAAGGCCTTTGAACATGAGGTCGGTTCGGGATCACATTCAAAGTAAGAGATAAGAATCTCAAATTTGAGAAAAAGCTCACAAAAGATGTCTGAATTAGGAAAATCAAGGAATCGAGGATGAGAATCCCATAAATACTGCCCCCTCGGAATCTAAATCGAAATCAGGTAGAGGAGAGACAGCAAATCGATAAAGATTTGATCAAATCAGAAGGAAGTCATAATCGAATGTAAAGGTCAAGAGGTTAACCATCAGGAAATGAAAACATGCCCCAGTGAGGAAGTAGAAGAATAGAAATAGAAGACTAGAAATAGAGCGAATGAAAGACTAGAAAATTTGAGAGACATGGAAGGAAGAAAGTCCATCAAAGATCGAAGAATTATGCCTCAAAAGGTTAGTCAACTGCGTAGAAGAATGAGAAAATTTGGAAACGCAACTCAAATTTTGATTTTGAGTCCGAAAATGGATAGAAAATGATGTGATATGAAAGACCAGAAATGAAAGATATGATCAAGAAGAATCAAAAAAATGAGCACAGTTGACCAACTAGTCCGCGTAAGATGAAAAAAGGAGAGCTCTCTCCATATGCAAGGTGCAAAAACTAAACTAACATGAACCTAGAAATGCAAGCTACTATGAAAGTGGTTGAATTTCAAGGTCACAACGCTTATAGACATCTAATTATCATCATCGAGCGTTATTGGTAGCATCGTAAGATCATACAATGCACACTAGCATAACTATGTGGATATGAATATGATCTTTATCAGATAGAAATGTGAAAATCTCACCTAGGCATCAAAGACATATAGGTCAAGATGACTAATGCAGTGAGATCACCTAAATTTGATATAGCAAGATTATGCTTGTATCAAGACACATGAAAGTCAGGATAACTAGAAGCATGCACTCGCAAAAATAGTCAAGGATAATACCTCGTCAATCCATAGGGTCAAGTAAGACCAGCATAAATGCTCATGATAGTTAGGACCAACAAAATATACCCACAAGTAGATAAAGAAAGAAAACATGTTCTCATACCCTCAGTCTTCTAGCTATGCATCATTGAAAACTTCTCAGGGAGAGACCACTCATCAAAGAAATCCTCATAGACAGCACACAAAGAAAAAGAAAGTCATCATATCATCAGCGAGTCGATTGTTTAAGTGCGTGTGTGTTGGTCATAGAGTCAAACTCTGATTGTCATATCTGCTTAGTGAGAAATATCGCATCATACTTAGACTATTGGGAAAGACATCTGATAAGTGTTAAGAAACACTCGACACAAGGGTAGTGTTGAAAAACACTGTTTGGGGTGGTGTTGAAAATCACCTGTTGTGAAATGCCCCAAGAGACAAACGCACCTAAAGGACCAATGCTAACAGTTATGCCCCCTAGACAAAGACAAAGACCAATTCCAGACTAAGCCAAATAAGGTCAAGGCATGATGGGAAGTGGCTAAGTGTCAAGGACACATGCTAACAAATAGGAGTGCAAAGGCCTCAAGTAGCGCCTGTTTCCAGGTTTTCACCACTTGGATTTATTGCAATTTTTTTCCTTTTTTTCTTTTTTTGTATTTTTTCTACCAAGGCGCCTGTTTCCAAGTTTTCACCAAGGCACTTTTTCTATTTTTTGAATTTTTGAATTTTTGAATTTTTGATTTTTTTGTATTTTTTTTTCAGGACTTTTTATACTTTTTAGAATTTTTTCAGCATCATATATGAATTTTTTGGAATTTTTTCAAGATCATAAAAGATATACAAAGGATGCCCCCAGACAGAACGGGCGTCAAACTCATGAGCAAGATCACATCGTGTAGTCTCAATATCTAGCAATGTGGAGGACAAGATGGATGAGCAAGCTGGTGAATGAAGTGGAGGACATGAGAATGAAGGAGAGTGAAGGGAAGAAATCTTCAAAGGTAAACTCCTCAAGAGTACCCA
The DNA here is from genome assembly GCA_027943335.1 of Chamaecyparis obtusa. NCBI lineage: Eukaryota > Viridiplantae > Streptophyta > Pinopsida > Cupressales > Cupressaceae > Chamaecyparis > Chamaecyparis obtusa. The sequence goes on along the minus strand of BSBK01003091.1, from coordinate 514,307 downwards.
AGCTAGGGAAAAATTATCATGCAAAGCACATTTAGACAAGCAATGAGAGGCTAGCATAGGATAAGTCACAAAAGCACATTGCAAAAGAAAGAAGGATGTAGTCCAAAGGAGTAGACATGTCAAGAGGCTTCATAGCATCGTGTTTTACTTTTTTTTTTTTTTTATTAGATCAAGACCAGAGGGGAAAAGGATAGCGAAAGGCTAGAATGAATGAAGGAAAATGAATATGAAGGCTAAACATGAATGGAATGAAAGAAAGATCATCATAAGATAGCTCACAAAATAGCCAAATGTTCATGTATAGATAAACATTGTCAAGATCAAAGAGAGAAGATGGAATGGATGAAATATGTAGAAGAACTACGCATGATGCCTGATTGCCAGGTTTTCATCATGGTACTTACCCAAGGTGCCACAAGGGAGTGATTTTCACCATAGGATGAATTTATTTCTCTTTACTTTTGCTACCAAGGCGCCTATTTCCAGGTTTTCACCATGGCACATTTTCAAATTTTTTTTTTTTCTCTTTCTTTTTTTCTTTTGGAATTTTTCTATTTTTTGAATATTTTTTCTATTTTTTGGAAGAAGGCAAGCTTTTTAGATAATGCTCCTTGAAAGGATAAACCATGATATGTCAAGGATTCAAAATGATATGCTCAAAGATGCTGAAGAGGAAAGGAAGACGCAGAAGGAATAGGCAAATGAGGAAAAATGAGAGAAGGTAGAAGGATAATGAATGGAAGGAATGTGAAAAGGTAGATGGAAAGAAAGGCAAGATCAACATCAACACACACCTTGAAGGGTGGTGAGAAGGTGGAGGAAACTTGAATGAAGGAATTCGTGAAGGAATATGGTGAATGTTTAGCAGAGGTTGCGGTTTAGGTGCATGAAATGGAAGAATGTTTTTGGAAGAAGATGAAGTGGAAGCCTTTGGAAGCTTGAATGTCAACTTCACTTTTTGCTCAACATAAGACTCTTTCAAGAGAGACTTTGGAATCCATATAGCTTTAAGCTTTTTATTTTCTTTTGATGTGTTAGAGAGAATATCTTGAATGATGGATTTTGGAACCCATACTTGTCTTGTAGTTTTCTTCTTAGATATCTCTTTTGATTTTATGCTTCCATGTCGATTAGAGGAGACATGGTGATCTTCTTTTTTTGATGGATCCTTGTATTGCTTCTTTTTCTTATATTGAACATTCAAGTTACTTCCAAAAGACTTTGGATTTGTGGAAGAAGAAGGAAAATACGACTGGTTTAGATGGGTGGGTGGATGAAAAGGATTCAAGGGTATGCATCTATGTTGATCTTGAGGAAAGATAGGAGATGGAGGGACGTAAGGACCCAAGATGGATGATGAATTAGGAGAGTTAGGAGGGGAAAGTGAAGGGACATAAGGGCCCAAGATGGAAGGAAGACATGAAGCCCTTAGTATTGGTGGAGGAGGTCCAAGGATGGACGTGGAAGATGAAAAAGGATAATCATTAAGTTCATCAACATCTATATGACAACCAAGGACATCAGCATCTTTAGAGTGAGCATCAGGATTTTCAACAGGATCCTGGACATCTTGAATAGGAGCAACTTTGTTGATAGGATCATTCAAAGCTTGCGAAGATTTAGGAAGAGTAGAAAGCGAAAGTGAACATGGAGTGATAGAACAAGAAGATGGAAGACTTTGATCTTGACAATGATTGTTGGGTAGCATAAGCGTATCAACTTTTTCTAGATTTTCAATAGGCTCAACATTGGAAGTAACAACACCATTTTTAATAACCTTAATGGAAGTATCATCTTTGGAAAGCGCAAGTGTGGTAAGGTTATTTTGATTATCAATAAGCTCAATAGTGTAAGTAGTGGCTTGATCTTGCTTAGGATATGGTGGAATGAATGCAGAGGAGCGTAGAGGATCAAAAGAACCATGCAATGGAGAAGATACATCACGAAGAGAATTGGATGATATGGAGGGTCCTTGATCTTGATCTTTCTTTATGTTCTTTTCTTTATCATTTTTAGAGTCCTCTTGACATGGAGCCACTTCTAAGGACAAGGAAGCATGTTGGAATTTTATGGAAGACTTTGGAGGAGATGCTGAAAGACTAGCTGAAATAGGCATTATAGCATTTAAAGGCTTAGGCTCCTTAGGTTTAGCATGATTGAAAGTATTTGCAGTCAAGTGAAGGTTAGCTTGAGTATCTTTAAGAGGTGGCCCTTGAGAATAATTATAGGGAACCACATGGAAAGCATTAGGATCTTTGTTGGATGAAGGATTTGTGCTCTTAAGGCTCCTTGAAGGCTTTGTGAAAGATTTGGAAGACTTAGCAGCTTTAGGAGATGTGTGGATATTGGAGGAAGTAGAGGATGGAAGGGGACCATCACAAGATAAAGGTTCAGCATTAACATGATCTTTCTGGAGAGTGTAATCTTTATTTTTAGCATGAAAGTTTTTAGACAAGACATGCTCATAGTATCTTCGTTTATAATCAGCATGGAAATCTTTCTCTTCCTCGATAGAAGTAGATGTATCATATTGTTCACAACAAATATCATAATTTCTCTCAAAATCAGAATCATATGGATCACCATCACAATCTATCCAATAGGATGACCCTTTAGTAAGCCTAAGCACACGACGAGGAGGACTCTTAGGAATAGAGGTGCCATAAGTATTACTACATTGTCCATCATCATAGTCATCATAGTCATCATAGTCATCAAAGGTAGGCGTGTCACTCTTTGTGGAAGAGACATCACAAGGACTATCATGTTGCTCTTTATGGTATGTCTTCTGAAGAGAAGTAAGACTCTTAGGAGAAGTAGAAGAAGAATGAGATCGTGAAGGAGAGGAAATTGAAGACTTAGTGGAAGAAGAAGACTTGGATAATGAGGAATTCAAATAATGTTTAGAAGAGTCATGATAAGATTTGGAAGATGAAGAATGTGAATAGTGTTTAGAAGAATCATGATAAGATTTAGAAGATGAAGAATGAGAATGATGTCTGGAAGAGTCATGATAAGACTTGGAAGGTGAAGAAGAATGAGAAGATTTAGATGATGAAGAATGTTTGGAAGAAGAAGATCATGATATGATCATGTTTATGATTCTAGCAAAGGCATCTAATTTAATCATCTTTTCTTTTATTTTTGCTATAAATTCATCACTCATGAGAATTTTGGAGGAACAACACTTTTCAAATATGTCAATGAGCTCAAGATCATCTATTCTTAATAAAGGTTCCAAAGCTAGATAGTTAAGATTCATGATTCCAAAAGAGGAGAAATCAAGCATAGGAATGATAGAAAAATAGAGGAATGCAAACTAGATAGTAGAAGAAAAAGAATCAAGAAGAAGAAGAAGAATTTCCCAAGGGAATAGAAGACTTTAGAAGAACATGGGAAATGAAGAAGAAAGAAGAAGACTAAGAGCCATCTTGTGCAATTGATACCATAACGTTCATTGAGATGTTGAGCAACATGACAACACCTAGGATCTAAGATCTGGACTGACCAAGGAAGACTGAAAATAGAAGACCCTTGGTAATAGGATGACCTCACAAAATGTCAACACCAAACTAGGATAATCAAAGTTCTCTATTGTCCAAAGAGAAATGAAAAGATAGAAGAAGGGGCTTTACCAACACTGTCAAAGAGGTGCTTCAAATCAAAGGGTGACTACCCTTGCACTTTAGAACCAGGAGGTTGGGTTAGACCAAAATATAATTGAAATTGAGATTAAATGAAAATTATTTGGACAATAAGAGTACAAGAATTTCCCAAGAATGTAGCTCACAATTCTAGAGATAAACTTTCTCACCAAGAACAACCTTCTAATGCGATATTTCTCTTTGGCTAATGTGATACTGATGTTGATCTTGACCAATTTGTGCAAAATTTTGAGTTTTAAGGTCTGATTTTGGATTTTCTGAATGTTAGGGTGAAAATGTCTGATGTCAATCACAAATTTAACAACATTTGGACAGGTTTGCAAATAGTAGAGGATCAAACATGTCTTCAAACACTTGAAACAAGGGCAAAAGCAACCTTGCCAAGACAAACACTTATGATATCAAAATTGAAAAAGCACCCTATGAATGCTACCGATTGTTTGTATGTTGAGAACGTTTACACTAGCATCGCACAACCGAAGACAATTCAAGCAAATCTATCTTAAAAAGGTCAAGGCTCAATACTTACCAACTTAGCCCACAACTTGATGCCCCCTTGCCTCACACCAAGTGGTTACCCACAAGAGATATTGGCTTTGTCGTGGAAGTGTCAAATGACACAACCAAAGGGACACATATGGTGAGTATCTTAAGGTGATCCGGGTAAACCACTTGGATCAATCCTTGCACTAAGAAGATAAGCGGCTAAATAAGGTGGCTTCTATCTAATGGTTCTTAATAAGGATTTCCATTCACAACACCCCTCTTGCTCCTCATAAAGGACTAGGACCTCGCGGCCTCAAGAGTACCTTAAGCATTCTTGTTCAATGTTTTCCCCATGGTCGCAATCCCATGAGCTACTCACATCAAACGAAGATAAGTGTTATGTCTACCAAGGTTTTTGGTGTCCTTGATAGCCTTGAGATTATAGTGAGTTGGAATCACTTACCACCAAGGAAAATGATGACAAGGTTGTCCCCACTTGAGTCGTTCCTCTTGATTGCTCAAGAGCAGGCCCGCTAAAGGATCCTAAACTAAACAAAGAATGGATGATTTTTGAGGTTCAAGGTTTTTGGTTCACCACGAGGGTGAAGAGCATACTCCCCTATCTCAAAAACTTCTCCCAAACACCCCAAGCAAAAAGAGATTCCATTACTCCCTTGCTTCCAAAACCTTAAGATGGGTCAAGATTTTATGATTCACCTAAAGGTGAAGAGCATACTTCTCTTACCACCTCAAAATCTCTTTCACAAGGTATTAAAGTTCCTAATAAATGAAACAACTAGTTTTTGCCACACTTAAAAGGAAAGCAAATAAACAAGCAAGATTTTTTTTTTTGTTTTTATGCATGGGCAGCCCTACAAAAACCATTAGTAGCCCTCTTTGACATGCGATTTTGACAAAATATTCAAGCAAGAGGCACCTACAACCACAACTTGTTAGCTCCACAATGGTTAGCAAAATCCAAAATCTAACAATGGTTAGCACATGAAAAATCAGATAATCTGCAAAAATAACTAATCAAATGACAAAATCTGAAAATGAAACCATCATGGTTGGATTAGGCTTGGAAAGACCTTTCCAATGATATATAACACTTAAAATTTTGATATCATTTGCAAAAAAATTTCAAAAATGGGCACCCGTTTTCTAGAGTGGCACGGATTTGAAAACGTTGAAATTAATAATGTTGAAAATATTGATTATTGATAAAATTGATTCAGGGTTTATAAATTGAATAAATGGGGCCCAAAGTCTAGGCAACCATTTTAGGGTGCATACATCACCCACTCTATCTCCAATTTGTTTTTTACCATTATCATTGTCTCATTCATATAATATACCATCCACTTCACCATATCCATCAATGGAAACTACAATGACACAATACATAATAAGGTGGTTGAAATTGCATATAATATTGAAATTTCAAAGACCCCTTTCTATTCTTTTAATGTGCTTGAAATTATCCAAACACAATTGAAGTATATTGTTGCAATTATAGGATGTGAATTATATTTGCTTAAATTGGAAGAACAATATGATCAATTGAATGGTATTTAACATAGTTATTCTTACTTAATTTACAAATCACGATCTTTAGAGGGAATTCACATATGAGAAAACACTTCAAAATGAGTTTAATTTTATTATGGAACTCATAAATATGGTTGTTGGAATTAATCATTCAATAGGGAATGTTGAACTAAATGCATTTCTTATTCAATACTTGTGTGGGATAACTAATGAAAGCCTACAAGGTCTATCCTTTAATATTTTTATACTCAACTATATAGATCTTTGGAGGCCTATAGTAAAAATGTGTATTCCTTACTCACTTATTGATTTAGACCTATTAATACTTGATTTTATGATTAAGCACAACTAGATGGGTTTGAATGCATTAATGACCATACCAAACATTGACAAGGATATCATGCTACAATGATATAATTCTACAAAAAAAATTATTGTTCATTGACAAGGATCAAGGTATTAATGTTTATCTATGTGTCATTCTTTATATTTAGATGAACATTCATTGACAAACACTCAAAGTATTACTTAATATATTATTATATTAATTAATTATTTGGATTATCTTGAGATGACCATTCATTGAATAAGGATCGAGGTGTTATTACTGTTGAACTACTTGGAGAATAAAATGGAGAATGTGAAGATGATCACCGAGCTACTAAAAGTATATGTAAGAGATTAGATCATTTGTTATATTGTCATTGATGTCAACCAGTTTTGACTGTACTTATCATGATAGTTGCAAACATTTGAAGAAGGTAATGTTGGTTAAGGAAATGAGATATTAGCACGATAATGAGATGTATGAGTAAGTTATGAATATGGTATTCATTGGGAAACTTATTGATGAGGCTATGAAACTATGACAGTGATTTGATTGGCTTACATGATTCTGTTAAGTATTGAAGATCATAAATGTACAAGTTAATGTGGTCAGTACATGACTTTATATACATCAAGCAGATGCAGTGTATACCGAGCAGGTGTAGTGTATACCGAGTGCGGTATTAACCGAGTAGGAAAACACTGACACATCATGATATTGACCAAGTGGGAGAAATAATGTGGAACATGTGATTGCTGACATGAGATGATGATCTAGACAAATCTAGATGATTCTGAGGATAAAGATAAAGTTTGTTATAAAAATCTACGACTAACAAAATTCAAGGAAGATCAGATGATGAAGATTAAAAAAATTTGAAGGCACAAATTCCAAGGAAGGTTAAAGAGGAAAAATCAACGATGAAGATTAAGAGGCAAAATCTATGGCTAAAAAGAAAATAGCTTATCATGTCTATAAATTATATAGACAATTAATCTGTTAATGTATTGTCATTGATGCCAACTAGTTTTGACTGTACTTATCATGATGGTTACAAACATCTAAGGAAGGAAAATGGTAAAGGAATGAGATATCTGCATGAAGATGAGATGGATAAGAAAGATATGGATATGGTATACATTGGGTAACTTATTGATGAGTCTATGGCATTATGTTGATGACTTGATTTTATTGCATGATTCTATTATGTATTGAATATCAAAACTGAACAAGTTTATGTGGTCGATAAATGAATATTTTTGTATACACCGAGCAAGTATAGTGTATACTGAGCATAGTATTAACCAAGTTGGTAATCACCGATGCATTCTGGTATTGATTGAGTGAAATAAATAAATGGAGTTTGCAACAACTGACTAAAAATGATGAGTTGGACAATTATTTATGATTTCAAGGTAAAAGATAATGATTGTTATGATGATCATATGACTGAAAAAATTCAAGAATGATCAGATGAAAGAGAATGAAACATGTTAATGTTACAACTACCAAGGAAGGTTAAAGTGATAGAATGAATGGTGAAGATTAAGAGGCAAAATCTATGGATGAAAATAAAATGATTTATGATGTCTATATAAGGAGATATGAGATTCATTATTGAGTCTGGGATTCTTGATGTTGTAGGACAATTCACATGAAAAGGATTGTTTTCATGCAACAATGATCAAACTGGTTGAAGACAGAACTGAGCAAAAATAAAGACAACATCGAGCATAAAAAAAAACATATACCGAGAAAAAAAAAGTTGGAGGAAATGAAGATGTTGAATTGATTATTGATCAGAGGTATTTTGAGCTTATCATAGATCTGAAAATCTACAAATCAAAGTTGTATTTGAATCAGATCATTACTGTATCAGTTTAACCATTGCTACATATAATCTCTTAACTAAGTGGGACTTAATAGTCTTTATATTTCAATATGACATTCAATGAATGTTGATTGTTTTCTTGCTGACCCCATAGTGAATGTTTGGTCAAAGCATAACTGTTAGTGATAAATCCTCTAACCAGGTCACACCTTACAGTGTGTTTTGTAACCTTTAATAGGGTTGGCTCCTAACCGAGCTTACTTTAGAAGAGTGAATTATTTTGGGTTACTGGTCCTAGGTGGTGTTTTCCCTAATAGGATTTCCACGTTAAAAATATATGTGTTATATGTGTATGATGTGTTGAATTGTTATTTTACTTTACACATTTCTATAACTGGATAGATCGAGCAATATTTAATTTACTGGTAATCGGTAGATGAAGAGAAAGGCATAGTTGATATTTTACCGAGTTGATTATTTGATTGAAAAGTTTTAATATATACATCTAAGAGATTTGGGACTATAAGATAACTGGACTTAACTGATTCACCCCCCTCTCAGTTATCTACACTATGTTTATGTCTATCCCTTATAGTTCTGCAAGTGGAATTAAGGCCTATAGCCCTACAAGAACCCAAAATGCATAGTCTCACAAGAAAGATTGAGACCTCTTGACCCTATAAAAGTTGAATGTACTCTCCTTGTAGTCTTGTAAACAATATTGAGACCAAGATGGCCCTACAAGTGCCCAATCAAGTGTAGTCTTAATTAGCAAGATTGAGGCAATTAGGCCCTACACATGAAGAGGCATTAGAAGTAGAAAATAGTCAAGTCTCCCCTCTCTTCGGATTGAAGGAATATTTTGACTATAGGGGGATGGAGTAGCTGGGTTTTCTTGTTCCCCACTTGGGTCTTTCCCAAAAGATTGCTCTCTTGGCAGGCCCTTTAAAGGTAAATGCAAGAAAATAAATTAATAGATAGTGGAGGTCTAGATATCTGATTTTCCATAAGGAAAATAGCATACTCTCCTACTCCATAGTGTCTCCCAAACACATCAAGAACATGTTCATTCAACCAAGACTAATTGTAAGTGATCAACTAAGTAGGTCAAGATTTATGATTTTCCAGAAGGAAAAGAGCATACTTTCCTACTACTCAACTAATCACAAAATAAGTAGCCTTCTAGTTAAGATAGGTGCCTAGAAATCAAATGTAAGAAAACACAAAGTTTATTTGTATCTCCAAGGAAACCTACAAGACAAATAGCATTAGTAGTTTCAAGATTGAGTCTTTGACAAGCGTCCTACATCACAAAACATTAGTAGGTATGAAGATAGCTCTTTTGACAAGAAAAACCCTAGAAAACCACAAGTTAGGACATAAAAAGTATGCAAGTGGAAGCAATAGCCCTGCAAGATCACTTGTTAGTTGTTGTTAAAAGACCATAAAATCAAAAAATGCAAGAAAAATCAAGCAATCTCAGGTAAAATTCAGACTGTGATAGAAATAAAATTTGGGTGACAGTTAATTAGTCTATCAAAAAATCATATGATAGACCATAAAGAAACAGAATGACATTTCAGAATGATATGATATATCTCATGAAGGCATAACAACATTTCTCTGTAAAGCAAGTGACATTTATTTGAGAGACAGAATGATATTTTAGAGAATGCAAAATTTTGCTTGGTAGTATGCTAGAATGTCACCTGGGTATAGAATGAAGTGTCATACGATCCTTTAGCCTGAATAATGAAAGTGATGAACCTGCGACAACAAAGAACCAAGAATACAATAAATGCAGATAAAAATGAATGTTTAGCCCCACGATGGGCACCAAAAATGTGTGATCAAAAGTGTGACACACTTTTATGAATCATTACACTTGAGAGAATCCATGGAAGATGAAATATCAAGAAGCGACTCATAGCTTCCTAGTTGAAGTGGGTTTAATCCTTCTCATGATGCTCATCAAATTGACATAGAGGATTAGTGACTTGACTAATCCAAAATAGAAGATTCAAAGTGTAAGAAATGAAGCTAAGATGCAAGAATGCAATATAGAAATGAGAGATTAAGCTAATAATGTAGGCAGGCAATTAGTAATCTAGAATGAGAATGCAAACTATTCTATTGAAGCAATGCAAGAAAGAAACTAGATTAACAATGAAATATTAAGATAGAAATGAAGCTAAGCTAATAATTCAAATGAAAAGATTATTCTAAGAAAGTAAGAATGCAAGATTCTAAGATGGAACCCTTGAGCCAAGGAAGAGATTCCTTTTAAAGGATTTGCCTCAAGAATTGAGGGCTAAGATTAAGAGGCAATAGAATGAGTGGATGATATGAAGAGGAAAATGAGATGCAAGGTTAGGTAGAGATGAGTGGTGAGGATTAAGAGGCAAAAAGGAAATGTTAGGTAGAATAAGACAAAACAAAATTTGAAAGCACAAATCCCTTTTAATTGCTAATTAATCAAGTTTAAGTATGTGCACACATGTGAATGTGTTATTTTAATAAAAGTGTAGAAATGTTATATTAAAAGTAACGTTTTAGCAATTAAATAAATATGCAAGCTCTAGAAATTAGACCATAATATAAGCTTGATATAAGATTTTTGATTTAATTATGCAAAGGGGATTTTAAGGGTTAGTCTGCATAATGAGTTTAGCAAAGAGATGATTTGATAAAAAGGGGGCTCAAGCTCTAGTAGATTATGCCCTTAAAGGTAAAGGAGTATGGATCTCCTTATCAAAATCATGTCAGAATTAGGTCAAAATGTTTGTAGGTTGACCTGATTCTTCCCTTAAAGGTAAAGGGGTATGAATCTCCTTGTCTCTATGTGCTATGAATTATTTCCCCCAACTATTTTCATTTTGAATCCAAGACATTAGTGCCCTTAAATGAACATCTCTGATATACATTAATGGATTCCACTAATGATCATTAGGAACAACATCATTGTCCAAAATAATTCTCAGAGTAAGTTTTTCGTTTATGTTGGGGAACATTGGTAAGCTTGAAAGAAGTCTGTTGGAGTCTCTATAGAAGGTTTTAAACTAGATACTACTCTTGAAAATTGAAATGAAACTAAGCTCCTTGAGATGCAATGCATATATCCTTGGGGGAGTTCTACATTTTAAGATTTGTGGCACTAAGGTCATCACATTGTTTACCTTATATGTTAATGTAGCAATTTATGCATTCTTCCCCTCAATATCCTTGTCTTTCTTTGTAATCACTTTCTATAGCTTGTGCTTCTCTTTATTCCACTATTCTTCCTTATCCTTAAAATATTTCCATAAATATAGGGCTATTAATGCCCATGAGAAAGTAGTGGGTCGATGAATACCTACTAGGAATCATCTTTTTTTCTAGTTCTCCACCTGCCACTTGCTTAGCTACAACAACGAGCCTTGCTAATCCTGAATTCTCTTATTCCATGATTTCTTCCATTGACAACACCTCTTCTTCATGGGAAAATTCCCTTTCTCAAGATATCTATTCATCCCCCTCAGATTATTGTGTAGGCATCATTGCCCTATCCCATTGCTTAGATGAGGAGGTAAATTTGGGGCTTCCCCTGGGAGGTCTATTATGCATTATCCTTTCTTCTTTAATAGGAGTGGTATAAAAAAAGTTAGAGGATTAAATTTGGATTTTCACCCTAGGTGTGGTAGATTTTTCTTGTTTACTAGGTTTACCCCTGAGCCTATGACTCCTCCTCTGGGGTGTTTTCTCCGTAGTAGGAGGTTCTTCATCCCTAGTTTTCCATTTTCTAGGGCTAGGGATTTCCTTTACAATTTTTTGCATTTTACCCCTTCTCTTTTCATCCTTAGTCTTTTTAATTTTTCCTTTCTCCCTTGCTACTGTTTCCCTAGTGCAAACTATTCATTTAGGGAAAACATCCTCATTAGGGTCTAAAGAGGAACTATTTACATCTTTGTGCAAAGACTCAGGTGAACTCATTTTGGTTGCAGGAGGGTTTGTGCTAGAAACCATCCTATAAGTTGAAGCCATAGGGGTGAATTTTGTAAGTGATGCCTCCCCACTAACCCTATGGGTTGAAGGTTGAACTCTAAGACACACATTCGCCACTGTGGACTCTTTAATTTTAAAAAACTCATCCCATGACATCTGAGACACATCTTGTAAAGACCTTTTAAAAATAAATTTAATTAAATAGTGATGGGAAATGGAGTTTTTCCTTCTTTTCTGCATCTCAGTAGCCATGATTTCTAGCATTTTATATAGCACATTGGGGACATTCATTCTCCTTCCATGTCGCACATGTGGCTCATAGGCTTGAAGTGTACAAAGTGTAGACTTGGTTGTCGAACCTCATAGGTAATGTATCTAATAATATAAATTGTAATATTTGGCCATTTATGTGGTAAACAAAGCCTCCTTGTTCCCTATTTATCTACTTCAAGTGCAGGATCCCCTGGTATGGTAAACTCTTCTCTAACTATTTTGGTGTCTTTATTTTCAGGGTAGGGTTGTCTTACAACAGGTAACCTTGCAACTTCAACAATCCTGTCCTCCATGACAGTAACCTTCAAACCCTTCACCATTGCCTCACCATTGTTAAATGTGTAAGCAAATTCCATAGAAATTTAATTATTGAACCCATTCAAGTTCAAAAAGTGGTCTAACCAGCCACAATTATTGAATTATGGCTCATAGAGTGTGTCCTGCAAGATTACTTCATGAACTATTGGTTCACTTCTCATCAGTGGACCTTCCATGTTTCTAGTCACACCCTTTGAAACCTCTATGCTTTGCAATTCATTATCTACAAAATCACCTAATTTCTCTATCAATGTCGTATATCCTTCTTGTAGTCCTAATGCCAATGTCATATAAGCTATCTCTTTACCCCACTTTTAGTGACATTTATGAAAACTTATTAAACAATAAGGTAGAAATTAAAGAGGGATTTTAGATTTTTAAATATTGGCACATAGAATAGGCAACGTCTAAAGAACAAACTAAAATGCATATCTTACCAAGGGGGACAATTAGTTTTTTTTATGAAACTCTCCTTTTATATTTTACGTTTTGTTTGTTGGATATCCAATACCCATAGAACACAGGTATGTATAATGATGTGTATATGACACGTGGGCACACACTCCCCCAACATATACGAAAGCATGTCTCCACACATTCCTGACTATGGGGTAACTAGAATTCACCCACATACGGTGTTACTTTTTTCAAGTCTATTTTAATATTTTATTTACACCAGATTGTGGTGCATTTTGGTTGCACCATAGATGACACCATGTCAGAGCATTAGAAGTCAATTTTACAATTATTTAACAAGTGCCAAATAGTGGCCAGTATTTTTCTAATAGTTAGTAATAGTTATAATATTCTAGCATATAACTTAAAACCTCATTGTAATTGTATATTGTATTATAAATAGTAATAGTAATAATATTTACAAAATAAACTATAGGTTTTTAAATTTAATATTATTTAACATGTTTAAAAAATTATCAATAGTGAAAAATATTTGTAAATAGTGTGAAAATTTGTTTATTTACTATATGTAAAAAATACCCATATAAGTTTTCTAATGAAATAAAAAGTAAAAAATTATATAAGTTAAAAAAAATTACTATTTTATTTTAGTAAATTTATGATTCTAACTTGGAATAGTTTATATTCTAATTTAATTAATCTCTAATTAAAATAAAAATATAAAGTCATTAACATTAATAGTTTTATTATAATATTAAAAATAATATATAATGGTATAATTTATAGTAAAATATTACAAGAAATTAAAACAAGTAAATTAATATTATGATAAAAGTACTAAAATATTGTTTTACCCATTTATGAGTTTGATGATGCCTGTACTTAGCTTGAAACACATACTCTTATTGGTTACTTTCTGGGTCGCAACCCTCCTGAAAGTGTTATTAAAGATTGGGTTGTGAAATCTTGGACACCTCATGGAATCTGCTTGGATGGCATTCAAAGTGTTACCAAAGGTTTTTTTTTTGTTTCATTTTTCCAATCCCACCCATGTGGATGCCATTTTTGCCAAAGGACACTGGAATCTTAGGGCTTCCCTTTTAGTTTTCCAAAGCTGGTCTCGAGACTTTTCTATCTCTGACGACAAGAAACTAAAAGTTCCTATGTGGGTTGAGTTTCCTGGTCTCCCTCTACCCTGTTAGACTTTCATGCATGCCATTGCACAAATGCTAAGTAGGGTTATCTATAGTGAGCATGACCATTTTCTTAATCCTTGGCCTCAAAAGAGGCTTTGTGTTGAGATCAACCTTTCTAGGGACCTTAAAGAGTCTGTTGAGATTCAAGTTGGTGAGACCACCTTCACTCAGAAGGTGCTTTATCTCAACCTTCCCAACACTTGTTATCATTATCAATCTATAGAGGACTTCCCTTTGGTAGTACCTTGTACCAAACCTCCTCCTAAGGATTCTAGTTTTCAGCCAGTTGATTTTGGTAAAAAAGAGGAAACCAAGAAAGATGACTGGGTTACAGTCAGCCGCAAGAACAAGCAAGCCAAGCTTGCCACTTCGGCTTTGAATTCATAGCTGCCACCTCCTCCCGTTGAGGCTCGTGCTACTTCTTGTGTTGAGAATGTTTCTCCTATTTCAAACCTTGGCCATTAGGGGACAAAGGATTTTGATTCTGGTGTTGTACACTCAAAATGTGCACTTCTCTAAGTCACTACTTCCAAGAGAATCCATGGATTGGAAACTTTGAGAAAGTGACCTAGAGCTCCCTAGGCATGGAGTCACAAGGGTGTTTAGAATGCTCTTGGCTAGAGCTATTAAGCCAATAACCTTGCTAGTAAACCACGCAATGGGAGATTCAAAGAGACAAGGGAAAGAATGCCAATATCCTCAAGAATCAAGATGAAAATGCAATGCAACTATGCTAGAAATGAAGATGCAAGAATGAAACTATGCTATGAAAATAAAAGTGTTACAAGCCTTTGCTAATTAAACTAGGTGATTTAAGCTAGAACATGAAAGAAAAGTAAACTAAAATGCCATGAAAGCTAAGATAGAATGCAAGAAGATCTCCAAAGCTCCAAAGTCACCAAGAAATCCTACAGCATAAGATTAGTATGAAAGAATGGATCCTAGAATGAGAAAAGAGCTCTCCTTTTAAAGAAAGTGAGATTCAACGGACGATGGAGATTAAGAGGCAAAAGATTTGATCAAGGGTGGAGTTTGAAAAAGAGAGCAATCCATGTGCACAAGTCTCCTCCAATGAGAAAGAGGTGTTGACTTTTGAGCCTCATGTGAGACAAAAAGGTCTTTTCTCCTTTTTATAAAATAAGAATAATGCTTTAGTTGTGCAACTTAGGATAAGAGGAAAGTGGGGGTTTTTTATTTAATAAAAGGGGAGGAAATTCCTTTTAATTAAATAAAGACTTAGGATAAAATGGTTAGCCCATAGAAAATAATCGAATAAATAATAGAATTAGGATTTGATCAAGGAAATTGATTTAATTTGAAAAAATTGATTTAAACATATTGATTCAAAAAATTGATAAATTGAAGAATGGGGCCCAAAGTCTAGGCGACCATTTTAGGGTGCATACATTTGCCCCTCTTTGACTAATGTGATCGATTTGGGATCACATGTAGTCAAAGAATGGAATTGAAGTGTGAGATCGATTTGGGATCACAAAACAACCTAGACGTGTGTTCAACGAATGGGAACACATCGGGACAAAGATAAGCTAATTGAAAAAGACAAGACCAACACCCCTGTAAATAGGTGATTGTCAAGTCTCAAATAAGAGATAAGAATCTCAAGGTTCAATTGATAAGCTGAATCAAGGATTTAAGTTTGATAGATACTGCCCCCTCAGAATCAAAATCAAAATCAAGTAGAGGAGAAATAGTAAATTGATAAATTTGATCAAATCACTAGAAATCATAATCGAAGGTGAAAGAATAACCATCAAGCAGTGAAGATATGCCCTAGGTTGACTAAGTTTGACTGAGAAAGATATAGGATATAGATGAAGTCAAACCTCAGAGAGATGAAGCAAATGAAAATGAATAAAATACTAGAAGGCTAAAGGAGATGGGGATGAAGAAATGAAGATGCCCCAGTGAAGATCGAAGGATGAGGCCTCAAAATGGTTAGCCAACTGTGTAGAAGGAGAAGTTTTTTGAAATGCAATTTTGACTATCAAGATGAACTCAGATGTCAATTTCAATCCCAAAAATGGATCCAGGATGTTGCAATTAGCCAGGGGTGCAATTTTCATGAAATTCTGAGATGTTTTGAAAATTGGTCAAAAAGTCAAAATGCTCTATAAGGGGTAAAAATGTCATTTTCAAATTCATTTGTCTTTTGTGATATTGAGAACTTTGATAGCTTAGAGAGAGATTATGGCTCAACAAGCAGTGATTCCAGTCCACACACATCGATTCGAGTGCAGTCGGTTGCACAACCGGCCTCCTCACTATGGTGCCCCGGTAAGTTTTCAGAAAAACTAGCCTTTTGAGTCATTTAATGCATTTATAACACATTTTTAAAGATTTCAAATTATACTTATGTGAAACTTCATACGATACTTTTAAAGTATCACATAGCTTTGATACTCTATATCGTGCGATAGTTTGCGGGTCCACAAAGTGTCCCACAGCTGTTCAATCTAGTATTGCACAATACTGGATGAAACATCGTGCGATCTTGTGCAAACTATCATACAGGAAAAGAGTATCACACTGCTATTGAGGAATTTATCGCATGATACAATATCAAAAAATATTATCACACCAATGTAATAAGAAATATCGCATGGTTTTAATTTGAACAATATGACATGGGTCTAGACAATTTTTGTGTTTAAGATTTCTTGTACTGATGTTAGTCATCCATCATGATATGTTTTGACATCTGGGTTATGGGTTATGTTAGAATAATTGAGAGGGGGGTGAATCATTTATCCAGTGTCCCAATTCAAAATGTATAATCCAAAACAATTCTACTACTTCTGCTACTCGGTAAACATAAAATACTTTCACTGTTTGTGTCTTTACCAATTGTCAGTCAAAACTTTATAACAGTTACCAATCAAATCTAACATATAATATGCAAAGTATGATAACAAACAAATATCACAATCAACACATAATACAAGAGATTTAACGTGGAAACCCTGTGAAGGGAAAAACCACCTGGGACCGACAACCCAAAATTGTTCACTCTTCTGAAGTGAGGTTGGTGAAGACCCAACCTTGTTAAAGGTTACAAACACACTGTTAGGTGTGACCTTGTTAGAGGATTTTAGACCAGAAGTTATCATACAACTAGCAGTCACTCTGGGGTTGACAGGATAACAATGTTCACTCTATGAATGAAACATCAAAAGACTTTCATAGTCCACTCGGTTAAGAGATTTGACTATGTACAATGGTTAAATATGTAACAGTAGATGATCTACCTTGAAACAACTTCAATTGCAGTTTACAGATCAATGTTTAACTCATTCAAATCTTTCTGATCAATATACCACTTTAGATTCAATACTATATCAACTTACTGTCCATTGGTAATTACTCTCTGTAGCTCAGTAATTATCTGTAGCTCGATTCTTATTAACTAGTATGATCAGAATGCATGAAAACTTGTTCACGTGATAATTCTACAGTATCTTCTTCTTCCGGTGATGTTTCAACAATGAAACCAATGTCTCTTATATAGATGAGTAAATCATTTTCTTTTCCTCCATCAGATTTTATCGCTTAATCATATTCATAGATTTTGTCGCTTTAAGCTTCTTTGACTGATGTGTCAGTAACATGTTTCAATCTGCTCCATTAGATCCTCTTTTATTTATGTTAGCCATTGATCTTCATAACAAATCTTATCTGTTACCTCGATTTCATACACTTTACAGCTCATCACTTTATCAGCTAAACTGATCATTTAATTCTTTTTTGTTTTGCTCGGTTAACAAAGAAATGCATCAATGAACACAAGCTCGGTATACACTACATTTCATCGGTGTATACTAGATTGCTTTATTTACCAACAACACTGCTTTGTGTCTTTCAACTCTATTCTTCATCATAGATGAATGCAACATAATAAAGTCAATTTCATCAAGTCATAGACTCATCAACAAGTTACTCAGTGTATTCCTTATCCTCATCTGACATATACATCTTCCTCATGTAGATATTTTTGTTCTTCATCACTTTCACCTTTCTTCAGATGTGTCGGTATAGTAACTTACAAGATAAGTACTGTTAAGCTAGTTGACATCAATGACAACATAATACTGATTTAATCATCTTGCATATCTAATTAGCAACTCCTTAGTAATCTTCAATTACAGATTCTTCATTTAGGTTCTAAATCAATTGTAGTTCATCAGGTTATGGCTTGTAGGAGGCCTTTTCAGTGCTCATTATCAGAGCTTTGAGAGTGACTGGGCTACGTTGTGTCAAGGATCTAGATACTCCTGGTAGAGATGATCTGATCAGCATGAGATTCAAGTTTTTGTTGGATATGCCCCATATTCGGGCAGATCATGGGTTGTTGATGACATTGGCTGAGAGATGGCACAGTGAGCACAACACCTTTCATCTGCCGACTATAGAGGCAATGATCACATTAGAGGACATCTATCAGCTCCTTCGAATACCTAGCCATGGTGATCTGGTGAGTACAATCATGTTTATAAATGTTAATAAATGTAATGTTTCCATATGATGAAAATTGACATGATTTTTTTTGTTGGCATAGGTATACTATGATTAGACTCTGACAGAGGGGCGATAGGCCATCTAGGACTTGTTCCAGAATGTGACCATCATTAACAAACATCTTAGCTGGGACCAACTGGTAGAGGAGTATGGTCATGATTTTCCGGTTCCATGTATTGTGTGCTCGATAGTAGCATAGGCCTTGGTTACTAATAGGAGACAGAGAGGGTTCCCACTAGGTTGGGGTAGGTTAGTGGTAGATTTGGTAGCACATTAGAGGTAGATGGCATGGGGCTCAGCTATCTTAGCAAATATGTACCATGAGCTACATGAGATAGTGTATAGGGACAACAGGACTTGGGCATGTGGGGCTGTTCTTGTGCAGATATGCATGTGGGAGAACATATCCATCATGCGACCATGAGTACATCCTCGGGAGCAGAGACACCCCTATATCTATAGGCATATAGGTTTTATCAGCCAGCCCCATAGCGGAGAACTCACTTACTATAGGAGGCTTCTAGATGAGCTCACAACCTTTGAGTGGAGACCATACCAACAGTGTGAGCAGTGGAGTGACCGGGATTGGGAACTCAGATATATGTTGTATATTTAGCCACTACTCAGTTGGAATTCAAATATTATTGAGCGGTTTGTGATCTCTCAAGTGTGGAGGCAGTTTGGGTGGCAGGAGAGGGTACCCACGGAGACTACGACATATGCCCGGTGTAGGGAGGATGAGGGATTGGGGTGGTTGTTGATGCTGGACTACCAACAGGAAACACATGAGACTATAGGTCTATGTAGGGAGCCTTGTGACTATCTCTATGATATGGCAGATGTAGGAGTTGATGCAGCTTATAGGGCAGAGTGCAGGAGACATCCATTCCCTATATTTACAGTTCTAGATACACATCCAGAGGCATCTGATGGGGATGGGGATGATGATGATGGAGATGGAGGAGCAGGAGGATGGAGGAGAGCAGAGAGAGGATAGGGGTCTTGACCAGGTGGCCAGAGATGGTCACAGAGATAGGTTTCAGATGATGATGATGTGGTGAGACCATCTCGCCGACGGGTGGATTCAGGGTAGGAGCAACCCACGGATAGGGGGGGAGAGGATCTCCATGCTTGGATATAGGGTTTGGAGGCCGAGGTCTAGCAATTAAGGACCACTATTTCTGTGTGAGATCAATAACTCTTGGATGCACAAGATGAGATAGAGCGGCGTGACAGGGCAACATGAGTAGATGCTGAGGAGATCTGCAAGGAGGCCACATGAGTAGCATATTACCATAGTCTATATATAGTAGCTATGCCTGAGGGATAGAGAGTGCCACTCTACTCCAAGAGGGTAGGGCAGTTGGACATGGAAGGTGATAGGATGGGGCCACCACCTCCACCACCACCAGCTCCACATGATGGAGCGAGCTAGTCCTAGGTCTAGGGTGTCAGATGTACAGTCATATCTTGAGACATTATCCAGATTTTGGATCCCATATCATACTTGTATCATGATTTATATATGAGATTACTGGATTTACAATTTGTCTTGTGTACTTGTCTCACTTGTGATGGATGTTTCAGTATTATGTCTTTGTTATATTTCTCAAATGTATGATATATGTTATATATGCTCATCTATAGTCTCTCTCATAGATGTATGTTTAGTTCTCATGTTATGATATAGACTCGTGTTTCTAAAAATGATCTCTTTATGATATAGATATGATGATAAAATTAACCCCTTGTGATGACAGGAATAGGATGTGATGTGAATGACAAGGAGTGAAAGACATGATCAAGAAAAAGTGAAAGGTGAGCGCAGTTGACCGACAAGTCCACGAAAGATGAAAGGAGAGCTCCCTCCATATGCAAGATGCAAAACTAAAGTAACATGAGCTTAAGAATGAAAACTACTATGAAAAGTGGTTTACTTGCAAGGTTACAAAGCCATTAGGCTCTAATAATCATCATTGAGCTTTATTGGTAGTGTCACAAGATCATACAATGCACACTAGTATAACTATGTGAATCTGAATATGATCTATATCAGATAGGTATGTGGGAATCCCACCTAAGCATCGAGACATATAGGTCAAGATGACTAGTGTAGTGAGGGTCCCTAAGTTTAATATAGCAAGATTATGCTCACATCGAGACACAAGAAAGTCAAGATGACTATAAGCATGCACTTGCGAAAAATAGTCAAGGATAATACATTGTAGATCCTACTGTCAAGTGAAACAAGCATAAATGCTCATGACAATTAAGATCAACAAAATATACCCACAAGTAGAAAACAAATAAAACATGTCCTCGTGCCCCCAGTCTTCTAGTCATGCATCATCAAAAACTATTAGGGAGAGAACACTCATCAAAGAAATCATCATAGACAGGACACAAAGAAATAAAGTCAAGCAAGTCTCAGCGAGTCAAGTGTTTTAAGTGTGTGTGTGTAGGTCATAGAATCAAACTTTGAGTATCACATCTGCTAGTGGAAAATATCATATCATGGTAGTCTATGGGTAAGATATGATAAATGTTGAGAAACATGTGACGCTAGGGCAATGTTGAAAAACATAGTTTGGGTGGTGTTGAAAAACACCATTTTGCCAGATGTCCTAAAGACTAACGCATCCAAGAGACCAAATCTAACATAGCTATGCCCCCTAGAAAAAGACAAACCAATTCCAAACCAAGGCAACAAGGACAAGGCATGATGGAGAAAGGCTAAGTGTTGAGGACATGTGCTAAGAAATAAGGGTGCAAAGGCCTCAAGTAGCGCCAATTTCCAAGTTTTCACCACTTGACAGATTTTTTTGATTTTTCAATTTTTTTATATCTTTGCTACCAAGGCGCCTATTTCCAAGTTTTCACCAAGGCACTTTTTCTATTTTTTTGAATTTTTTGCAATTTTTTGATTTTTTTGTATTTTTTCAGGACTTATATATGCTTTTTAATGATTTTTTCAGCATCATATATGAATTTTTTTTGGAATTTTTTGAGGATCAATAAATATGTACAAAGGATGCCCCCAAATAGAACAGGAATCATGGATAGAACTTCTTCAGGTGCAAGATATTGATAGGATCAGGGAGCTACTCTCCCTCTTCAGTAGATAACAAATAAGCACCTGTCCCAAAAGCTACAGTAATGATGTAAGGTCCAAGCCAATTAGGTTCAAATTTACCCTTTTGATCTCTATGCTATTGGTTCTTAGGATTTTTGCGTAGGACAAGATCTCACACTTGGAATTCTCTAGGGTGAACCTTTTTGTTGAAAGCTTTAGACATGTGCTTTTGATAGACCCTCATATGGTCAAATGATTATTTTCCTTTCTCATCAAGAAGTTCTAACTCTTGGAGTCTCATGGCACGGTAGTCTTCATCTGTAACTAGACCTTTTAGGAAAACTATAAGTGAAGGAATCTCAACCTTTAAAGGTAACACTGCTTCAGCACGAAAGGTAAGGGAAAAAGGAGTAGCCCCTCTAGGAGTATGAATACTCATTCTATAAGCCCACAAAGCTGGATTTATCTGTAAATGTCAATCTCTACCATTCTTATGAATTGTTGTATGGAGAATTTTAAGAATGGTTTTATTTGAAGCCTCTGCTTGACATTTCCTTGTGGGAAGTAATGGAGGACCAATGCTATTTAATCTTGAATTCTTTGCAGAGTTGCTTTAGGTCCTTATTTTTGAACTGACCTCCATTGTCATTGATAATCTCAGAAGGCACACCATATCGACAGATGATATGGTTCAAGATGAAAATAGAAACTATCTTGCCCGAGGCAATAGAAAGTGGGACAGCTTCAACCCATTTAGTAAAGTAGTCAGTAGCAGTGATGATAAATTTGTGTCCACCTGATGAGTTGGGATGAATCTACCCAACAAGATCAAAGGCCTAGCACTAAAATGACAAATGAGATATAGAAGGAATAAGCTCCCTACCGGGAGCATGTATCAGGTGACCATGTTTTTGACACTTTTTGCATGACTTGGCAAAAGCTACTACATCCATCTGCATGGTAGGCCAATAGTACCCCACCCTAAGCAACCTTTAGGCCATGGCAAGACCATTGGAATGTCCCCCACAAATGCCCTCATGAATGTCAACTAACGCTTGATCAGATTCTTCCTTTTCTAAGCATCTAAGAAGTGTCCCATCTAGACCCCTCCTATACAAATCACCAGAGATAAGGGTATGGCGAGAGGCATTTTGGGTAAGGTTTTTGCATTCAGAGTGGTTAAAGGTATCAAGGATAATGCCATTATGAAGGTATGAGTAAATGGCACCATAATGAGATGAGTCATGACCAACAAGGGTACAAATGACATGGCTTTCTTGGGAGTCATAGATAGGGTAACGTAGCTCTTCCACCAGGAATTCAAATCTAGACTCATGTTGATCTAACTGAAGGATTGAAGCAAGTGTAGCCATAGCATCAGCTACTTTGTTTTCTGCTCTAGGGATTTTTTGAAATGTGATGAATGTGAAGTATCATCTCAATGAATGAACCATTTTCTTGTAAGGTACCAGTTTTTCATCTTTTGTTTGATAGTCTTAATTAACCTAGTTGATTATCAGCTATGAATCCCCGTAGATATGTAGCTCTATGATTCTCCATTCTATAGCCATTTTGAGCCCATTTGTCAAAGCTTCATACTCTGCAATGTTGTTTGTACATGGGAACAATAGTTTGTATGACTTAGGAATTGTGTAACCATGGGGAGAAACAAAGAACACTCCAACTCCTAAGCCATTTTGCATAAAAGATCCATCAAAGAACATCTTCCATGTTCTCTCAGTCATGTACATGATGTGCTCATCTAGAAAGGCAACTTGAATAGGCACACTATCTTGAATTGGGAAATTAACCAATTGATCTACAATGGCTTGTCCTTTTATAGCTTTACGCTCAACGTATTCTATGTCAAATTTTGAAAGAATCATCATCCATTTAGCAAGTCTACTTGTGAGAGAAGCCTTACCGAGCAAATACTTGAGAGGATCAATTTTTGCTATGAGGTGTATTGTGTGCGCAAGCATGTAATGTCACAACTTTTGGGAAGCAAACACCACTGCAAGGAAAGCTTCTTCAATACTGGTGTAATTAACCTCATATAAAACAAGAGTACGACTGATGTAATATATGGCTCTTTCTTTCCCATTTTCTTCAAGTTGAGCCAGTAAGGCCCTCGTACGACTGATGTTATATATGGCTTTCTTTCCCATTTTCTTCAAGTTGAGCCAGTAAGGCCCCCAAGGAAGATTCTGTTGCTGAAACATATAGAATGAGTTGTTTTCCTAGGATATGAGGCATTAGAATAGGAGGATTTGCTAAGTATTATTTGATTTGGTCTATTCTTTTTTGACAATCCTCATTCCAGATACATTTGACTCCCTTATGCTAGTTCTTATTGAGAGGTTGAGCTCTATCTGCCAGTTGTGAAATAAACCTCCTTATAGATTGAAGGCATCTAACTGATGGTTTTAGGAGGTGGCATATCCATAATTGCTTGGACCTTTTCAGGGTCAACCCCTATTCGCTTTGCTAAAATAATGAACCCTAGGAGTTTTCCAAAGGTGACACCTGTAATACCCCAAAAATGGGCTATAGGTTCATTGACCTCCTATATTGACACATCGAGCAAAATCGACATCAAAGTCCTAACCTAAGGCACATTTGAACATCATCGAATCCTAATTGATTATCCTAAATTCTGCATCAGGGAATATTCCTAGTAATATTCCTAAAATTATCCTAATTATCTTTGATTTAATAATTATTTAGCGATAAATCCTATTTATCCTAAAGTTTGATTAATTGAATATGATGAATATTTAATTAATTAGATTTAATACTACCACTTAATTATTTAATTGAATTTAATTATATTTATTCCTAATTATTATTATTTAAATTTGACAATAAATCAAAATTCCTATCATTAATTGATTAAATTCTTATTTAATTAATTAAAGCAAGTTGTCATATTTAATAATATAGTTTTTGAATAAAAGTTTGATTTAATAATTGATTAACCCATAAATCAATTATTTTATTTAAAAATTAGTTAAGTTGATGATAAATCACTTTATTTATTTATTTAATTCATAATTAATTATGCACATCCAAAAAATAGCTAAACTATAAATCAAAAAATCAATTCAAGTTGTTTTAAAAATAAACTCAACTCTATTTTGAGTTGAAAGCTGATCTCAACTTCTGATTTAAATCAAAAAGCTATTTTTGCATGATTTATGGTGAGTTAACTATCTTTAATTCCTTGTTGACTCAAAAATCAACTGAGTGATTTATGACTTTTTCCATGCATCCCCAAAGCCCTGGATTTCTATAAAATCAAGGCTCAGCTCTTCATAATCACATCTCATAATTTGCAAACTTATGTTGGCGAATTGGTATCTGAAGCTTTTTTGAGAATCAACCATGTTTGTGAGATCAATTTTGTTTTTCATATCAATTCCTAGAATCATTGCATATCAGTTTTTCATATAGGTTAGATTTCATATCATTTTTCATATTATTGCATAGAAAAACCAAAAATATAGATTAATTTGCATCCAATTCATATCTAGATTCTACATTCAAATCCTTCATTTAGGTGTCGTCAAGGTCATTGATCTAGGTCCAATCTGAGAATACATACTCGCATCTATTAGAAGGCAGTAAATTGCCTGGTTAGTTTAGTTTTCATTTCATTGCACGATTTTGATTTTAGCTAACCTCTAATGTTTTACTGAAGTGTTGTGTCTACAACTAGGTTCAAAATTCACACACACATTTCTAGCACCCACCGTGGGGCCCTGAAATGGGTTTCCATTCAATTTTTGTCAATTTCTATCATATTCTTATCATTTTCTATTCCAAGCTATGATTTTTAATTTTTGTCTGTACAATTTTCATATGAGTTTTGTCAAAAACTCGTATCAGAGGATACCCACTATCGTACGATAGTTTATTTGATCGAGGATCATACCGCCAGAATCAAAGTGTCATTTGGAATCTTGATTGTCGTATGATCCTATACCGAGTGTCATATGAGTTTCTGGACTATCATCTACAAGGTGACGCACTATCGTACGAGTTTTAGTGCCAGGTTTCAATTGTCATTTCACTTTTTCAAGTAGTTTTCCAAATTTTTTTTCCTGATTTGGATTGATAGCTAACGTTAACAATTAAAATTTCTATTTCTAATTGAATTCTGCTAATTTTGATTGGGAAAAAGTGTGAGAATTGCTAAAAATAGGTAAGAATCTACTAAGCACATTGCGAGGAATTCAGGTAATCTTATCAACTGATAACATTTTGATTTGGATTAAAAAGAACTCTTGCGTGTCAAGCTTGTGTGACCTTTATTGCTTTCATATCACATATTTCATTTTGGGCTATAAAAATGAACATAGATTTGCTTTTCAACATCTTTGTTACACAGTAAATAGGCCCTATGAACACTATTCATGGTTCTTGAGAGAGTGGGTTTCCAACGAAACTCTTCTCAATGAAGGAATCCTTGTAGGTAGGGAGGTTACTGAGAGAGTCTCTCGTTCTACTAGATTTGTGCATCTTCAACTTCTGATTGATACATTCTCTCTCCAGAGAGGTTGATAGATCATGAGTGGTTAACATCATAGATCTTTGTGAGATAATCTTGGTCTTAGCATGTCAGATTAATCTGTTTGCTTTGTTTGGGTTAAAAGTGAAAAGGCTAGAGGACTATGCTCTACTCCCTTTTTGGGTAGTACCAGAAACTTAGATCCTTGAATTTGGAACCAGTCTCCATGTGGTATATTTTGTAAATCACCTTTAGAGAGGGTTAACCATAGTGGACATTCCCTTAATTGGGTCAACCATGTTGACGGAACCTCAAGCGATAATAGCCATTTTCATCGTGGTAGTGACAATCACTATATAAATGTCCTTGTGGAAGAAATCTCCATAGGTGTGGTCTCTTGTTGGGCTATCAGATCTCCCTAGCAGATCCTAAAGATTAAGTTCTTGAACTGTGTCAAAACCCCAGTGTGCCTAGATTGGAGTTCACTCTCTTGAGATCACAAAAGTTGCAGAGTCAGACCATTACTAAAAACCCTAGTGAGGCCAAATTTTTCATTTTCTAGGAATATGTGAGTTATTGCAAAACTTTTTGGAACATACGCTATTAGCACTCCTAGGGATTAGCATAATTTAGTCACTTGATTGTTCATGCGCAGGGTTGCTTTGTCCCCTATTCATTATTTTCAGACATGCTTGAAAATACTTGCTTGCTATTTTGCGTGCTTGTTTATCTATCTGGTTACTAAGAACGAATCAATCCGCTACAATCTTCAAATCTAGACAGACAATTTTATGAACAATCTGAAACTAAAAATCTAAAAAATTCCAAAATCTGATGTTAAACACCTTTCTGGAGTCAACAGTCATTTTGTAAAGTCAGAAAGTCATACGACTTTCTACTATTGTCATTTCAGAACCCCCAGATTGTCATATGGTATATGGTACATTATCGTACGAGTTTTGCTGCCAGTTAATTCCAAAAAGTCAAAACCCTGCTATCAACTATCATGTGAGTTTTGCAATAGTCGTACGAGTTTTTCAATTGTCATTTCATGCTATACCCACTATTGTATGAGCCTATAGAAATTCATTTGAGAAATTTTGAAAAGTTGTCAGAACTATTAGAGACCCAGCTTTTCCAGCCTATTTCCAGAATCTGTCAAACAAATCACTGTGTCAGGAATAGAGCAAAAACTATTGAGAATCCAATCATTTTCCTAAAGTGGCCCTTTTGAGTTTGATCTAGCCTTTTGTTTTATCGATTTGAGTCTTTTTCATCTTGTGTCAAAACCTTGTCATAACTATCAATCTTCAATCAATCATCAAAATGACTAAGTGTGGTGAACTCATGTCCGCTATCTTTTGGGGATCTACCCATAAATCCAATGCACAGTCTCCTTCATTTAAGTCTAATCTAAGCTTTAATCAATTAAACCTTGACAAGGTTATGTCATTTGATCTTCTTGAATCAGATCCTTCTCCAGTTGTGTTCATCATATTCTTTTGTTTCACCAAAGGTTAATGGTGGAAACTAGAGCTTCCTCTCACAAGAAATTTGGAGAAGCATCCCATACCTTACCTATAACCACTATCAAGGGTCCAACTCTTGAGCAACTCTATAATTCTGGTCTTTACGAAGATGATAGTCTTGGCAATTTTCAATTGAAAACTGGTTACATTCCTCCTTCATCAACTCATAGAGGTAATCAACAAACTCCTCCTTGATCTATCCTAGGGAGAACTCCTACCATGTCTCAATTAGGGACCAACTTTGGCTCTCAAAGAGCTCAATCTCAACATGGTGCAAATCAGGAACCCACACCTGAAGAAATTGCTCAATATCAAAATGATGATAACTTCAAAAGAATGATGAAGCATTTCTTGAAAGAAGATAGAGAAGCACACTTTTTACAATTAGCTCATCAAGGAGATAAACTTCCTCCCAACTTTAATGTTGAAGATATCATTACGCATGAGGAAGGAACTCCACTCATAGCTATGATGAAACAGATGCATGCCATGCAAGTCAAACTTAATAACCTTGAGAAAGAAAAGGAACCCAAGAAGTTCTCCATGGAGGCCCTAGGTCCTTTTCCATTTGACAAAGACTAGTACATGCCACCATTCCCAAAAAGAGTGGAGATGCCTAAATATGATAAGTATGATGGACACTAAGATCCTCGAGATCATGTCTGAGAATTCTGTACACAATTTATGGAGTTCATGCATGAACCAACCTATTTGATGCGTCTCTTTCCTCTATCTCTGGGAGGAGTATCCATTCATTGGTTCTCTAGATTTCCTTCTACTATCAAAACTTTTGAGGAGTTAATCAAACTATTCTATCAACAATACTCCTATAACAGTCAACATGATTGATATTTGTAATCTCAAACAATATCCAAGAGAACCATTCCTGACATTTCTCAAGAGATGGAGGAAGAAATTCTCTCTATATGCTAGGCCTATTCCAGAAACTAAGAAACTAGAAATCTTCATCAATAATCTTATCCCAGAGATCAACTACCCTTTAGAAATGCAAGATCATACATCTTTTGATAAGATGGTAGACAATGCGATCAAAATTGAAAAAGTACTTGTGAAAAAAGGAGACATCACACTTCAAAAGGACAAGTATGAATCATGATCCAGTTCTAAAGACAAGAACAAAAATTGGAACAAGAATAAAGGCATTGTCACAGATGGTGTTGTTGATACTATCTATGCCCCATCAAAGGCACCAGCTTTCAATCTAACTATTGGCACCCAAGCCATCAAAGCTTCAGAGCAAAAAGTGTCTGAGCCATCTCAAAAGAAGCCAGAATACAAATCTTGGTCTGCTGATAATAAACAAAAGTTCACTCCTCTTGGAGAATCTTTAGAATCAGCTATGAGAACTCTACTAGCTAATAACATCATCTCTTTGCCTGAGATCTGACAATTTGATCTTGACCCTAAACCAAAATGGTGGAGAGAGAATGAATTCTATGATTTCCATCGAGGTAAAGGCCACAAAACTAATAACTACTTATGCTTGAAACATACTATTCAAGATCTGATTGATAAGGGAGACATCATGATTGACAATCATAAGAGCAATAATGATCATACAGCATTCGTAGAACCATTTTTGAAACATGGTCAAGAAGTTTCATCTTCTCAGCCTAATATGGGGGCAAAGGTCATGTATGCTTACCTTGTAAATAATGTTGTTATAAATATGGTTGAACCTTGTCTCTCTGAGCATTGCAATGTCATCACAATTGTGTGAAGAGATAGAGATCATACTTTAGCTAATGCAGTAACTCGATCAAAAGCTCAGGCACATCTGAATGGACAAATCCCAGATTCATCAAATGTCCCTAAGATGCCCTTCAATCTTTCTTTTGCTTCCAAACAGAAGGCTACTTCTAAATCTTCCAATCCTAAAGATATGAGGCCAACATCTTATAGCATTATTCAACAACTCCAACACACTAATGCAAAATTCTCCATGTTTGAGTTGCTTCAGATATCTCTAGCTCATAGAGCTATTCTAGACAAAGCTTTTCTTAGATCCAATGTTCCTGATGACCTTGATTTAGATAGGTTCCAAACTATGGTTGGACATCTTACATCTTCGCAATATATCTCCTTCTTAGAGGAAGATGACAACTTCTTGAGTCACCCTCATAACTAGCCCTTGCACATAGAAGTCTTGATCCAGAACCGTAGAGTCAAACATGTGTTGATAGATGGGGGTGCTGGCCTAAACATTTGTTCTTACAACTTGGTCATACAATTGGGATTTTAAGAATTGGCTATTGATCCTAGAAAGAAAATAACTATAAAAGCCTATGATGAACAAGAAAGATCTTCTAAAGGCACCATTGTCTTGCCTATCAGAGCAGGTCCAGTTATCAGAGATACTATATGTCAAGTTCTTGATCTACCTTTGGCTTACAACATTCTTCTAGGGAGACCATGGATACATGAGATGAAGGCTATTCCTTCTACATTCCACCAATGTTTGAAATTTCCTTATGAAGGAGTAGAGGTCACTACTGTAGCAGACATATCCACCACTTGTAATAAATTGAAGGAAAGTGCAGATAAACTTGTGCCTAATAACAAAGAATCTTCCATTGAGCCAACTAAAGAAGCATCCACATCTAAAATGGAAGACATTGCAAAAGAGGTCAATATCAAAGAAAATGGTATGGGAGAATATACTATAGAGCTAGTCTTATCTTTGAAATCTCTCCCAATCTCACCTAAGTCTTATGGAAAATCTTTAAAATAGTCCAAACCAGACTCTAAAGAACCTCTTGAGGCATATAAAAAGAATTTTGTAATAGAACAAGTCTCCAAGAAGGAATTTGAAGAGGATTAAGCTGTGCTTGAATGGCTATACAAAGATGAACTTGAATCTCAAGCTGTCCCAACTAGTGACTCTATAGTATCCAAAATCCCTTCTAAGGCATATGGTCCAGGAGATAAATTAATAGCTAAGATGGGATATTTAGGTAAAGGACCTCTAGGAGTCAGAGGAGAAGGTCTTATAACACCCATTTCACATACTAGTAGAGAAAACAAAGATACTGTTGGCTTAGGCTTTAAAAAGAAACCCTTCCACCTCTAAGGTAATTGTTCTCATGTCATAGAGTAGATCATGCTAGGAGAACCCCTTCTTAAGAAGGAAGAAACTGAATCATTAGATAGTGATTTAGATAGCTCAGAACTTTTTCCTTATGAACATTTGCCTAAAGAAATCAAAGACCTTCTTGAAGCTAAAGATGATCCAATCAAAAGAATTAACGTAGTAGAAACACAAGAACCTACTATCAATCAAGAGATAGTTGAAACAAAAGAACCGACTAATCTCGAAGACAATCAAGAAGAGGAAGGTGGTAGTTATTCTAAGATAGATTCCCATGAGTATGAATTCAAATTAGAATCTGAGGGTAACCCTTCTTGGGGTATTCATCCTGACTTTACTCATGTTCTTAGATTTCCTAGAGGCATAGATGAAGAATCTAATGACTATTAATGGGGAGCCATTCCAGAAGAAGATGAGCTTTTTACAGAGAAACATGTTGATGTTATTCACCAATATGCACCTAACCCCAACGTAAGTCTAGAGCGAAATGATGAACTTATCGAGTCTGATCCACCTATGGCTGAATTGGACTCCCACAATGACATTGAGCCTATTCATGAATTGAATGTCTTAAGTTGTAATATCACCTTTGAAATCGAGTGTTAGGTTAGGACCAATGATGATAGATCCATATCCATAAACACTATCTCCCAATCTTTCCCCATTTTGACTATCCAACATCCTGAACTTCTTGATCAAACCTCCACAAATCTGAGCCATGGTATTTATACCTTCCTAAATGACTATGCCCTTGCTTGCCACCTCAATGCAGTTGAGCCTATGAGTACTTCCATCACTGAACTGAGTCATTTATAGGACAGATCTCTAGTTCTAATTGAGCCCACTCAATCCATCAACTTGGGAACAACAGAAGAACCACAGTTGATCCATGTAGCACAATCTTTATCAGAAGAAGAGAAGCAAAAATTTACAACATTCCTAACAAAAAAGAAGATCAACTTTGCATGGAAATATTCAGATATGCTAGGGTTGGATCCTAATCTTATAATGCATCATTTATCTATAGCTCCAAATGTCAAACTTGTCAAGCAAAAATTGAGAAAGATGCATCCTCATGTTGCACTCTTGGTAAAAGTTGAATTAGAGAAGCTCCTAAAAGCCAGATTCATCCAAGTTATTGATTATGCAAAGTGGATCTCTAATATTGTACCTATTTCAAAACCATATAAATCAATCAGAGTGTGCACAAACTTTAGAGATGTAAATAGAGCATGCCCTAAGGATGATTTTCCACTACCTAACATTGATATGATAGTGGACATGACTATGGGCTTCGAGATGTATTCTTTAATGGATGGTTTTTTTGGCTATAATCAAATAAAAATTGCTCCAAAGGATCAAGAGAAAACTGCTTTTACATGTGCATGGGGCACCTTCCGTTGGAATGTCATGCCATTTGGGCTTAAAAATGCTGGTGCTACATATCAAAGAGCCATGACATCTATTTTTCATGACATGATGCATAGGACTATGGAGGATTATGTTGATGATACTTTAGCAAAATCTATGATTAGAGCTGAACATCTAAATGACTTGAGCAAAATACTAGACAGAATGGAAAAATTTAGTCTCAGACTAAATCCTAAGAAGTGTGCTTTTGGTGTCACTTCTGGAAAGCTCTTAGGATACATAGTTTCAAAGAAGGGAATATAAGTTGATCTAGCTAAAGTAAAAGCCATCATGGAAATGCAACCTCCAAAGAATATTAGTCAAATGAGGACATTGTAAGGAAGAGTCCAATCTATCAGAAGATTTATATCACAGCTAGCAGACATATCACAACCTTTTACAAAAACATTACATAAAGGTGTGACCTTTGCATGGAATGAAGAATGTGAGAACAACTTTAATAATATCAATAAGTATCTATCAAATCCTCTTATCTTGATGTCTCCCATTCCAGGGAAGCCTTTGATCTTATATGTCTCGGCTAAAGATACATCACTGGGGGCATTGCTTGCACAACATGATGAGAACAAAAAGGAAAGAGCTATATACTATATCAGTAGAACATTGGTTGCATATGAGAAGAATATGAGAAGAACTATTCAATGATTGAGAAATCTTGTCTAGCTGTGATATTTGCATCAAAGAAACTAAGACATTATATGTTAGCTCATACCACACATTTGGTAGCTAAGATTGATCCACTCAAGTACCTTCTAAGCAAAGCCGCCCTCACAGGTAGATTAGCTAAATGGGTCATGCTTTTAAGTGAATTTGATGATTGAATATGTGGAATGAAAAGCTATCAAAGGATAGGTTATTGCTGATCAATTGTCAGATGCACCTATGATTGATGATACACCAATGCAAATGGAATTTCTAGATTCCTCTATCATGACTCTTTCTTCTAGCGAATGGCAGTTATTCTTTGATGGCTCCTATACATAGAATGGATCAGGAGTAGGCATATTGTTCATAACTCCTCAAGGATACTCAATCCCAAAAGCATTCAGATTAAAGTTCCCTTGCACAAACAATATTGCAGAATATTAAGCCCTTCTTAATGGCATGAAACTAGCAATTGAGTGGAGAGTGACAAAGCTACACATTCATGGAGACTCTCAACTTGTTATCCATCAAGTCAATGATGTATACCAAACTAAAGATGAAAAGCTCATTCCTTATAAGAGAATGGTAGATGATTTAAAGAAGTATTTCATATCTATCACATTTGAGCAAATTCCTAGATCAGAGAACAAGGCTGCCGATGCAATGGCAACATTATCTACTTTATTACAGCAGCCTAAACATGAGCTACGCTACGAGTTCCTGGTGGAAGCACTATCTTATCCTGCATATGATTCCCCTGAGACCCGCATAATCTGCATCATTGTTGGTCATGATTCATCCAGATATAAAAACCTATTTTCCTATCTCCAAGACCAAATCATTCCCGATACCTTCAACCGCCATGAAAAGAGATACCTTATCTGTAATGCATCCCGATATGTCATCATTGGTCATGATCTGTACAAACTAGGTCTAGATGGTATGCTACTTAGATGTTTAGAATGGGAAGAGTCTCAACGTGTGTTAGATGAAGTCCATAATGGTATTTGTGGGTCACACTCAAATGGTTTAACACTAGCTTGAAAACTTATTAGGGCTGGGTACTATTGGCCCGAAATGGAGAAAGAGTCTATCAAGTTTGCTAAAAACTGTCAAAAGTGCCAAGTGCATGGCAACTTAATTCATGCTCCATGGAGAGATCTAATTCCCTTTACTACACAATGGCCTTTTCATCAACGAGCCTTTGATCTTATAAGATCTATACATCCTCATTCTTCTAATGGACATACCCATATAATCATAGCTACAGATTATTTTACAAAATGGGTAGAAGCAGTCCCTTTGACACAAGCAACTGGAAAACAAATATCTATGTTCATATTGAACTATATCATATGCAGCTATGGGATACCTCATTCCATAATCATAGATAATGGTGGACAATTCAAGAATAAAGATCTAGATGATTTATGTGCTAAATTCAAGATTACACAACATTGGTCATCTATCTATTATCCTCAAGGGAATGGAAAAGCAAAGGCTTCTAATAAGAATTTATTGAAAATCTTGCACCGTAAAGTTAATAAAACAAGAAGAGACTAGCATCTCATGATTAATCCAGCTCTCTGGGCCTACAGAACAAGTATCAGAATGCCCACTAGGGCTATGCCTTTTGCTTTAGTTTATGGGTCTGAAGCGATATTGCCTATTGAGGTTGAAATCCCATCACTAAGATTTAGAATGCATGGTCTAGTAATTGATGATGACTATAGAGTGTTTAGGTTGAGAGAACTTGAACTACTAGATGAGTGCAAACAAGCAGCATATGATCATCTCAGAGTATATCAGAAGAGACTATCTAGAGGCTACAATAAGAAAGTCAGACACAGAGAATTTCAGGTTGGCGATCTAGTCTTGAGAGAGAATCCTAAAAATCAATCACATAGAGAATGCAAGGGGAAGTTTGAACCCAACTAGCTGGGTCCCTTTGTAATCACTACTAATTTTGGCTCTGGTACCTATCAACTCTCAATGACTGAAGGAGAACAACTCTGAGAACCAATCAACGTTCTCCATCTAAAGAAATTCTATGCCTAAGGCATTCAGTGTATGGTAAATATCTTGAAAAAATCTTAAAAATCTGAAAAAATGAACATCTTGGTGAAAACCTAGCAATAGGCACCTTGATGATTCACAAAAAAAGTAAAAAATATGAAAAGTACAAAAAAATTGAAAAATACAAAAAAAAGAAAAAGAAAAAAAGAAGAAAAAGTGCCTTGGTGAAAACCTGGAAACAGGTGCCTTGGTAGCAAAAATAGAATCTCTGCCAAGATGGTGAAAACCCAGCAAATAGGTGCCACTTGTTTCAAAATGCTCCATCTATCAGTGCAATCTTGGTCTTTCCCAGCTTTTAGTCTTACTTTAGTTTGTACATATTTCTTGGTTTGTTTTCGCATTCCTATTTTCAATAAGTCGGTCTGTACACCAATTAGCTCAAGCGTCTGTATCCTATCAATGTTCAAACTTGGGGGCAATCAAAGTCATATCCTATGGCCTCCAATGTATCTTAGACGTATCATATCCAGTCAGAGTCCTTTGAAGCTTCATTTGAGTCAGTCAGTCAGTCTTGTCTCCAGAAAGGATTTTGCATCTACAACAACGCAATCAACATCAAACTCAAAATGAAAATAATCTATGCTTTTACATGCTTTTATCTCCTTGTATGCTTATTGATTCACATTGAAATTTTTGCATATTGTGTTCCCACAAGCTCTTCGATGATGTACTTTACAGGATTTAGAGAGTGATGATTGGGGGCATAATCTTTTCTTTGTTTTCTTCTTGTATGTGAAAATCTAACAACTTTGGAAATTCTGGATTGAAATGGTGTCTGACTATAAGAGCCTCTATCTCAAATTGGATGGCCATGCGTACTTCGACCATTGATACCTAAAAAATTCAAGGAAGTTTGATCTAACTATTATCTTTTTTGAGTGAGTTCTTTCTCCTACTGTGAAACACAATCTTACCTAAGGATGTGAACGATAAAGGGTCACTACGGGTAATTCACATTGGATTTAGAATAATCTCTTGACTACTTGATGTGTTTGTAATGCAAGGCGTATTCTAGTCATCACGACATTTATGTTTTGATGCTTATACAAATTGCTATATCAAAATGGACATGATATTCAGGTCATCCTAGCATTTATGCCTTGGTGCTTATATCTAATCCAACATTCTGAAAATAAAATCAATATTCATATATCCATGGTTTCCTAATCAGTGGGTGTTGTATTGATTCCTGTCCATACAAATTGATATTCGTATGTCTATGGTTTCATAACTAGTGGGCATTGTATTGATTTATCTAGTTACTTAAAAATTCAATGATGAGAATGACCGACACATGATCAGTGACTAGGTCCTAGGTCTTAGGTGGCATTTTACTTTGCATGTTTCTTTGCATTTTGCATGTTGGCATGATCTCACAAATGGCTAAATGAACTTCAATGCTTAAAAAAAATTCTTCAATTGCCTATTCCAATCTAACAAGAGCTGAAACCTAACTCGAAGGTCTCTTCATAGAGTCACAAGCAGTTATCATCCTGGGTTAAACATCCTTTTGACATAAGACTGAGTACTTATCTTCATCATTACCTGCAAAACATATCATGTGAATCATTGCATTTGCATATCATAATCATCCATTGCATTATAATTCATCCATGTGCATAATCATAACTCATACATACATCTTTCCATAATCAAATACATTTGCATAACATCCATACATATGAAAGAAATCATTGCATTGCATATATCCATACATACATTCTACACTACTCATAGCATAAACATCACATGATATCATCATAAATCAAAACATGACAAGTACAAATGAAGTCACAACCAAAATATCGGTCTCATATATATATCAAAAATCTTGAACTAGTCAGGGGTTCCCTATTGGCACAGTGTACAAAAGAATGAGCTCAGCTGAGCTATCACAGTCAAAACAATATATCAATGATAAAAAAGAGTACAATATATCAATGTATCAAAACAAATCAACTATCAGCATGATCCTCTACATTTGGTGGATGAGGAGGTGGTGCATCTGGTACTGCCTCTACTATAGGTGCTCTAGCTCCCTCTGATGCCATCATGTACTGTGAATAGGAGGGAACTCTCTGTGCAGCAGGAACAACTATATAATATGTGGACACATAATAAGCTACCCGTGAGGTCTGATGAATCACCTATGCCTGTAATCTTTGTACCT
Source organism: Chamaecyparis obtusa (assembly GCA_027943335.1). Classification (NCBI taxonomy): domain Eukaryota; kingdom Viridiplantae; phylum Streptophyta; class Pinopsida; order Cupressales; family Cupressaceae; genus Chamaecyparis; species Chamaecyparis obtusa. The sequence continues at coordinate 477,185 of BSBK01003091.1, read as the reverse complement.
TTGCACGTAGCTCTATCCACTGTCTATTTGCCTCTATGTATCACTCCTCCCATCGAGCACTCCACACCTTCAGGTCCCTAACTTGTGCACTGAGCTGTCTGATAGTCTCTTGTGGAGTAGGAGGAACAGTAGGATCAATGTCTGGTAGCTCAGTATCTGGGGTAGTCTACTTTGTGGTCTCTTCCCTCTGCACCTTATGACGTCTGATCTCAACACCTAAATCAAATCCAGTATCATCCTGTAAGGGATTAGTATCTCCACCTACCACTTTCTCAGCTGCTAGTACCTCATCAGCTAAACCAACTCCACCTAATGTACCACCCTCTCCCCTAGTCCATATGTGAGAATCAGAAGATCTACCTACTGTAGAACTAGTGGGACGAGTGGGCCTCATCTGTCCTGATGGTCTCTGTGGTGGAGCCATCACTCTAGGTCTCAGAGGTGTAGGATGTATCATGGGAGCCTGTGTAGGTTTGGGACCTTGTCCCATCGGAGCACTTGTAACATCCATCGCCTCCTCCATGGAGGGTATCAGCTTGGTCAAATCAAAAAATCTATGAATGGGATGGTCAGCAAGCTAGGAAATGAATCCATTAGTAACACCAGCATCGAGTACATCTGGTCTATACTCCCAATCTCTGCCAACAATAGCACTATACTCCTCTGAACACAAAGCATAAGAGAGCCTCTATGTCCATCCAAGTCCAATCTCATGACCTATTTGTGCATATGTAGCATAATCCTCAGGGCCATCCTATACTCACCCATACTGCCGCTAGACCCTGGTAATAAGGAACCTCCCTATAGTGGAGGATGACCTCCCAATCAGTACACGACTCTAAAAAAGTAACTAAACTGCTCTCGAGCAATAGGCCAAGGCTCAATGGCTACATATGGTCTCCAGTGCACAAATGTCATATCATCGAGGCATCGCCTCTAGTACTCAGTGTGGCCCATTCATCCCTGAATAACATATCCAGCATATATATAAATGATAGGCTCCTGAGGCTGCCACTGTGAAGTACATACAGGTCTCAACATTGGGATATGCTCCCAAGCCCATATCTATAGAACTAGAGCTCCTGCAGCAAATGACTTGCTCTCTTGATACACTACCTTGTGCATCTCAGAGAACATGTGAGCCAATAGACATTGACCCCAAGCCAACTTAGAGGGAGTGGCCATCAAATGTGCTACCATAGGGGCCCAGCCCATCAAAAGACTATTCTGCTAATGGTCAGACATGATAATACCACCAATCATCCCAACAATGATGCACTCCAGCTAGTGTGTTTGTCCATATCTCTGCACTAAGGTCTCCTAGGAAATGGAGGCCATCATCTGAGTATCATCTCCAAAGAGACGTCTGAAAGCTAATAAGCCTGAGTTCCCGAACTCACATACTCTAGTCGCCGACCTGCATGGAAAGGAATGTACAATATACGATACACATCCTCAGGGGTAACAGTGATCTCCCAAGTCGGCAGGTGGAATGTCTGGGTCTCCAAGTGAAATCTCTCAATCAAAGCAGTCAAAAGTCCATGATTTACCCTAATCTTGAGTAAATGTATCAAGTGCTCAAATCCACAAGAAGCAAGGTGGACCCTCATAGGGTCTGGCAAGGACACACATAATCTCTACGTAGCAGGATGCAAGATCCGAACATGTACATCTGGATATATAACCTACACAACACAGAAACAGGGAATCCTATCAGTAATTGGGTCACATAATAGGTTACAAGGGCATAAATGGGGCAGTTCAATATTTCAGAAGGTAGGTTAATAGGTTAGCAATCAGGCTAAGAAATCAAAAAAATAAAAAATTTGACCTAATACAGAGTTTTAAGCTCATTGTTTTCCATACGACACTTCAGACTGGCATGAAAAGTCATACGACCTTCTACATCATACCATACGACAAAGCATAGTGACACAATAATGCATCCCTCATCGTACGGGTTATGAGGGACCTGATGAAATGTTGTACGACTCATGGGTCCCTCTGATACAAGTCATGGGGGCTTATGACACGAAAATCTAGCTACAGTTGAAAAGTCATACGAGTCTTGCTGGAGAGTCGTATGAGTTTCCGTGCATGCAAAATTCAAAAATGAAAAAAATGTATGAAACATTCCTAAAATCCTATAAAACATGGAAAAATTGAATTTTTAGCAAAGCACATAGGTCCACCTACCGGATGTCCATACTGCCAAGGTCTCTGGTGTCTCCAGCTGTGCTCAAATCGATGTGAACTCACAGGTACCTTTGGTTCTACCGCTTTGTTTTCCATTTTTGCTCAGAGGGCTCCACAAAGTTTTCAAAGTCAAAAGGTTAAAATGAATTGAAAATGACCCTTCTGGCCTTTATATAGCTTTTGACCTGATTTTCAAAAGTGCTTCATTTTTCATGAAAATTGCACCCCTCGCTAATTTCGATGTTCTGAATCTATTTTCGGGATCAAAATCAAAATCTGAGATCATTTGCTATGTCAAAATTGCGATTTAAAATTTTTGGACCAAGGACGATCTACTGCTTGCATAATTGACCTTCAATCATCACAGAAATCTAGAATTCAACTTAACTGATTATCTTACATCAAACTATCAAAATTTAAACTTGGTCAACCATGGTCAACTCATGGTCAACCCTAGTCAACTTAGTCTTTTGGACCCTCCAAATGATGCAGAATGCATTCTTGAACATCTTTAACCACTTCTCAAATCAATTAACATGCTTCTGAACTATTTAACGCTGACTTTTCTTGTTAGATTTCAATTTTTATCCCGAAGGGGGCATGGTATTGCACATCATTCAAAAGTCTATAATCTAAATTTGAAATCATATCTTTCCTCAGTAATCAAGACAACAACCACGTTTAGTTGCTGATTCATCAAAAAAACCTCATCACTTGGGGCAAATCAATCATCACTTAGGGCATATCAGATTCATCGAGATCCATATCAATCTGGTATTTCTCCTAATCTTGTAAACTATATCAATCTTTTGTAACCATCAGTTCATTAGTGTTATTTCCTAGGTTCTTCGTAACTGAAGGGTTCAGATGTGATACCAATGTGATTCCTATCGACAATCGGGTCTGGAATGGGTCACTCACTTCTTCGCAATCATAAGGTTCAGAATTAGGCATTTTGACACTTTTTCGCAATCATTGGTTCATTGATGTTATAGTTAACATTATCTTTGGTCATTCAGGGCCTATTATCTTCAAATCTTTCAAATCAGTTTCTGTCTCATATTGAATCTTTCAATCAATTTCGGTTTCATATCAATTTCAAATTTCAAACATTAGTTTCAAATATCATACATAGACTATCTTTGAACCACTGTGCTTCGCATAGCGATTCAAATAGGGGCAAAATGTAATACCCCAAAAATGGGCTATAGGTTCATTGACGTCCTATATCGACACATCGAGCGAAATTGACATCAAAGTCCTAACCTAAGGCACATCTGAACATCATCGAATCCTAATTGATTATCCTAAATTTTGCATCAGGGAATATTCCTAGTAATATTCCTAAAATTATCCTAATTATCTTTGATTTAATAATTATTTGCTGATAAATCCTATTTATCCTAAAGTTTGATTAATTGAATATGATGAATATTTAATTAATTAGATTTAATACTGCCACTTAATTATTTAATTGAATTTAATTATATTTATTCCTAATTATTATTATTTAAATTTGACAATAAATCAAAATTCATATCATTAATTGATTAAATTCTTATTTAATTAATTAAAGCAAGTTGTCATATTTAATAATATAGTTTTTGAATAAAAGTTTGATTTAATAATTGATTAACCCATAAATCAATTGTTTTATTTAAAAATCAGTTAAGTTGAGGATAAATCACTTTATTTATTTATTTAATTCATAATTAATTATGCACATCCAAAAAATAGTTAAACTATAAATCAAAAAATCAATTCAAGTTGTTTTAAAAATAAACTCAACTCTATTTTGAGTTGAAAGCTGATCTCAACTTTTGATTTAAATCAAAAAGTTGTTTTTGCATGATTTATTGTGAGTTAACTATCTTTAATTCCTTGTTGACTCAAAAATCAACTGAGTGATTTATGACTTTTTCCATGCATCCCCAAAGCCCTAGATTTCTATAAAATCAAGGCTCAGCTCTTCATAATCACATCTCATAATTTGCAAACTTATGCCGGCGAATTGGTATCTAAAGCTTCTTTGCGAATCAACCACGTTTGTGAGATCAATTTTGTTTTTCATATCAATTCCTAGAATCATTGCATATCAGTTTTTCATATAGATTAGATTTCATATCATTTTTCATATTATTGCATAGAAAAACCAAAAATATAGATTAATTTGCATCCAATTCATATCTAGATTCTACATTCAAATCCTTCATTTAGGTGTCGTCAAGGTCACTGATCTCGGTCCAATTTGAGAATACATACTCGCATCTATTAGAAGGTAGTAAATTGCCTGGTTAGTTTAGTTTTCATTTCATTGCACAATTTTGATTTTAGCTAACCTCTAATGTTTTACTAAAGTGTTGTGTCTACAACTAGGTACAAAATTCACCCACACAACATCGAATGCACACTTTTTTGGATTTAACCTTAATTGAAACTGCTCCATGCGATCTAGAATGACTTCTAAATCACCTAAGTGTGTGTCCCTTTTCTTAGATTTAGCCAAGGTGTCATCCACATAATCTTAAATGTTCTTATGCATCATGTCATGAAAGATAGTTGTCATAGCTCGTTGGTAGGTAGCTCCTGCATTCTTTAATCCAAATGGCATAATGTTCTAGCAATAGGTACCCCATGCGCAAGTGAACACAGTCTTTTCCTAGTCTTTAGGACCTATCTTGATCTAATTATATCTAAAAAAACCATCCATCAATGAATAGATCTCATAACCCGCGGCCATGTCCACTATCATATCTATGTTTGGGAGTGGAAAATCATCCTTTGGGCACGCTCTATTGAGATCTCTAAAGTCTGTGCAAATGTAGATGGACTTGTCATGTTTTGAAATTGGTACAATATTTGAAATCCATTCAGCATAATCAATAGCTCTTATGAATCCTGCACTGAGGAGTTTTTCTAATTCTACTTTAACTAAAAGAGCTATGTGAGGATGCATTTTCCTCAATTTTTGTTTGACTAGTTTTACACCTGGAGCTATGGAAAAGTGATGCATAATGAGATTAGTGTCCAACCCTGGCATATCTGAATAAGTCCAAGAAAAATTAATCTTCTTCCTCTGTAAGAACTTGGTGTATGCTTCCCTTTTTAGAGGTGACAAGGACTGAGCCAAGTGCACTATCTATGGAGCTTCATTTGTACCCAAGTTGACTGCTTGTGTTGGCTCAACAAGCACTGAAGATCTATCTTGAAAGTAACTTGGGAGATGATCAAGTACCTCATCCTTAGGTGCCTCAAAGAGGTTTTCACCCTTGGATACGTCATTTATTTTTACTATTTTCAATTATGACACCACCACACAGTGGTTTTCACCATCAGAACTCTTATTCTTTTTTTCTTTTCTTTTTATTTTTCAACTAAGGTACTTGATGGCTAGCTCTGTCATACTTGTAGTCAGTTCACTAGTGGAAGAGACTACGGGTTCAATTGCATTCAGGTAACAGGTTATCTCATAGTCATTTTGGAATGTTAAGAGCTTGGGCTCTTGATAATGTTGGGACCAATCAATGAGGTGAGGATTAGCAAGAGGTAGGTCAATGGTAGGTTCAAGATTGTGGATATGAATGGCATTATCTCTGGTGACTGAAGAGTCAGAGTCTATCAAGTATCCCTCTAAGTTACTCAAATCAAGATTCATCCTACCAAGTGAAGAATCATCCACTAAAGTGACCTATGGATTCAAATTCATAAATCCTACACGTGACTCATTAGCTACCTCAGGATGAGAACTATAAGTATGGATGACATCAACATTCATGTCGACAAGGGAAGAATCAGAGAGAGACTCCCACTCATACTCGTGTGAATCTGTATCTGAATCCTGACTAGGATGTTTACACCATGCATGTTTTTGATGTCTTGATGTGGAGGCTCTAATATCACCAAGGGTGACACCTTCTCGAGCACCATTCATGTATTGATGTTCTTGGACAGGATCTTCAACAATGGATTCTTCTTGTTCTAGGCTTGAAATTGTTGTATGGGCAACTGGATTATCTGAATCTCCCCAAAGGAGATTGGTGGAAGGGAACCAATCTTCACACCTATCTTGTTGATTTGTCAAATTTGGCATGTATCTTGACTCATCTTCACTATTTGACTCATCAGGGATAGGAGCAGTTTTCTTGTCATGACTTTCAAACCCTAGGCCAACCATCTTCTTAGAGTTGCATCCAAAAAGAGCATGATCAAGAGGTTCAACTCTAGCATCCAATTTGTGATTGAGGGGACCATGTCCTGGATAGCCCATATTTTTGACAAAAGTGTACCCTCTTCCATAAGCCTTAGGAGAGGGAGAGAAGTTCTCATTGTGCATGTACTTATCTTCTCTATAAATCTAGTCCTTAACAGCCACCTCTTCTTTCTCATCTTGGATAGGGATTGAGGACTCTAAAAATGTGCCAAACAAGGTCATGGCCAAAGAGGAGGGTCTCATCTCTTGGGAAGGCTTTCCATAGGACCTGGGTGAAACTGGAAGTTTTGTAAAGGAGTCAAGTTGATACCCCCCCATACCAAGGTGCATTGATTTGAAATTATCTTTGCACTGTGCTAGAGTCACATTGAAATCCTCTACTTCTCTATTGAGGGTAACATGAGTCCCTACTAAAATTGAATTGATAGATAATGTGCTATCCCTGGGTATACAAATCTCTACTCCATTATAGGGGAACTTAACACATTGGTGGTAGGTGGATGGCACTGCTTGCATGTCATGGATCCATGGTCTACCAAGTAAGATGTTGTATGCTAAAGGACCAACATCAGCAATTTGAAACAAAATGTCTTTCTCAACGGGGCCAATCCTAACAGGAAGAACAACCAACCCCTTGGAACTTATTTCTACCTCATCATAGGATTTTATGGTAATCTTCTTTCTAGCATCTATAACTTCCTCTGAATAACCCAATGTATTTAAAAGACTTAAAGAACAAATATTGAGCCCAACACCTCCGTCTATCAACACATGCCTGACATGGGTTTTATGGGTCATGACTTCAATGTGACGGGCGAGATTATGCGGGTGGATCAAAGCTTTGTCATCATCTTCTGAAAAAGTAAGGTAATGTGGGCTAGCAATATGATTGACCATGCTTTGGAATTGATCAACATCTATGTTGGTAGGAACATTTGCTATGGGCAAAGCATCCTTAAGGACACACTTATGTCTTGGGGACAATTCTAAGAGCTCAAAGATCGAGATCTGAGCTGGGGTTCTCTGTAATTGGTCAACAAGATTATAGCTCATTTTAGGATTGACTGCTGATTTGGTGGTGACATTCTTGGATGCCACTTGCTTTGGTTTACTGGACTGGTTGGAACTAGGACCTCTAATGACCACAAGACCTTGGTTTCTTGTGAAAGCATTAAGAGCTTGGGATGACCTTCTAGAGTGAGGACCCCTTAGCACCACCACAAGTTCTTCATCAAATATAGGAGGAGATCCCACATCATAACCATAAGGATCCTTGTCCCTCATCATGTTGACATTTTCCTCCATGACTTCAAGCATATTGACCACATTTTCTACAGCTGTGTAGGTATAGTTAATTTTGGTCTTGCCATTCTTTGGTTTAGAGGTTTCCCCATTCTCATATTTAGGTAGAGGTTCCTTGAAAGCCTTGTGATCAACATTAGTGTTCAAACCATCCACCTTAAGTTTTCCACTCTCAATGAGGTCTTGGATGATATGCTTTAGTTTCCAACAATGTTTGATATCATGTCCAATACCATTGTGGAATTTTCAAAAAGCCTTCTCATCCCACCAATGTGGTTTAACATCAGGAATATGGTGCTTTGCAGGATCTTGAGGATGTGCAAGATTGTCGGCAATGAGAGTTTTGAAGACATCCACATAGGAATCACCAAGCTTTGAAAATTAATGCCTTTCTTTCTTAGGCTTTTCTTGGTACCTTGGCTTATGTTCTTGTTGGTTGGATGTGTTGAGCTTCATTGCTTGAACATCACTAGATAAGTGAATAACACCTTGATCCTTAGGTTGAGAAGAGTCCACCACTCCATCGTTAACCACTTGCTTGTTCTTATTCTAGTGAAAGTTTTTCCCTTTGTCCTTATTAGAATTGTGGTTGTTTTGACCATTGTTGTTATTTTTGTTGTTGGTCAAAATTCCTTTCTCTTTCAACACATCCTCAATTTTGCATGTGGTTTCGACCATGGTGTCAAAGGAGTCAAAGACCATTTTCCTCACTTCATACTACATCTCAAGAATCAAGTTTCTAATAAGAATGTCAATCTTCTCCTTCTCAGGAATGGTCCTGGAGTAATGAGAACATTGACATCTCCATCTTTGCAAGAAAACCACAAATGACTCCTTGATTTTGTTTCAAGTTACGTAGGTCCAACATAGTGACAGATCTTGAAAGATTGTAGGTGAAGTGTTGGACAAATCTATGAACAAGTTCTTTGAAAGTCTTGACAGGGGGAGTAACATTGGTAAACCACTCCATTTCTTGACCCTTGAGACTCTTTGGAAACAACCCCATGCGATAGGAGTCATCTTGGTGGAATTCAAAGCTCATAATGTAGAATTGGCGCACATGGTCATGTGGATCCCCATTACCATCATACTTGTCATATTGGGTGATTTCCACCTCCCTAGGAAAATCCTTCATGCTCACACTCTTGTCAAAAGGATTAGGATAGATTGAGTCAAGTGAAAAGGAAATTTTAGGTGCCAACACCTTTTCCACCATACGCCTGAGTTGCTTGATCTCCTCTTCTTGAGATGGTCCTTGCTTCTTGATATTTCTATCCACATCAAAGTTGTAAGGAACCTTGGCACCCTTGTTGATCAAGCTCTCTAGGAACTTATCCTTGTTTTTCTCTAGATATTTCTCCACATATTGTTGGAAGAGTGGTTCTTGCTACATCATCATGAACTCTTGAGCATCAAAACTTGAGCTACTTCCTCCATGTTGGGAGCCATGATGAGCTCATTGGGAGGGTTGTCTTGAGTTCCTAGGAGGTGCTTGTCTCCTATAGTGAGCATGTTGTGAAGTCCTTCCTCTAGGAATAGGAGATCTTGAAGGGTTCCTTGAACATCTTCTGCTTCGTGGGGTTCCTGAAGGAGTAGATGGTGGAGAGTTGTTTCCATTGTTGATGTCCCTATTGTTGAATTGGGCATTGAGTTGTTGGGCTAAAATCCTATCTTGTTCTTCTTGAAAGGATTTTATTTCCAATTCTAACAAGGTTTGTCTCTCCACCTCTAGGATTTTAAACCTCTCTTCTTTTGTGGCTTGTTCATCCAAAAAGGCTTTCCTTTCTCGCTCAATTCTTTTGAGCCTTTCACTCGTATACCTTGAGGTTTTTTGGACTGGTGAACTTGGTCTCAACTGTTTGAACAAGTCATTGGTAAACACTACATTCACATTAGCATCACAAGGTTCGTTGTTTTGGTCTTCATGTTGTGACCATTCATCTTGGTGAGTTCATCTGTGATACCTTTCAGCTCTTTGATGGCATCCAAATATCTGGTATTGATAGGGGGTGATTCTGGTTGATTGTCATCACCAAATAGCATGTTGTCTCTATGTCTCTGAAATATGTCATGAAGATTTTGATCCATTGCTTCACTCTCCTTTCTATTCATGGTGTAACTCATGTCCATATCTAATTGAGAGGGTGCTAAGGATGTGCTCAACTCACTAGGATTGCTCTTAGGTTTAAACCAAACTTTGGACTCGCTCCTAGGTGATTGATCAAAGATGGGTTCTTTTCCTTTATGCTTTTGATGAGTCTGGACTAAGGTAACTGGTCAAAGATAACTTGAGGTCATTTTCCTTGATTGACTTCATACCTTGTTGTAACCAACATGAAAGAAAAGACCCTTGGTGATAAGATGACCCTACAAAACATCGATACCAAACTAGGATAGTAAAAGCATTCAATTGTCCAAAAGAGAGATGGTAAGATAGAAAATTGCAAAAGGTGTAAACCAACACTGCCATAGAGGTGCCCAATCAAAGGATAAGTATCCTAGCACATATGGATTAGGAGGATGATTTACCCAAATTATATTTGAAATTGAAATTGATTTTTGATGGAAATGAATTTGGACAAGAGACTACTAAGACTCTCCAAGTGTGTTACCAAACAATCTAAAGTTTTACTTTTTCAACAAGGATGACTTATAACTAATCGATTCCAAGCAAGGTCACTTGTGAAATCAAAGAATACTAATTCAAGGGGTCAAAACATAGGAACCCAAGGTACAAATAGGCTTCCAACTGCAAGGTAAGAGACCTACTAAAATCTGGATCTACCAAAGGAAGACTGAAAATGACACAAATCAAATAGATAGCAAGATTACTCTGTGTGACAGTTCGCAGGGTATTGGTATGATACAATATGTCCAGGTGATATTTCACAATAAGGTCGTACGACAGTTTCCAGGCAGTAGGTGTGATATTTTCCAGGCAAGTTGTGCAACAGTTGTTCAGTATTGTATGATATTTAACTAGTGAGTGTAAAAATTTTAGTTTTTGAAGGCAATTCATCTAAAGTCTCAGTTTGATGGTTCAATTTCTCATCTCAAAACATAGTAATAGCAGAGAACATATAGGTTTGCAAATAGTAAGTGATCAAATGTGTCGAAAAACACTTGCACAAGGGCAAAAGCAACCTTGTCAAGACATGCAATTATGATATCAAAGAGAAAAATCCTATGAATGCTACCATGATGTTTGATGTTTGAGAACATTTAAACGGGTAGATCACAGTGAAAACAATTCAAGCACTTACTAGCCTAGAAAGACAAAGGCTTAATACTTAACAACTTGGCCCACACTTGATGTCCCATTGCCTCACACAAAGTGGTTGCCCACAATAGATGTTGGCTTTGTCATGGAAGTGCCAATGACACAACCAAAGGAACACAGATGGTGAGTAGTCTTGGGGTGATCCAGGTTAGTCCACTAGGATCAATCCTTGCACCGAGATGCTAAGCGGAAAAATTAGGTAGCTTCTATCTATGGTTTGTAGTAAGGGCTTCCATTCGTAATACCCCTCTTGCTGCCCAAAGGGACTCCTTACCTTGCGGCAAGTAATGGACCTTGCGGCCACATTAGTACCTTAAGAATTCTTGCTTAGCATTTTCCTCATGGTCACAATCCCACAAGTACTACAACCAAATGAAGACAAGTACTGCATCTACCAAGGTTTTTTGTCCTTGATAGCCTTGATTTTATAGTGGGTTAGAATAGCTCGGTATTAGCTTGTCCCCACTTGGGTCGTTCCTCTTGATTGCTCAAGAGTAGGCCCGCTAAAGGGTTCTAAAACTAAACAAAAAGTGGATTAACCTTTGAGGGTCAAGATTTCTCATTCACCTCAAGGGTGAAGAGCATACTCTCCTATCTCAAAAAAATTTCCCAAACACACCAAGGAATGTTCAATTAGCCTCTTGCTTTCAAAATCTAGAAGTGGGTCAAGATTTTTGGTTCACCACAAGGGTGAAGAGCATACTATCCTACCACCAAAAGACTCCTACAACAAGATATTAAGTGCCTAAGAAAAGAATCAACTAGTATATGCCACACTTAAAAATGAAAGCAATGAACAAGCACTTGATTGTTTTTATGCTTTGGGTAGCCCTGCAAGAAAGGTTAGTAGCCCTTGTGCATTTGAAGCTTTGACATGCGTTCTTTTTGGCAAATATTCAAGCAATGAGGGCACACCTACAAGCACAAATTGTTATCCCCACAAAGGTTAGCACAATAAAATCAAGAATAATCTGCAAATGAAACTCTATCTTAACATAGCAAATTGAAACCACCAACCAAACAAACCAAATCTTGCAAAGAAATGACCAAAATCACTCACTGCCAGGCATGTGTGATAGTTCTATCAGAAAATGAATCACATGATACTTCGTAGTATACTGGTGTGATGCTTTCTCTCTGAATGATACTTCGTGCTTCCTACATGTGAAAGAGTGTAGAACACCAGTGCAACAAAATCTTGTATAAGCGTATGATACTTTTACTAGAAAAGTATCGCACAAGTATATAATAAACTATCCTACGATACTGGAAGACTGTCTTACGATACTCTGTCAGAAAAATGCAAAAAATAGCTGAGAAAAGCAAGCAAAATATGACAAAAAATTAGCAAAAATGCATGAAAAGAAAGGACAAAATAGAGTGTTCTACCCCACGGTGGGCGCCAAAAATGTACACTCAAAATGTGCACTTCTCTATGTCATTACTTCCAAGAGAATCCATGGATTGGAAACCTTGAGAAAGCAACCTAGAGCTCCCTAGGCATGGAGTCACAAGGGTGTTTAGAATGCTCTCAACTAGAGCTATTAAGCCAATAACCTTCCTAGTAAACCACACAATGGGAGATTCAAAGAGACAAGGGCAAGAATGCCAATATCTTCAAGAATCAAGATGAAAATGCAATGCAACTATGCTAGAAATGAAGATGCAAGAATGAAACTATGCTATGAAAATGAAAGTCTTACAAGCCTTTTCTAATTAAACTAGGTGAGTTAAGCTAGAACATGAAAGAAAAGTAAACTAAAATGCCATGAAAGCTAAGCTAGAATGCAAGAAGATCTCCAAAGCTCCAAAGTCACCAAGAAATCCTGCAGCATAAGATTAGTATGAAAGAATGGATCCTAGAATGAGAAAAGAGCTCTCCTTTTAAAGAAAGTGAGAATCAATGGACAATGGGGATTAAGAGGCAAAAGATTTGATCAAGGGTGGAGTTTGAAAAAGAGAGCAATCCATGTGCACAAGTCTCCTCCAATGAGAAAGAAGTGTTGACTTTTGAGCCTCATGTGAGACAAAAAGGCCTTTTCTCCTTTTTATAAAATAAGAATAATGCTTTATTTGTGCAACTTAGGATAAGAGGAAAGTGGGGGTTTTTTATTTAATAAAAGGGGAGGAAATTCTTTTTAATTAAATAAAAACTTAGGATAAAATGGTTAGCCCATAGAAAATAATTGAATAAATAATAGAATTAGGATTTGATCAAGGAAATTGATTTAATTTGAAAATATTGATTCAGAAAATTGATAAATTGAAGAATGGGGCCCAAAGTCTAGGCGACCATTTTAGGGTGCATACAAGTGTTAGCCCTCCTTGGGTTTTCACACCTTAGGTGGCTTCCATGATTTCCTCCCCTCTCATTTTTCACCGCTCTCACAACCCTACTGGGCGTGCTGAGACTATGCTTGAGGATGTTCCAAAAAAATGTAGAAATATTTCCACAGAGTCTCCTGGGAATGTTTTCACTCTAGCATATTTGTCAATAGTTTTTCTTCCCTTGGGGATGATGATGGTATGGATGACACTATTTTCTCATGAAGTACATCTCATGGAATGTTTGGGGTCTGACTGACCTACCCAAAAAGTATTCTATCAAGTATGTGTGTTGTCGTGTTAGTCATCTGGATGTGTTATGCCTCCAGGAAGTTAAAATTTTTGGTTTCTTGCTTGATGCTACCTGCAAGGTTATTTGGCCTAAGAGCCTTGCTCTTTGTTTTCAGCATGAGGCTAGGTGAGGTGGAGTTTTTACTCTCCTTTCTCCTTGTTGGCATTCTTTTTTGGTTAATCATGGCTCAAATCCCATGCAGAGATATGTTTGGGCCACTTTCATTATTTAGAATCATTCTTTTGGCATAGTTAATGTTTATGCTCCCAATGATGTTGTTGAGAGATCTCACCTTTGGCATTGGCTTGAAGATTATCTTCCACCTACAACTTGGATTTTTTGTGGTGACTTTAATATGGTTGAAGTAGCTTCTAACAAGGATGACCTTTTTCCTTTTCGATGGACAGTTGCTGAGAGAGAAGCCTGGTACTACATGCATAGTAAATTAGGCCTTTTTGATCCCAATATTGTTCGTCACTGTCCAAATGGGGTTTGGTACACTTGGTCTAATTTTAGAGCCTCTTGTGACATAATTCATAAAAGGCTTGATCGTGCTATGATTTTGGCACAATCTTTTTTCTCTTTTTCCAAAAAGCAAGCCTTACCAGTTACTCCTCTTGTTGATGTGACCTTGTCAGATCATTTTCCCATTCAATTTAATATTGTTTGGTAGACAACTAAGTCATGACCTCCCACCACTCAAGTTTTTTTAATACTTTTTTTCTTCACCACCACTCCATGGTGGCCCATAATCATCATGTTTGGAACCTTGAGCCTCAACCATCACAATCACCTAGCTAGATTCAATGGTGGAATGATGACATCCGATGTACGACATGTTTTCTATGCATTTATGGTAGGCAACTTGTCAAATATCATCATAGATCTTATGATGTCAACACCAAAGCTCTTCATGTTGCCACTGAGGCCTTAACTCATGATCCTTTCAATCAAGACCTGCAACTCCACCTTGCCAAGATACGTCATCAGAAGCAAGTTGCAGACAATTATGCTTCCAGAGGTTCTCAGATCAAAGCTCAAATGCACTAGTTAAAAGTTAGAGATCAAGCCTCTAAAGAATTTTTTGCTACTCTCTGCACCCGTCACACCAATGTGGGCATAACTAGGATTAAAGAAGGTCAATCCCTTTTCACAGAGCTTCCTGATATCTTGCAGGCCTTTGGTCATCATTAAGAACAAGTTTTTGCCACTCAAGGATCTTCTCCTACCAATGATCAAGCTCTTACTGATTGAATTGTTGTTGTGCCTCAATGTGTTTCCTCTTCTCAGCGTGTTTTTTGCGATCAATTTCTTACCTTACAGGATCTTCATGAAGATATTTTTTCCATGGCTGATGATAAAGCCATGGGATGTGATGGCTTTCCCTGTGAGTTTTATAAAGCCCTCTACAATGCTATCGGTCCTGATTTGCACCAAGTCTACCTCGAAGCCTACCATTCCTAGTCTCTGGGGGACATCATCAACAAAGGTAATATTAAATTCATTCCCAAATCTAGGGACCCAGAGGATATCTACAATTGGCAGCCTATTACCTTGCTCAATGTCTCTTACAAGATCCTTGCTAAGGCTCTGGCTCTCAAGATTCATCACATCCCACCTCAAATTGTTCGGTCGGAGAAAACTAGCTTTATCAAATCAAGATTTATTCTTGATAATATCATTATGGTTTGGGAAGGTATGGAATGGGCTTGTAAGTCTCACCAGAAAACCCTTTTTCTTAAAATTGATTTTGCTAAAGCTTATGACCACATTGAATGGCCTTTTATTTTAGCTATGCTTCACAGTCTTGGTTTTGTCCCTAGATTTCTTCAATCTATGCAGATGCTTTTTCGGGATGCCTCAACTTGCATCACCATTAATGAAAGACAATATTCTACTTTTGGGAATTTTTGAACCATTCATAAAGGTTGTCCTCTATCTCCTGCCTTGTGTGTTCTAGCGGCCAAAGGCTTTTGCTATTTGTTAGCTCATTCCCTTTTTATGGGCTAAGTTCATGGGATTGCTTTACCAGATTCTACCCAACAATTGGTCAATGGCCATTTTGCTGATGATTCCTTTCTCACTCTTGAAGAGGATGAAGAAAATATCAAGGTAGCCTTGCATTGTTTAGACACTTTTTGCCTAGCCTCTAGTTCCACCATCCAGTGGCATAAAACCTTGTGCTTTAGGCAATCTACCCTTCCTGATTCACCTTGGTTTTCTCAGTTTGGATGGTCTAGGATTCAACATGGGGAAATTTTTCATTTCCTTGGCATTCCTTTTTCCTTTAAAGCTACTTCTACAAAGTTATGGAATTTTGTTTTAGCTAAACTTGAAAAGAAGCTTACCTATTGGATCACCAAGCCGCTCTCTCTCACTGGGAAGTTTTAGATCTCCTCCAAAGTCTTGGCTACTACACATGTGTACTACTCCTCTTGTTGGGATCCTTCAAAAGCTTCTTACTAGAAGCTCAAGAAATTGTTGTGGGATTTACTTTGGGCTTTTGGTATTGATCATCTTGGATTTCACAGAGTGGCCTGGGAATTTTGTTGTCTCCCTAAGGCCTCTAGTGGGCTTGGTTTGTTAGATACTTAGAAATAGGGTTTGGACCTTTGTGTGAAATAGATTGTGTGGTGTCTCATAGGCAATGTGTGCTAGAAAATCTTGCTTCAACATTGCATCTCTTTAGGGTATCCCTTGCACAAGTCTGCTTGGAAGGGGATTGGCTTTCAAACACTTCTAGTTATAAAGAACCCTATTCATATCCAGGGTACTTTTGTTGCCAAAAGTATTTGGATAGCCTGGGAAGCTATCAAGAATTGGTTTCCCTGGGTTGGGAATGGTTTTCGTGATGGGATTTCTCTCAACCAATAGAATGTTTGGTGGTCCCCTCTTTTTTCTCAGCAACGACTTCCTCAGGCCAAAATCCAAGGGATGAGTGCTCTTCATTTTAACAAATGTGACATTCAAACACTCAAGGATTTGTTTTCCAGAGCCACTATGAGTCACCCACCTAGATCGTCAGACTTTTGACTTGCTTGTCTTGGCTATTCCACCTCATTTCCTACATAAATTGGGAATTCAGTCAGTTAAACCTTGGTGAAAAGATTGGAAATGGTACCCTGATACACCATTGACCAATTACAAACCCAAGCTTGGGTATTCTTGGCTTGTGCCTCATTTACCTATGATTGATTCTCTCAATCATTGATGGCACCTTTCATCTTCCCAAAAAACCTAGAGCTGGCATTTTCGTAATATTTGGGATGCTATTATTGAGCCCAAGATTGCTCATTTTTCTTGGTGTTTTCTTTACCAAGGTTGGCCTTTGGGAGCTTAGCTCCGGCATTTGGGTGTGTCTGATCCTAAATGACCTTTTTGTGAGCATTCTGAAACCATTATGTACATTTTTTGGTTTTGTTGTCAGGCTTAAAACTATTGGAATTGGATACATGACTTTTTTATGCCTTTCCAACCTGAGCCTTTTTCTTGGCATATGGTGCTCTTAGGTGATTCACCCAGAATGCCTTCCCATTATACCCAGATCTAGCATGCTTTCCAGATGGAGATTTTGTTTTCTTTATGGAAAGAACGAAATGTTGTTCTTTTTACTCACAACTTTTTGGATATCAGTATTTCTCTTTATGCTAAGGCATGTTTATGTAATAATTTCATGGTGTAGATTCAAGTGCAAGCTGATAAGGTGGCCCTTAAGGTCACCTATTTATAGGAGTTCCTATAGCATTGGGGCAATGCCCCTATACTGTAGCTTAGGTGCCACCAGATTCCCTCTCAACTAAATGCACGTCACCCTGGGGCCACCATCATAGCTGGAGTTCCTCTACCATGCATTCCAGAATGTTTCACTCTTGGCATCGCCGCTCTGCCTCTCCTCCAACTCGGAGGGCTATGACTGCTAGTTGGCCTCCTCTATTTGTTTCTACTGCAACTGCTTTAGCTCATCCTTTGACCAATGTTCTTGTGTGGCCTCCTACCACTTCTAATAAATTCCCTTGCCTGTCGCTTTCTATTTCTCCCAGGCAGGAGGAAGGAGAATTGGAGAATGAAGAAAAAGAAAAATATGATGGATGGTCACTTCCTGACCAGATCCCTGGGCCCAATGTTTGGGGAAATTCTAATGACAAAGATCATCCTTCCTCTTCTGCAACTGCTCTCGTAGCTTGAGGGTTTCTTTTATATGCTTTTTTGATGAATAGTTATATGCTTCTGGCATAGTTGTCGTGTGACTCTTCACAAGGTGATTTTTTTCGCTAGCCCCTTTTTTGTAAATACTATACTTTTTATATTATTTTTAATGGAAAAGGCCTCTATTCATAAAAAAAGTACTAAAATATAATTATTTTTTCATTAATAGTAAAAAATATCATGTACTATATCATTTAAGCAAGAGTATTATGTAAAAGATTGGTTAACAAGCATTACATATTTGAGTTTATAAATTTTAAAACTATGAAGAGGATGTTAATAAAACTCAAATACATTATATTAACATATTCTTGAATTATATTCTATATATACCTTGAATGATTAATACATATTTTGTACTTCAAAATAGTCATGTCCAAAAAATTCACCTGGAAAATTGTAAGAGATCATGTTTCCATGAAATCCGTCTAATAGGACCTCAAATGAATTAGCCAATCACTATAAAGAAAATTAATTTTGACTAATTTGTAACTTCAAAAATTGACTTGTATACTTCAAAAAATAATTTAAATTTTTTAAGAAAGAAACATAATTATAATTGGTTGAAATAAGTTTTTTTAATAACTAGTATGTAGCCTAATAACAAATACTAATAAATGCATCTAAAGTAATGAATACACAAAAAGTGCCATGCTCGTACCTAGTGCAACATCCAACCTACTATTTGCAAAGCTCGAGTAATCAAGAAGAAAATCAATGGAGGAGATCTCAATGTTGCCTAATTAAGTACTTCATGTCAAAAGAGTGAGATATTTCCTAACCTATTTATATAGACTGTCTTGTCGGCACAAGTATATGAAGAAAATTCTAAAAATTCAGTAAATGGCTGCCAACATTCAATATTTTCAAGAATGTGAATTGTATTTCTGAGGCAGTGAGGCTATGAATGATGCTTACTGGTTTGAATATTTGCAATAGGATGTTGTTCCTTTAATTGATGAGGTTGAGGATGGAGTTCATAGAGAAGATATGTATTTTTTGGTATAGGACAATAGGGTCTAACAAAATCCAATTATAGGAAACATACAAAGATCAAAAAATGAAGTGGCATGATATTGGTATTCTAGCTAAAGAGATATTAGAAGGGTTGTTAGTAGATAAAGGGATATTAGAATGCTTTGTACAAATACAAACATTTTATGTAGTTTTCAAATTAATCCAATCTATGAGGCTATCACTATGATTATCTTGAATCAGGGTGATACAGATTGAGCTATGGGTGCAGGTACTAAAGAGGTGGTGTTGGAGCAGAATTGGGAAAGCTTGTGAGATGCATTCTCTCATTTTCAGATTTGATAACTACCCATGGTCGATATTGGAATGACTCTCTTGCCTAGATGATTAGTTGAAAGCATTGGCTTTGTCACCATAGCTCCCTTGTATACTGGATAAGTTGTTTAACTTCAAGACAAGACATGTGGTAACAAACTCTACTAGGATATAGATTAATGGCGATAGAGTCAAATCTTTCTTAGTGGCTTGAAGCTTGTTGCATTCCTTATATATAAAATAAATTTAAAGGCCATAAAAAAGGGGGCTTTAGTTCTGGAAATTATCTTTAGCTTGTAACTAGGATAGTGTTTAGTTTTAGGTTGTTTGAGGTGAATGTAATTTTGAGATGGTGTAATCTCATGAGCATTGTTAACTAGTTTGTGCAATTATAAATGCTAATCTCATAAAGTTTTCTCCACCTTTGCATACTTTAAATCATATGAATTCAATACATTAAAGATGTTTGACTTTGTCTCAACAATTTTCTTGTGGGTATGTTATTGTCTCATGGGTCTCTCTCAAGGAGAGAGTTAAATTTATTTGTGTAGATAACAATGATTTTTAGTGTATGAAATATATTGCTTAAGTATAAATTTATGATAACATGAGTGTGCTTGTTAATGTTAAGCATTAATATCTTCAAAACCCATTGGTTAAGTTTCATCTATTTATAGGATCTCTATCATGGCTTTACTTTCACTTTGTAGCCCAAGATTGGGCACTGGACTCTTGAGAGCCCTAGAGGGTTTTTAGATTTAAAACCATATGAATCAAATCTACTGTTCCTTTCTATTCTTTACTTTTCTGTTTAATTTATCTGTGTTCTTGTATCTCCACGGTCCTTAGAAAAATGTGGAGGATGCATTTAAAAGTATCCCTAAAACACTCCTACATGATTCTGAGAAGGAGATATATAATTAATGGGTTCACATTTTTTTTAAAGAAATTGGGGTTACTTGTTCAAGTGATGAAATAAATCCCCATGTACATAAAATTTTAGAATTATCCATATTTAAAGGTATGTAGCCAACAATATATCATATGTACAAACTCAGAATAAGGGATACCCTCCTAAGTCTTGTGGAGCTCGAAGTGAAGAAGTTTGTCCAAGCTCCTACTAGAATAATCCCCAACACACTACTCATTTACACCTTTTCTAACCTTTTGAAAAATAAAAAAATAGTGTTGTCCTCTTCTTGTTATATCACTCCTTGGTCATCTTAAATCCTCAATCATAAGAAATCTCTATGATATAATTCTTGTGAGACATATGTATTCCACTACCACTACTACATCACTACAACCCCCCGCCAAAAAGACATAAGACCAATATCTAATGGAGCCTACTTTTTAAAATAAATGAGATAAACGTTAACTTCTAGGAGCACTAAATGATACCCTTCCATCAACCTCATGGGTTCACTAAAAAACATAGTGGCACTACTTAGCAGGTTGTATGAGGACAAGGATGATTTTCATTTTCAAGAACCCTTAGTGTTTTCTCAAGTTCACATAAGGTCCTAAGACTATTTACAATCAGTTAAAATATTTTTGTAAGGAAATTGATACCATTTAACTCATGTAGACCTATAAGGTCCTGATTGGGTCAAACATGGTCAAACCACTCAAAGTGTGTTCAGGAATTTAGGTGCCTAAAACCCGTGGAATCTTTGTTTTGGTGTTGAATGTCATCTTTTTTTGGTATTGGTCAAGGAATTAAGAGTTTTTTGAGTTTTTTTATTGTGTCCTTGTCTTATATACAATTCCTTTGCATTAGAAATAGAATGGAATAAGAAGGAAATTGAGAACTTGAAACATCAAATGAAATAGTAAAATCCTGCAAGGTATGACATAGGTGATTTCATGAAGTAATGGGATAATTGAGTGGGATCTACGACCAATAGAGAAGCACTTTAGATCTCATCTTACACATCAATAAAAAATTCAATAGAAGAAATGCAAATTGGCATATTAACACAACAATATCCAACTAAATTATTGAAATTCAACTATTGCTACCTCGTTTTCCATCTAAATTAAAAAATCGATCCACTTTTTGTTCTATAACATTTCCTTTTCAAATGGCGTTGGATGTCGGCCATATTTTTGCTCCTGTCAAAAGATGGCACATGGACTAGTTAAGCTAATTAATATGAAATCATTTACTTTTTCCTAGGAAATAAAAAAATAGCATTTAGCACATTAAATGTACTTACAAATGTACAAGTGTAGGCCTGTAAACCTATCTAGCCACTATGATGCATGACATGAAGTTTGGCAAGCCTAGCCTTGGAGGCCTTATCCTGAAACATATACTAATCTAATTTAAATATGCTAAATAAAATTGAAAAATTATTTGATAAATTTAGCATAATCTTAAGAGAAAACTCAAATACCTACGTACTCTCTTCACCTGACTTCCTTTGTGCCTTGGAGTTGTCATATGCTTTTACAAGCTCTTTCCATACTTTCACACTTACATCAATTGGCATTTTTTTGACCCTTAGCTCAAGAGGGATTTTTTTTATCTTCTTCATTTGTTTGCATCAAAATTGCTTACAATTTTGAGACATTCATAGATTTATCTTCCTTACAAACCAACTTGTGCCAAATTCAGCCCCCTTCCTTTTTCTGACCCTCAATGTTGTCTACAAAATTGCTCAGTTTTGTCTTCAACCTATTTGACCAGCTTCGCATGAATGAAATCTCCTCATGTGCATTCCAAAATTCATTTATGAATCTCTTGTCTCCTTTTATAGAGATAATGAACTATTTTCTTCTCAGCCATAGATTTTTCCTCTTAATAATCATTGTTGATTTGGCTGCTTTAACCTTCCTCAGAACTTGTGTTTGTAACACATTTCATTCTCCTTCATCTGATCATATTTGAATTTGTTCAGCCATTTGATCATCATACCAAACTTTATCTTTAACCTCGGAATCATTCATAATTGTCCAGCTCATCATCTTTAGTCGACAGTCATATGTTTGATTTATTCTTTCACTCGGTCAATACCATGATGTGTCAGTGACTTCTAACTTGATAAACATTGTACTTGGTATACACTACACTTACTCAGTATACACTATTTCCAACTCGGTGTATACTAAGTTCTTCATTTACCGACCACATAAAAATTTTCATTATTGATCTTCAATCCATAAAAGAATTATGTAATACAATCAAATCACTAACATAATGTCCTAGAATCATCAATAAGTTACCCAATGAACACCATATCCATATCTTTCTCATACATCTCATCTTCATGTAAATATCTCATTCCTTCATCAATATTTCCTTCTTCAGATGTTTGTAACTATCATGATAAGTATAGTCAAAACTAGTTGACATCAATGACAATATAATAACTAATTTAATGTCTCACATATACCTTTGTAGCTCAGTGATCATCAATCATTGTATTTGAAGTATCCAATCATTTGTCAAACTCTTCCTTAAGATATTCAATCAGTTGTAGCCTATCAATCACTCCCTTGGGCATTGATGACAACATAATACAAAATATGCCATAGAATACCAAACATCTATCTACAAATTTGTATGTAAATGTGGTACATCGGTAAGCTCTCCTTAGCTTATGCATTTAATATGTTTAATCACTACACAACATCAATACTCTCCATTTCGGTCAGCTTCAATTCTAACTAATATCTCTTTTTCATTCTCTCTTGAATATTTCATGTAACCATCTCTCCCTATAGATAGATATTTCATGTGATTCCTCTCCCTTTGACAACAATGCAAAAGAGAAAATAATCAGCTCTTCAATAGCCAAATCAATATCTCTGTTGTTCGGTTCATACTCTAGTACCTTGCATGTACTAATATGCAGTTCCAAATTTTCTTCCATCTTTCGCAACCTTAGCAATCCCAAAGTGTGAACATTATGCATCAACATCATTAGATATTTTGATAAAATATAGGTTGATGCAACCTCATATCACCTTAGTGACTGTTAGATAGGGGATGGACCCCTAGTCTACTCAAATGTGTCCTTCGGTAAAGGTTTAGTGAATATATCAACAAGTTGCTCTTGTGATTTCAAATATTCCAATCTGACTTATTTTTCTTGAACTTGTTCCCTCAAATAGTGATACTTAATAGATATATGCTTTGTCTTTGCATGCATCACTAGATTCTTAGAAATATTAATTGCACTTCTATTATCACAATAGATTATCACTATATCAGTAATCTCCTCATTCATACCTTCCAATAGTTGTTTTATCCATACAATATTTGAAAAATTAGTAGCATCAACAATATATTCTACTTCTGCAGTGGATTGAGAAATGCATCCTTGTTTCTTACTTATCTAAGTAACAATCTTTCTCCCAAAAAGAATGCTCCACTAGTAGTGTTTTTCTATCATCAATGTTTCCAGCTCAATCCACATCAGTGTAAACTTTCATTTCAAAATTAACTTCTTTCTTATACCATAAACCATAGTTTTCAATATTCTTCAAGTATCTCAAAATTCTTTTCACAGTAGACATGTGTGATTCTTTAGGATTAGCAAAGAATCTTGCTAAAATTCCAACTGCATGTGCAATATTTGGTCTACTATGCACAACATACATCAATTTTCTAATCATTGATCTATACAAGGTTTGATTTACCTCTGTTGAATTTTAATCCTTTTTTAGTTTGCATACGGTGACCATAGGTGTACCAATTGGTTTTGAATCTTCCATATCGAATGTCTTCAATACTTCTTTGATGTACATTGATTGTATGATGTATATGCCTTCCTTCTGTTTTAATGTTTGCAATCCAAGAAAAAATTTGATCTCACCAAATATTGACATTTCAAATTCTTTCCTCATTTCATTAGCAAAATATTTGCATAAATATCATGTCCTCTAAATATGATATCTTCAACAAATATTTCAACAATAAGAATCTTGTCATCGGTTTCACTTTTCAAATACAAATTTTTGTTGTCACTTGTTCTAACAAATCCAATAATAATGAGATAGGAATGTAGCCTTTCATACCATTCTCTTGGTGCTTGTTTCAGTCCATATAATTCTTTGTGCAACTTACATACCATGTTCTTCTGATTATGATCAACAAAACTTTCAGGTTGTTCAATGTATACCTCTTCCCCAAGTATCCCATTCAAAAATGTAGATTTAACATCCATCTGATAAACTTTAAATTCTTTGTAAGTAGCATATGCAAGCAATATTATTACTCCTTCAATTCTAGAAATAGGTGCAAAAGTTTCTCCATATTCAATTCCTTCTTCTTGTGCATAACCTTTGCAAACTAGTCTTGCTTTGTTTCTTGTGAGATCTCCATTCTCATTTAATTTTTTTCTGAATATCCATTTGGTTCCAATCACATTATTGTCTTTCGGTCTTGGTACCAATGTCCTTGTTTTGTTTTTCTATATTTGCTCAATCTCTTCACTCATTATCTTGATCCATTCATCATTTTCCAATTAACAAATTCAATCTATAACAATTTCAAGCTCAAATTAACAAACTAAGCATGTGTTGTTCCTCAACTTACTTCATGTCATCATGTCTGCTCTTTTATCTCCAATTATCTGAGTTTTGGATGGTGTCTTCTTACATTTTTTGCAAGTACAAGTTCAGATCTATGTTCTTCAATGTGTTCTCCACTTGGTGCATGATCATTATCTTCATCAGTAACAGTTTGTTGATTCTCAGTCTGTAAATATTGTTGCTCGGTAGCATTACCTTGTTGCTCGGTAACGCTAGGCTATTGCTTAGGTAGAATTTCAGGTTCTTCAATGTAAAAAAATCTACCATAGTCTTCTGGTTCCTTTTTGCTTTCTTCATCATTATTTTCTATAAACTCATCAACTATCACATTTGCACTTTCAATCATTTTATTAGTAGCCTCATTCAAACATTTATAAGCCTTTCTTTTAGTAGAATATCCTAGAAATATCCCTTCATCACCTTTTGAATCAAATTTCCCATTTCTATCATCTTTCAAAATGTAACATCTACTTCCAAATATTTTAAAATAACTCACATTAGGTGTGTAACCATACCATAATTCATAAGATGTCTTGTTTTATCCTTTCTTCAGTTGAACTCGGTTCAATGTGTAAACAACAGTACTAACAGATTCTCTCCAGTACATCTGTGCAACATCCTTTTTAATTATTAGTGTTCTATCACAATAAAAAATTGATCTATTCCTCCTTTCAACAATTCCATTCTTTTGGGGTGTCCTCGGTGTAGATACATGTCTCTTAATTCCATGCTCATTACAAAAGTTAGTGAACTCATCAGAAATAAATTCACCAACTCTATTTGATCTCAAGCATTTTAGTTCCTTACCACTTTATTTTTCCACTTTTGCTTTATACCATTTAAAGATTTTGAAAGCTTCAGATTTTTCTTTTAAAAACATGACAATCATCATCCTAGAGAAATCATCAACAAACAAGATAAAATATCTATCTCCATAATAACTATGAGTTCTCATAGGATGACACAAGTCAGTATGAACTAAATCCAAAATAGCATTAGATGAATAATGTTTTCTCTTAAAACTATACTTTGACATCTTGCCTATTTGACATTGTTTGCATATTACATGGTCAGGTTTAGATATGCTCGGTAAACCTCTAACTCTCATTTTCTTACTGATCTTAACAACATTGTCAAAGTTTACATGACATAACCTCTTGTGCCACAACCATACATCTTCATTTTTAGCCAAAAAACATGAAGTTTCAATGTTGTTAAGATAGAATAAGTTGTCTTTTGATTGTTCACCAGTACCGACCAACTTTCCAGTCTCATCATAGATCTTCACCTTTCTACTCTCAAATGCAATTTAGTGACCTGCATTATTTAGTTGTGCTACACTCAACAAATTATAATTAATTCCTTTCACCCAATATGCATTCTCACATCTAATCTTATTATTCAACAATATAGATCCTTTTCCTTTTACTAGACAAGGTGTATCATTTCCCATTTTCACTAATCCACCATTATAATGTTCAAGGTATTCAAATTTATCTTCATCACCAGTCATATGATGTGTATAGTCACTATCAATAATCCAAGTATCATTCTTGCTAACTTTTGAAATAAGTGTTGTTTCAACATACCTTTCTTCTTCTTCAAAATCTTATTTCAAAGCCACAAATACCACCTTTATGTCTTCATCAATTTCGGTCTCAGTGTCCTTATCTTCATCTTCAACTAGGTAACATGTCATCTTGCCTTTATCTTTGTAACCTTGGTTGCCTTTGTTTCCATACTGTTGGTTTGTTCTGTGATCTCGATAATCTCTTATGTCATTCTTCCTTTCATTTGATCTTTCATTTGTTTTCTCTTCTTCTTTCCTATCAAGAAATCTTGCAGCAATATGACCAATTTCTTTGCATTTAAACCATACCAAGGGTAGTTTACCTCTATATCTTCCTTTGCCTTTTTGTAGTCTTCTAGCCATTAATGCTTCAATTTCATCAAGTTCATCTTCTTCACTTTCACTATCACTTTCATTTCTTATCTTATGTCTGCTACTTGACTTTCCAATTTTCACAGATGACATAAATGCGTATTCAACTATAGGTACAATACTATTGTCATAATTATTTAGCTCAAATGCAGTCAAGCTACTGATTCAACTTTCAAGTGAAATATTATTACTGGGAGCTGCTCTCATTTCATGAATTGCATAAACTCTAATAGCATAGGTAGGTAAAAAGGTTCTGAGAATCTTACTTACCATAGTATCTTCATCAATAGTTCCACCTACTCCTCGGATATCATTCACAACCTCCTTGACTTGGTTGTTGTGCCGAATGATGTTCTCACCTTCTTTCATCTTCATATCATCAAACTTACCTCTTAGACTTTTAGCTTTAGCCCTTAGCACATTCACATCTCCTCCATGAACTAGTGCAATGTTGTTCCACATCTGTCTTGTAGTTGTACATGTCTTGATATCTTCAAATTCAGCATTTGATAAAGAAGAAGAAATATCAATCATCATAGCATTGTGTTCATGTATTTCTTTCATCTGGTCGAAAGTCAAAGGACCAGTGGGTAAGATAAACTCATTTTGTAAGTAGTATAATGTAGAATCACCAATTCTAGATAGGTATAAATTCATCCTGCTTTTCTATGTTAAGAATTTTTCTTTGTTCAACTTAGGCACCTCTCTCTTATACATCTTGTGATCTTTTACTTAAGTCCTTCAAACTTTTCCTTCAAGCACTCTTTCTCTGATACCAATTGTTAGATAACTAAGAGGGGGATGAATCAGTTAAGTTTAGTTATCCTATAGTCCCAAACACTCCCCAATGTATAAAACACATATTTCAAATCAATTAATCAACTCGGTAAAACTTTAACTGTGTCTTTTTGTTCATTTACCGAATACTAATAATTATCTAGTGCATGTACCGATCAAACTAGTAATTGTAATGTGTAAAGAAAAATAACAATTCATCACATCCATACACATATAACACTTTGATTTTTAACGTGGAAACCTTGTTAGGGGAAAACCCACATGGCACCGATAACCCAAAATAATTTCACTCTTTTGAAGTGAGCTCGATTAGGAGCCAACCCTGTTAAAGTTTACAATAACACACTGTAAGGTGTGACCTAGTTAGAGGATTTATCACTAATAGTTCTCTGTGACCAAACATTCACTATGAGGTCAACATGAAAACAATCAACATTCATTGAATTTCATAATGAAATATAAAGACTGTTAAGTCCCACTTGGTTAAGAGATTTATCTGTAGCAATGGTTAGAATGCAACAGTAAATGATCTTATTCAAATACAACTCTCTTTTGTAGATTTTCAGACCTATGCTAAGATCAAAAATATGTATGGCCAATATACTCAATTCAATTCTTTTGTATCCTCCAACTCTATTATGCTCGGTTAATTCCTTTTTTTGATGCTCAATGTTGTCTGCAGAATTGCTCAGTTCTATCTTCAACCTATTTGACCAGCTTCGCATGAATGCAATATCCTCATGTGCATTTCAGAATTTATTTATGAATCTCTTGTCTCCTTTTATACACATAATAAACTATTTTCTTCTTAGCCATAGATTTTGCCTCTTAATCTTCGCTATTGATTTTGCCTCTTTAACATTCCTTGGAACTTGTGTCTGTAACACATTTCATTCTCCTTCATCCAATCATCTTTGAATTTTTTCAATCATTTGATCATCATAAAAAACTTTATCTTTAACCTCAGAATTATTTATAATTGTCCAACTCATCATCTTTAGCCGATAGTCATATGTTACATTTATTTCTTTCACTCAGTCAATATCATGATGTGTCAGTGACTTCTAACTTGGTTAACATTGTCCTCAGTATACACTACACTTTCTTGGTGTACACTATTTCCAACTCAGTGTATACTAAGTTCTTCATTTACCTACCATATAAACTTGTTCATCCTTGATGTCCAATCCATAAAAGAACTATGTAATACAATAAAATCACTAACATAATGTCATAGATTCATCAATAAGTTACCCAATGAATACCATATCCATATCTTTCTCATACATCTCATCTTCATGTAAATATCTCATTCCTTCGTCATTATTTCCTTCTTCAGATGTTTGTAACTATCATGATAAGTATAGTCAAAACTAGTTGACATCAATGACAATATAATAACTGATTTAATGTCTCACATATACCTTTGTATCTCAGTGGTCATCAATCACAATCTTTAGAGTATCCAATCAGTAGTCAAACTCTTCCATAAGATATTCAATCAGTCATAGTCTATCAAACTATTTTTGCTTAAATATTGTAATCACATTAGGTTCAAAGTGAAGGTTGGTATTTATTTAAGCTTATGGGTGAGTGAGGTTTGGGTTTAATAATTTTTAAGGTTATGTTTTAAAAGGATTATAGGATTTGATTTGATTCTATGCCCTATAGATTTGTTTGGATTAAAAGAGCAACAAAAATGTGATAATCACTAGGTTTAGTTTTGATTACAATAGAATTTGGTTTAGGTTTAGAATTTATTTTCTTTAATTCTTAGTAATCTATGTTTCAAGTTTTTATGTGTTAGGGATAGGATTTAATTTGGATTGGGGTTTCGATTTAGCTTTGTCTATTTTTAGGTTTAAGATTCAGTTTGGTCTATTTTTAGTTTTAGGATAACTATTTTCATTTAAAGATTGTAATCATATTAGGTTCAAAGTCAAGGTTGGTATTTATTTAAGCTTATGGTCGAGTGAGGTTAGGGTTTAATAGTGTTTAAGGTTATGTTTTAAAAGGGTTCTAGGATTTTATTTTATTATATGTCGTGTAGATTTGTTTGGATTGAAAGAACAACACAAATTTGATAATCACTAGGTTTAGTTTCTTATACTCTTATACTACTTCATCAGGTTTAGGGTTAGAGTTTAATTTTCTTTACTATTGCTTTATCATTAAGGTTCAATTAAAATCTAGTTTAGAGTTAGTGTTTAATTTGATTTGGTGTTCATTTAGTTTTATGATTAGGGTTCAACTTGATTAAGGGTTTTTATTACAATTCAATTTAGTTTAGATTTAGAATTTATTTTTTTGTTTATTGTTAGTGATCTAAGTTTCAAGTTTTTATGTGTTAGGAGCAGAGTTTAATTTGGATTGGGGTTTGAATTTAGCCTTTTATACTATCAAGTTTAAGATCAATTTGGTTTATTTTTAGTTTTAGGATAACTATTTTGTTTAAAGAGTGTAATTACATTAGGTTCAAAGTCAAGGATGGTATTTATTTAAGCTTATGGTCGAGTGAGGTTTGAGTTTAATAGTGTTTAAGGTTATTTTTTAAAAGGGTTCTAGGATTTCATTTGATTCTATGTCCTATAGATTTATTTGGGTTAAAAGAGAAACAAAAATTTGATAATAACTAGGTTTAGTTTCTTATACTGCTTCATTAGGTTTAGGGTTAGGGTTCAATTTTATTTAGTGTTCAAATACTCTCAATGTTAGGGTTCAATTTTATTTATTGTTAAGGGTCGGGTAAAATTTGGTTTGGTGTTCATTTAGTTGTATGATTAGGGTTCAACTTGATTTAGGGTTTTGATTACAATTCAATTTGGTTTAAGTTTATAATTTATTTTCATTTATTGATAGGGAACTAGGTTTCAATTTTTTATGTGTTAGGGCTAGGGTTTAATTTGGATCGGGGTTTGGGTTTATCTTTGTCTACTACCAGGTTTAAGATTCAATAAGGTCTAATTTTATTTTTAGGTTAACTATTTTTGTTTAAAGATTGTAATCACATTAGGTTCAAAGTGAAGGTTGGTATTTATTTAAGATTATGGACGACTAAGGTTTGGTTTAATAGTGTTTAAGGTTATGTTTTATAAGGGTTCTAGGATTTGATCTGATTTAATTTTATGTCCTATAGATTTTTTTGGATTAAAAGAGCAACACAAATTCGATAATTGCTAGGTTTAGTTTCTTATACTACTTGAATATCTCTTAAGCTTGTCTGCTTTGTTGAGATAGGTTAGGAATATAATATATGTTATATTTGATTCCAACAAATGATTTGAAGTCTATTTCATCCCCCAAGTTATATAAGGGATTCCATGATCATTTGTTGAAGGTTCAAAATTTTTGTATTCACATACATCATAATAGAAATAGTGTTAAGTCTTAGGATTTTACAAGTTGATATTATGAGACATGTTGGATAATATGGTATAATGGATTCACTATATTACAAATCCATATGATTAGTCTAATTATCTTTATATTGTATTTAAATCCTCATATGAACAAAATATAATGTAATTTCTTATTCATCTTGTTGTCATGTGGATGTGAGTTTATCATTCTCATGCTTTCTTTCAAGGAAAGGATTAAGTATGTTTCAATTGATAAATGTGAGAAGTTTATGTATGTTATATATTTGATGATAATTTTGGTTATGTGGGATTACATATATGTTACACATATTCAGTAATCTTAATCTCATGTCTTTGTGAGAAGTTAAACATAAATTTAGATGTGTCTTATCTTTTTTTGAGTCTCTTTCCCTATAGGTTAACTATTGGTCTAAGTCGTGTTAGAATATTTTTGGAGGGCACAATAATCCATAAACATGAAATTATTTTACTTTATGTTGTTGATTTCATGGTAAATTATTTGCATTCTCATCAATAAGATGGAAGCTATGGTGAGAACTTTGTTCTATGACTGTTCCTCTAGTCATTGGAACTCTGTTCTTTGACAGTTCCTACAACCATTGGAACTTTGTTCTTTAACTGTTCCTACGACCAAAGAATAACAAAGTAACTTCTTTTTTCCTTGCTAAGAAATACATTTCTATTATCTACTTCATGCCTATTTAGTTGTTTATTCATGTTTAGTACTCATGCTATTTATTTTTAAGCATTTTCCTTATGTACTATTTCCTTGAAGAAAACTAGTAAACACATTATACATTCATGAAATTATCATAAAGAAAAATTTGGATATTCTGAACAAACACACTTATGTAACTGAAATAAAATGGAGTAGGAGATAATCTTCAAATGATATTTTCAATTAATTTCTTCAGAAGTATTCATACATTTCATTTAATACTAGACTTTGTAATTCCTATTTCTAAAAGACCTATTACACAAACTATTCTACTTATCCCTGTACAAAGAATTTTTAGAACTTGTAAGATAGGCCTTGATATTCATTTTATAGACATAAGGAATGCAACAAGCTACAGGCCAGAGTATCACTTTTATATTCTATTACCAACTGCCACTAGCCGATGATAGAAGATATTCTCCAAATGAAGGTTTTTACCTCTATTTGTGTCCTCGAGTGAATCCATAGGAGGCCATGGAGTGCTTATTATCACACGGCCTATGATCCAACTAGGCTTATGAGCCATGCCACTATCGCCCATGGGTTTTTTTTGAGGCATAAAATGTCACGAGTCAAAATTCTCACTATCTTCCCTCGTGTTAGATGACTTTGAAAATACAACACAAGGAGAAACAAATGACTCCAAACTCCCATTTTTTGTGTCTACACCCAGAATTTATTTACTTCCATCCTAGAAAATGGAACCAAAGTAGTAATCTGAGAGATCTGAGGAATTTGAAAGTCAAGGACATCACTTTCAAAAAAATTTAGAGCTTCCATTATCTCTATAATTACTGAAGGCAATTTCAGGATCTCTATAATTACAAAATGTATTATCAACTGGTTCACCAACACAATCCTTGCATATCTCTTACAACATGGCTTGGTCTAACCCCTTCTCGTTGTAGTAAAATCCCTCTATAGCCTCAACAAGCCCTATCCTTAGCACTCAAACAAAGAAACACTCCCTTCCAATTGTAAAAAACCCAAATTTAGACAATGCACATAACTCATTCTGCATTTTTCCCTTCATGTATTTAAGTTATTTCTCACACTTGCAAAGTGCAAAAAAAAAGTAACAACTATCCCAAGATCTGTACCTATCCCAACAGTTGCAAGATCTGTCAGTGTGGCTTTTTCCATTGTTTATAGCAAGTTAAATGTGAAACTCAAAGGATTGAGCCGTAAGGGAAATGACTACACGTGCATCAAAAGGATAGATAACAAGACCAATTTATGAGTTTAATAATTAATTTCAAATTTAGAATACAATTTTCATTTTGGTTTTTAAATTAATTATTAAACATAGAAATTGGTATTTTCAGGTATCCTTTTGATGCCTGTGTATCCTTTTTGGAGTCATAAGGGAGTGATTTTCTAGCAAGGGAATGATTTTGAGATAAAAAACTACAACATTCCATCAGTCATGATGTCTCTTCTTGGATTATTCCTACCACCACTTCTTTCTTTAAGATATTGTCGAATAGTTTTGAGTAACCCACATAAAATGTCACGAGGTTGCGACTTACCCAACCTAGGTTATCAATTCATTTCATCGCAAGCTTGCAACCATTTTCCTTAACTGCAATTTAGGGTTGTGAGGATGCAACAACTTAACCTAGTTATAAATGCACGTGCATAATTAGTTGGTTAAGAGGTTGTGGGTCCCGCATGGTGGCACAGTGTAAAGTTTCTCTTGTCTCCACGCATTATCGAGTTACATTGTGTCATCTGAATTTGACCACATTGGTGCATTGGGATATTCTTTTGGTCTTAGTGTGTTATCAAGTAATTTCTTTTTGCATAGGAGTTTGTTGTGACATGACATGCGGTGGGATAGTGTAATGTTTCTCCTATCTCCCTACATTACCGAGTTATGTTATTTATTGGTTATCAATTCATTTCATTAGAATCTCACAACCATTTTCCTTAGCTACAATCTAGGTCTACGAGGACGTGAGGCTAGAGGTCTTCAACATGTGTCAGTACCTCGCTTAATTGTGGTATGCAACCATACCAATTTGTTAACCCCACAGTGATTCAGTGAAAAAAACCATCAAGTGCTACGTGTAACATCCTTGCTTCCTCATGGTCCAAAATTGGGTCCCACATAATAAGCCATGAGTCAAAAATAAGGGACCTTTAAATATTTCCCCCACTAACCATCATGAGGCCATGATAATACTTTTATCACCACCCACAGATGACCACACAACCTTGCAACCGCTAGTTGTCATCTAGCTTAACCTCCACAAGGGTGTGACAAACACTTTAAGCGCAACTTAAATCACATGCAAAATAAACAATAAAGTGTTAGGCTAGGACATAAGAGATATATGGCCATAAGAGCATGAAATAATGACCAAAATAGTTTGACATTAAATCAATAAAATGTCCTAACCAGGAACACACCAAGAAAATCAAATATGACGGCTTGATAAATGGATACTTTAACAGAGCACATAATTTTGTGCCTACTCATCCAAGTGGTGTTCATTTGAGCACCAAAGAAGGTACCAAGAATGCCACGAGTCATGACAAGTTGGTGAATAGCATCGTATTTTGAAAAAAATGAAGGAGAAATACAGTAAAAGAGTATGTGGAAGAAAAATGCAGAGCCAGAAAGGGAGCTAATGACAGAGAATTATTATAGTGATTTTTTTTGGCATCTCTCCAAAATGAATACCTAGCATACGTTCCATGTGTCACACTCTTTAATGTCACTTATTATTAATGATGACAAGTGTTGTATTTTAGAAGCCCTTCATCTTGCACCTCCATCCTATTTAATCCCTCCATTTTCCTTCATTTTATATTTACTTTCATACTAAGAAAATTCATAGTGTCATTTTAATTCTAGTATTTCATAGCTCATTTCCATCAGTTAATTTCACAATTGCATCTTATTCAGTCATTTTGGCATCCATTCTTACTCACCATAGCATAATTTCAACATCATTAGCATATCAAATCCATAGTTGTCATCATCTTTGCACTCGATAAGTATGATAAATTTTCCACATCAAGTCAAATTGTGATATTGTTATCAAGATTTTATTATTTTACATGGGTCAATGAGTTTAACTCAAAAAACTACACAGTTGAATCATGATAGCAATATCACAATCTTTGCATTCATCAATACCATAATTTTCATAATCATGGAGCTCATGGGGCATACTTGAAGCTGATTTTGTGAGCACACATACCAAATAGACAAAGCTAAGGAATATCCTCATCATAAGAGGCTTGAGTTTTCTCTTTATTGCTTTCCTCATTAGTTTATCATTATCTCCTTATCTTGAGTGTTTGTATCAACTTGTGTAGCTTAGATTAGCTAGATCTTTCATTAGACTCACATTTTATTCCACACAATATCAATTCAACATCCATATGATAGTTTCAACTTCTTTGATCATTATATGCCATTTTTCAAATGGAAAAAAAAAAGAAAAAAGAAAAAAGAAAAAAATTCTAATAATGAAAACCTTTGAGGCATTGTTAGACAACTACAATTTGAAAACTAATTTCTAGTGGATTAAATTTGAAATAAATTCTTAGTGGTGAAAACTATTTTTACAACGTTACTAAGTGGTGAGTGATTGAAAATTGGCTTCCCAACGGTCACTTGTCATTATCAACACTAAAAAAAAGGAAAAAAAAAGGAGAGGAAAAAAATGCAATAATTGGTTTTCTTTCTTTGAGCTAACTATTTTTTAGGAACTCTATGATGCTTCTCTGTCTATTTCACTCTCTAGGTGTTTCCAACTTCTCCTATTGCTCACTTGTATGGCTATCTCTTAGTTTTTGGTGGTTTCCATGACATTGATCACCTAGTATGTGCTACATGTTTAGTTGAGGTGTTATGGAAAGTGGATTTACCACCCATTTATTTGATCTATATAACTTCAGTCAGCTGGCAATATTTCATAGAGTTGCAATTCTAGTCACCATTTTTGGTTCCTTCCTTAATAGTAGTTCATAGTTGCTGAGTTCTTTTTCTACTCAACCTTGGAATAATTGGACATTCAAGTTGGTAACACAATTAATTTTATTATTTATTATTTTATCTCTTAAATTTATTAATGCTTCTTATTATATTAATCATATACACACCATACATACCTATTCTCTTCTGGTTTCCCAAGGATGGTCAACCCTTTAAGTTGGGAGGAGGTATACAATCATTATATAATTTCACCCATTATTTCACTTTATCCTTAATCATCCTATCATAGAATCCATTATTTCACTAACATAAACACTATTATTTCACCCTTCATATTCATTATCATTTCATCGTTCATGTTGCCTATCATTTCACCCATTTCACGTAGCTAAAAGTGGAGATGATTTTTTATGATACCTCTCATTATAGTGTTTGAACAATATTGATGCTATGACTAAAGAAAAAGGAGAGAAAATAAATTGAAACATGAAAAAAAAACATTGAAGATTTTTCTGAAGAGATGGTAAAAAATAATTGAAAGTAAATCCACGTGGCTTTCAAAAAAGAAGGAATTGATAAAAATGTGATGAGGACTAATAGTAAAGGGTGAAGAACAAGGAAAAATCTATAGATCCAAAACACTACAAGTTCAAATAAAGACCTCTCAATCATAATGATTGCATGAGGACATGCAATATGCTAAGTTGGGAGAAATGATGAGAGTTATATGTCTCATTTATGCCATACTTTACGCCTTTTCATACACTTTCATACCCATTCCCTCATTCCATTTTTGATCGATATCATACCATTTTGCCTTTCATATATATATATATATATATATATATATATATATATATATATATATATATATATATATATATATATATATATATATATAAGTAGAATTTAATAGTATTTTGGAATAGAAATGTGAAATTCAATTATTGGTTGAATTTACTAATGCGCATTGTGATTTGAAGTCTTAGAGAATATATTTTTCATGATGGAGTAGAGTGAAAATATTATATAATCTTCTTGTCACCTTCTTCATATGAACCTTCATATCTTCTTTTGCATAAAAATACAACTTGTACTCATTGTTGTAGTTTTCAATTTTTTGTGTTTGATTCCAAGTCGACTTCTTGATGTTGAGTGTGTATCATGGAAGATTTCCAATTCTCATTTATATCTAGTACTTCTTGCATGTAATTTTCAATCATGTCAATTCATTTCACTTTATGTTAAGTGTTGATTTCCACCTCATGATTGTCGCTTTGAAACACCACCGTATTATATGCTAATTTGTGTATGGAATAGAAAAAGTGGTTGAAATATGAAATCAAATGTGAGAAGACTGTGGTGGAAAATGTATTTCCAAAAAAAGGTAGTGGTTGATGTGTATTGCTGAATCATGTGAGGAGGAAATCAAAGGTTTCTTATTTCCTAATTTTGGGCAGTTGTAATAACATTATTTTTAATTTATGGCTGGAAAATAAGGTCTTACATGGACCAATATATTATATGACAGTTGAAAGAAACACAATTGTTATAAGTTATATTAAGTTGTTACATAGAACTATCCTTGCATATAATTGTTATAACCCTAAGCAGTATATAAACTATTCAATTTTTGCTCGAAGACAGGCTTTAGTGAGAAGATTATGGTAAGTAGTAGAGGAGAAATTTTTTTGTATTCAATATAATTATTGAAAGAAACATTTGAATTCCTTTGCATAAATTTTGTGATTTCTATATTCAGTGATTGACTAGGAGGAAGAGTGCCCACTCTTCAGTTGTCGATGAAATGTAAATATTTATCTATTTTTTGCGGAATATGTTTTGTGTGTTATGGTTGCATTTAATTATGTTTAGATTGTTACATTTTTGTGTTTAATATATGTTAATAATTTTCATGTATTAATGATATGTGCTTTATTTCCATGTTGTAGAATTAATTGCTAGGGTTTTTATGTTTGATACCTCTCATATGTTTACACCTCTGGATTAACACATATAGACCAAATTGAAATTCATTATGCAACATTAAAATGTTCTTATTCTTTAACCTAGTGTTGGCCTATCAGAAGATATCTCAAAAAAGTTCTATGAATCCATGGATACACTTGAGAAGATCCTTCAAATTTTCTCTATGAAGCCTTAGATACGTCTGGGAATATCTCTCATATTTTCTCTATAAATCCCTAGATACGCCTAGGAAGATATCTCATATTTTCTCTAAGAAGCCCAGTATACTCCTAAAAAATCCTTTGGATTTCTCTAGTAAGTCTCAAATACATCCTTCACAATCCATCAGATTCCCCATGTGTTTCATCAGATATGACTTGTGAATCCATCAGATATGATATGACATATCCACTAGATCTAGTTAAAGGTAAGAATTCTATGTTTTGGCACTAAGTTTTATTGTTTATCAAATATGCATGTTAGTTCATTAGATATGCCTCTGATACCCCTAGATGTTCTTTTTATTCCCCCAAATACACCACTACTCAAGGTAAAGAGCTTAGTGTTTATGACACTCATTTTCTCATTTAATGGTTTTGCCTCTATTATTTCACATATGTTATGTGGTTAGTCAAATATGCAATGTGTTCCATCAAATACACTATCTTCCATCAGATTTACCTTGTAGTTAAGACGTAATGCTTAAGATGTTGGAATTACTCCCTACATGTGTTGTCATTGATATCAACATATGTTTTAGAAGATTGACATAATGATATTTGATGTTGTAGTAACATTGAACAGGCAGAATCATCATGGTTGTACAGGTTGTGTATGACATGTCTGACTCTGCAAGCTTGGATTTATATTTTAGATGGAATTTGGATATTATATCTAAGATCGCATGTAATCATTTAATCAGAGGAATAAGTTACAACAATTTTGGTACAGACTGGTCGCAGGAATAGAAACAAAGGTCTGTGTCAGAGTTAGTCTCTGAATTTCTATGTTTTCTTGGATGCAAGATGGATTCAGGACATGCAAGTTCAAGATATGATAGAAGACTCATTAATGAATAATTTCCCTTGTTTCTTGATCGTCACACTCTTGGTGATATCAATTGTAGTGTGTGACCTTGCGAAGTCTTATTTGGTGACGACCTATGGGATGTGGTGTGTTCTACCTTGTGCGAAGATAATTTGTGGATTATGGAGTATGTTGGCTGACTGATGTTTGTTATTTTCTTGTCCAAGATCTCATGTGTATCTTCACAAGAGTTTATGTAAATCATTTTTATTAGGAAAGTCCTAATTGGTGCCAACCTAATAAATCATTTGTATCTTGTATAAAGGAGTAAATCAAGCGATGCGAAGAGTGTGGGTGTGAATGTGAATGTGTGGATGTGAGGAATGATGATGTAGTGTAGACTGTGTGATAATTATACTTCATTGGAAGTATTTTAGCAAAGGAGTTGTTGTTAGTTGGTTCATTATTTGTAATCAGTATATTTATATACTTTCATTTGGATAGTGGTTCCAAAATGTGGGTTTAACCTTCAAAAGGTGGATTTAACTTTCACATTGGACAAGTTTATTCGAGTGAAGAAAGGCTCATCCTATGAACTCCTAACAGGGTTGTTGACTTGAAGAAAGGAGTTTGTCCTTTAACAGGGACTTTGAACTAGTTGTATTTATATGCTCCTAACAGGGAAAGATCTTGTAACTGAGATATTTTATTACTAGTAAATTATTTGTGGGTTTCATCCCCACTGGGGTTTTTCCCTTAAAAAGGTTTCCTCGAAAAGAATTCTTAGTGTTCTAATATGTGTTACTTTTGATGTTTCAGATTTGGATTTATTGTTTTGATATGAAAAGATAAAGTTTTATATTAATGACATACAACTGATTCACCCCCCCCCCCCTCTTAGTTGTATCCAAGAATCAGTATTAGAGCTATTGGTCCTCAGAGAGAAACCTTGACCGCTTGAGGTGATATGAAGATGGCTTATTATAGGAAGGACAATACTAAATTTGATGTTGAAAACTTTGATAGATGGAATAACAAAATGAGGAAATATTTGTTCTACCTAGGAATTTATTATTGGATGATTACAAAGAAGAAGGAAAATATTGTTGTGGAAAGTGGTTTTCCTAATACTATTGATGATGAAAAGAAGATTTTTTCTTGCAATATGGTTTCAAGGGAAGCTTTGACAAGCACACTATCCGAAGTAGAATTTATAGAAGTTAAGGACCTTGATTTGACTCATGAAATTTGGGGAACACTCGAAGCACTTTATGAAGGAAACAAGTACACCAAGTAGGGAAAGTTACAAAACTAGAAGACAAAGATGGAAAATCTAAAAATGTGAGAAGATGAAAATGTCAAAGCTTATGTCCAGAGGGTTTTAGAAGTTATTGCAGGGATCAAAAATTTAGGATGCACTTATACTGAAGAAGAGGTCATCACAAAGATTATGTGATCTTTGAC
The DNA here is from genome assembly GCA_027943335.1 of Chamaecyparis obtusa. Classification (NCBI taxonomy): domain Eukaryota; kingdom Viridiplantae; phylum Streptophyta; class Pinopsida; order Cupressales; family Cupressaceae; genus Chamaecyparis; species Chamaecyparis obtusa. Next base: position 437,298 of record BSBK01003091.1, on the reverse strand, counting down.
ACCTGTTTACAAGACCAAATTACAGGTGATTGAGGAGATCATTCCATTGACTTAGGGATTCAATAGAGAGATTTTGATATCTAAGTTAAATACCTTCGAGGTGAAAAAATTATAGGATTTAGTACCTCATATAGAAATTGAATTCAAGGCAACAGTTCATAATGACAAAAAGACCTCATCAAGCCCTACGAGCACTAGTAGGGTTAACAAATATCTTGAGCTTGGAGACTATGGATACAATCTAATGGAAATTGATGAGGAAAACAAGAAGAGGGACAAACTTTTTGACACTCCTATTAAGTTATTTTGTCTTCATTAGTTTTTATTAAGTTGTATTGATTGTCAAAGTCATTCAGTAAAGAAGGATAGTCAAGTCGATAAAGAAATAAGCTAGTCGGTAAAGGGAAGTAAGGAAAATACTATTTCGGTAATAGGAATAAGCAACAGACACTGAGAAAGGCAGATTGATCATCGAGCACCAAGCAGTACTGAGTTACAAAAGTTATTGAACCAAGAGAACATACATGATATCGAGAAGAAGGAAAATTTATTACCAAGCAACACAAACCGATACAAGAAGAATCTATAAATACATTGAATCTAGACACCGAATAGAGAATGGTTTACAAATCTCAAGGAGATTGTTTGATAAAGCATTGGATATTTAAACATGATGATTATGTATGATTACAATGTGAGATCCACCAATGAGACTTAAATGTGATATATACATTGGAGATGTAACCAATGCTAGCACCACTTAAGGAGATGATTCTAGATTGTTTCCACCACTTCTAGATTTGAATATAAATTGATTAGAGTGTGAAGATCACTGTGTGTATGTATGATGCGAAGGAGAAATTGCAGAGAGAAGATGATGAGTAGAGAAGCCATCAAGTAACATAGAAGTAAGAACAAAGTGTGAGTGAGATTCAAAGTTGAAGTTATCGAGTACATAATTGATATTGTGAGTAAAGTACAGTATGAGGTAAATTATTATTGAGCATATTGAGTCTGAAAAGCATATGTTGGTGCAAGTATTACAGATAAGTTTATGTACTGATTATAGTGTAATCAAAATTGTAAAATCTCTTAACTGAGTAGATCCTAACAGATCTTATATTGTAAATCCTTTAACAGGGTACATCTCTTAGATTAGAGTTGTAAAATCCTTTATCAAGGTAGACTTAATCATTCTTTAGACTCTTAATAGGGTAAGCTATCATAAATAGCTAACATTGTCACTCTAACCAAGCAAGCTTTTTATTGCAATAGTGAAGTGTAGTGGGTGTCATCCCCACCGCAGTTTTTTCCTCTAACCAAGGATTTCTGCGATACCAAAATTATGGTGTTATGATTTGTGTTTCATGATATTGTTTTACATGTTTTTATGTTATTATATGCAAAATTATGAATTCGGTGAATGGTTAAGAAAGTTTCTTGAAAATTTTTGGAGTATTGATTCACCCCTCCCCTCTTAGTACTTAACTTTCCACACATTAATTCAACACTCATTGCTTTGATCACAAGAAAGGAGAAAAGAGGTAAGGGTAAATTTGAAGGAAAACTACCTTTAAAATATTTTTCTTGCAATAAAGTTGGTCACTTGCATCTAGATGTCCTACAAGGGTCTCTAAATATAAACCTAAGTTCACTAGGCTAGATTTCTATTATGAGGAATGTTATTATGCTAGTGGAGATGTTTCTAATGATGATTCAATAGTAGATGAGATTGGGTTTGTAGCTATAAAGGATAATGAACATATTCATGAAGAAAAAGCCTTAGTATCACATGTTGAAAAGAAACCTAAATGGATCATTGATAGTGGATGCTCACATCACATGACTGGTGATAAAGATAGGTTTATTTAGCTAAAGATGCATGATGGTGGAGTTGTTAGATTTGGTGATAATACTCCCAAATTGATTGTTGGAGTAGGATCTATTTCTCTGGATGGAAAAACTAACACTAATAACATGTTTCTTGTTGATGGGCTTAAGTATAACATGTTGAATGTTGGACAGTTTATGGATAAAGGTTATCAGGTGCAATTCAGTAATGGATCATGCCCTATCAAAAGACAAAAGGGAAACATGTTTGCATTAGGAACAAAGACAAGAGGTAATGTATTTCAGTTGAATACTGCTGATGCAAAATGTTTTGTTTCTCAAATTGATGAAATTTGGCTATGGCATAGAATATTTTGTCATGTAAATTTTGATAACATTGTGAAGGAAAGTAACATCAACACAATTAGGGACTTACACAAAATTGTGAAGCCCTCTAACACCATATGCAGAGAATGTTTAATGAGAAAGAAAACAAAGGGGAGTTTCCAAAGATGATCATACACTGCCAAAGGGAAGATAGATCTGGTGCATACAAATCTATGTGGTCCTACAAGGAATGGATTCTCTTATGGTGAAAGGTATTTCATACTAATTTTTTTATGATCATTATGGAATGATGTGGGTTTATTTTCTTAAAGAAAAATTAGAGGCATTTGACAATTTAAAGATCTTCAAGACAAAAGTAGAAATTGAATCAGGTCTGAAGATAAGATGTTTGAGGTCAGACAGAGGATGAGAGTTTACTTATGCTCTTAGGACTCCACAACATAATGGGATTGTATAAATAAGGAACAAAACTATACTTGCTTTTGATAGAGAAATTATGATTGAAGGAAATGTATCGCATGTACATTGGAGGGAAGTAGTTAGTACTACAGTTTACACCTTGAACAAAGTTCAAATTAGGGAAGGTAATACTAAAACACCTTATGAACTTTGGTTTGGATATGCTCCTACTATAAGATATTTCAGAATCTTTGGTAGCAAATGTTTTATCAAAACAGATGATGAGGTAGGTAAATTTGATTCAAGAAGTGATGAAGGCATCTTTCTTGGTTATTCTTCCAAAAGTAAAGCTTACAGATGTTTCAACTTGAGATTGAGAAATATGGTTGAGAGTATTAATGTAAGAATTGATGAGAAGTTTCAAGTTCAACAAAGAATCTGTGATCAAAACTCAGAAAAAACTATTGAAGTAGAAGAGTTGGTTGAATTTGACAATAACAGGAAAATATGTGTAAGTGAACAATCTGAAGCTCCTAAAACTCTGAGGTAAGTACCAAGAAATCATCCTAAAGATCATATTATTGGTGATAGGAATAGAGGCATGTTAACTAGGTCTAAGGCTAGAGAAGAATTATGTCTGATTTCACAAGTGGAACATAGAACTACTGATGAGTCCTGTAAAGATGAATCATGGGTTAATGCAATGAAAGAAGAACTAGATCAGATAATGAAGAACAAAACTTGGGAACTGGTTTCTAGACCTGAAGGAAATAATGTTATTGGAATTAAATGGGTATTTTGAAATAAAATCAATGAAGAGGGAACATTTATAAGGAACAAAGCAAGATTGGTCTGAAAAGGCTACTCGCAGCAAGAAGGAATAGACTTTGAAGAAACCTTTGCACCTATGGCTAGGTTGGAGGTAGTAAGATTATTTCTTGTCTTTTCTTCCTACAAGGACTTCAAAGTATATCTAATGGATGTGAAATCTTCATTCTTAAATGGTGATATAGAAGAAGAGGTCTAAATTGAGTAGCATGATGGTTTTCCCTTAACAGATGATAGAGACATGGTTTACAAGTTGAAGAAGGCTATGTATGGATAGAAGAAAGATCCTAGAGCTTGGTATACACAACTTGATAGGTATTTATTACATCTTGGTTTAATAAAAGGTAGTGCAAATAATAATTTATATTTGAGAACTAGCAATAATATAAATTACTATCTGCACTAACATCAATACATCTTGCCCATGTCACTCTTGTAGTTAGTGTAGTTCACTCTTACTATCTACACTAACCTATTTTGGGCTAGAGGATGATTTGCACTAACCTATTAAGCAAGAAGCAATTCCAATTTAGTCTATCTAAATCATGCACTCTTGCAGTTAACCAATTGTTTGCAACTTCAAAATCTCCAAGTAGGGCTTTTTCTGTCTTGTTCTATATTTATTTTCTGGTATTCATTTCAATACAGATCTATTTATTGAGAAATGTAACCACACAGTTGTAGGGCTTTGCAATTGTTCTTGTAGTTGAATTTGTATAGTTTGTGACAGAGCCATGATGGCACTTCTTTAAATTGTAAATCTTGAAGAAAGTAGGGCATTCTTGTTATCTTGATAACTTGGTTATATGGAAATTTCAAAGGGCGCATACGAGTGTTAAATGGTTCCATGAATTCTCTATTACAAGAAGATTGTATATGTTTTGATTCAAATTCTTATATGAATATTTTGACAGTTTCTTATTTCAGAAGAAATTTATTTCAGTTTAGGTTGGCAATAAGCCTCAGTTGGGCCTGAAATTAATAAACATGAATGCTCTGAAACTAGTGACAAGACCCTTGTCATTCAGTTAATGTCAATGCATTTTTGTTGTTATTATTGATGTTGCATTGTCGTTGTCCAGAAGGAAATGCATAATTAGTCTTCATAGCATTTGATTAGGTTGCTTCATTCGCATACCTCCTATGTTGGCTGGTTTATAGATGGTGTTGTGTCACTTCTCTTTTGCAGTATAGAATGTCATGTCAATGCCTAAATCAACTTGTAAACAAAGCTACAAAAATTTTAGACAAATTTATTTGGTTGTTCCCTTCTTAAGGCATAGAGGAAATGTTCTTCAACATTCTGAGTAGTATGGCCTGCAAAAATTATGTGCTTTTCTCCTTCTATCGTGAGCTAACAGTAATCGAATGTGCTCATTGTCTATTTTATTTTGCCCTCCTATGGTTATTGTATATTCAAAAGTGATGTAGGAGCATCCTGGGTGTAAGAGCAATCTTGCATCACCCAAAAATATTTATGTTTTTGTATTCAATAAGGGTTATCTTGTGCAGGGCTGATATTTATGGAAACTTGTTGTTTTTAGTAAGTTGGTCATAAATCTCAAAATGTTTTGATTTTACATGTGGAGGTTCATCTCAGTCATATCAGCTTGCCAGTAAAGTTTCATGGCTAGATCAGGTCTAGTTTTGAAGATATTGAAGATTTTCGGTATTGGCAGCAGGGTACAAAAACTTTGAACTTAGTTTTGAAGGCTTTAGAGGCCCCGAATGAGGTTGAAAATTTGGGTGATGGGAGCCTACATGAGTTTAGCCTATAGAGCGCTTCGTGGCCTTTCCGAAATGGGGTTATAATAGTCAATCGGGTCAACTAGTGATGACTTATGGTCTTCGAAAGTTGGGTCACCTGAAATGGCAGAAAATAATTTTCCTTCAAAAATTTTGTTTAGGTTTCAAAAGTTATTTTGAGCCGAATTTGATGTAATAAATTGAAAAATAAAATAATTCTAAGTTTGGTCAGCCCTAAGGGCTAAATTTTTGGAACCTTCTCAGGTGGTGGAAAATGCCTATATAAAGAAGGCCCGTAGTGTTGTCTAGGACAGTTCTGGGTAGTAGATCTAGGTATTGATTCGAGGCTTTGTCCTATGGAATATTGTAAGGGAATTTTCATGTGGCTTTGCATATTGTAATTCTGAAAGTTTGTAATTCCACATTTGTGGAGATAATAAGAACCCCATTTTTTGTTCTTGCATATTGTTGTTGTTTCTCTATTTCTGTTATGTGTTTGTGGTATTAAGGGGAGCACCCTTCATCAAAAAGGGATGATAATCATTGTTTGTGGTGATTGAGATTTAGATTTTATTAAGTTTATTGTCAATTTACCGACTTGTGATTATGTGCTCTACTACCCTTCTTTAAATGTCATTGTTTCAAATATTTGATTGTGTAATTAAAATCCTTGAATTGTGATCATGAGAAAATGCATTTCAAAAGTTAATGGGGTAATTTAATTCTCTGAAATGTGTTTACAAGGATATATGTTTCAAATGTTTAATTGTGGAATTCAAGTCTTTAAAATGTGATTATGAGGAAATGTGTTCAAATATAATTTGTGTCCTATATGTTTCTTTTACTTGTCTATGGGAACACATTTCAATGCATGTATTATCATGTCCTTAACATGTTATCTAAACTAAATCATGGGATGGCATCTTAGAGGCTCTAGGAAAGAATGGCTTACCATAGGGGTTGGGGCCCACAAGTGGCCAGACCTGGATAACCTATGGTAAGTTTTAAGCAAGTGATAATTTAAAAGAAAACTTGGGATAAACATTAATAAAGATTATTTTGTGTCTCGCCTACACCTCGCATGCTAGTACAGATGGAGGGTGGGAGTGGGAGAAGATGCCTACAGTGTCAGGCATGACTATCCACCTTGTCACCAAGAGAGGTTGGTATGATTCCACACGAGCTTTCCTAGGGGGTTGGGGCCCTGAGAGGCCAAACCTAGGTAACCTGATGGGTTAGGCTGTTAGAATAACTGAGAGGGGGGTGAATCATTTAGATCAGTTATCCTATAGTCCCAAATACAAAGACGTACCTTACAAAACAATTCCAACAAATTATGTAGCTTGGTAACATAAAATATAAATCTGTCTATCCACTTTACTGATTACCAATAATTATCCAACAATGATTACTGACTAAATCAACTATGCAGTATGTAAATTATGATAGAAAAACAATCATAAAAAATAACACATAACACAATGATTTAACGTGGAAACCCTCCTAAGGTAAAAACCACTTGGGACCGGTAACCCAAAATAATTCACTCTTTTGAAGTGAGCTCGGTGAAGAGCCAAACCTGTTAAAGGTTACAATGCACACTGTTAGGTGTCACCTGATTAGAGGATTTATCACTAAAAATTAAATTTTGACCAACATTCACTATGGGGTTAACAAGATAACACTTTACATTCAACGAATGTCATAGGGTAGTACATAAGACTGTTAAGTCCACTCAGTTAAGAGATTTTCTGAATCAATGGTTAAACCGATACAGTACTGATCTGATTCAAATACAACTCAATTGCAAATATTTATATCTATGCTAATCTCATACAAATCCTCTGATCATTAATCAATTTCACTTCCTCAATATTTCTCAACTTACTTTCACTCGGTAAATAGTTCTCTAACGCTCGATAATGTCTACAGCTCAATTATTTCAATAACCAGTTTGATTAGGCATGCATGAATAAAATCTTCATGTGAAATCTCTGTAGTCTTCTTCTTTTCGGCATGTTTCAATAATAAAACTCATATCTCTTATATAAACAAGTAAAACATTTTCATATCAGTCATTAGATTTTGCCTCTTAATCTCCTTCGTCCATTTTGCCGCTTAAACCTTCCTTGGAAGATGTGTCATTAACACATTTCAATCTCACCCTTTTGATCTTCTCTAAATAAATTTAGTCATGGATCTCATAACAAACTTTATCCTTAATCTCAAAATCATAACAATTTCTAGCTCATCAAATTCAATCAGCTTTTCTTAGCATTTAATGTTTTCATCCATACTCGGTTCATATAGAAATGCATTGGTGATAACTAGCTAACTAGCTCGGTTAATACTGTCACTCAGTATACACTGCACTAGCTCAGTGTATACAAAAATCTTCAATTACCGACCACATTGACTTGTTCAATTTCAAATCTCTTCTTCATAATAGATTAATGTAACATGCTCAAGTCAACATTATAAACCCATAGACTCATCAATAAGTTACCCAATGTTTACCTTATCCTTATTTGTCATATCCATCTTTTCCTCATGTAGATATCTCAGTTCTTCATTTTTTCTTCCTTCAACGGATGTTTAGATGTTTGTAACTAGCATGATAAGTACTGTCAAAACTAGTTGACATCAATGACAACATATTGACTGATTTAATCATCTTACATGTCATTTCAGTAGCTCAGTGATCTCTAATAATTGTTCTTTAGTTCATTTAGATATTCAATCAGTTGTATTTCATCAATCTCTCCCTTTGGCATTGATGGAAACACAAGCAATATGAAAATATGTCATACACATACCAAACATGTATTCTACAACTATGTAAGTAAATGTTGTAGCTCAGTAAGCTCTCCCTAGCTTGATATTTAATATGTTTAATCACTACAAAACATAACAGCATTACATGCAGACTCTACCTGCGGATTTGATCTTTTCAATTCTATTTTTCAGTTCTTAGATTCTTTGTTCTCAACAACAAATATTCAAGTCTCTCTCTTTTTCTGCAATCTCTCTCCCTGTTTGTGTTCTCACTAACTAATTTTTCATATTCATTATCTTTGATCTTCCCTCCCTTTGACAACAATGCCAAAGAAAATATACAAACAACTCTTCAACATCCAATTTATTTCTCTATTATTCAGTTCATATCTAGTACCTTCAATGTACAGATAAACAAATTTATGTTCTAGCTTCTACAATCTTTCACAACCTCAGAAAAAATCCAAAGTGTGAGCTATGTGCATCAACATGAATGATCTTCTAATAAGTATAGGTTGATGCAACCTCTAGATCACCTCAGTGACTGGTAGATAGGGGACAGACCCCAAGTCTAGTCCTCAAATATTCAAATGTGTCCTTCAGTAAGGGTTTAGTAAAAATATTAGCAAGTTGTTCCTTAGATGTTACAAATTCCAATTTCACCTCCTTCTCTTGAACTTGTTCCCTCAAGTAGTGATACTTAATAGATATATGCTTTATTTTTTAATGCATCACAGGATTCGTAGAAATATTTATAGCACTAGTGTTGTCACAATATAATCACCGGGTCAGTGATTACCTCATTCATTCCTTCCAACACTTGTCTAATCCAAGCTATATTTGAACAATTTGCATCATTAGCAACATACTCTGCTTCAGCAGTAGACTGAGAAATGCATGATTGTTTCTTGCTAATCCAAGTCACAAGCCTTTCTCCTAAAAAGAATGCTCCACCAGTTGTGCTCTTCTGGTCATCTATGTTTCCAGCCCAATCTGCATCAGTGTAAATTCTAAGTTCCAATTTGCCTTCAAATGTGTACCATAAACCATAGTCTTTTGTTTTCTTCAAGTATTTCAAAATTATTTTCACTGCAACCATATGTGAATCTTTAGGATTGGCAGAAAATCTAGCCACAATCCCAACATCATGTGCAATATCAGGCCTACTGTGTACAACATACATCAGTTTACCAATCATAGATTAGTACAGAGTTTGATTTACTTCTATAGATTCATCATCCCTTGTAAATTTACATTGAGTTACCATCAGTGTTCCTACTGGTTTTGCATCTTCCATGCCAAAAGTTTTCAACACTTCTTTAATGTATTTTGATTGAGTAATGAAAATCCCATCTTTTTGTTGTATAACCTACAAACTTGGAAATAATTTAATCTCTCCAAACATAGACATCTCAAATTTCTTTCTCATGTCATTAGCAAAAGATTTGCAAATTAGATCTTGTCCTCCAAAGATTATATCATCAACAAATATCTCAACAACCAAAATATTTTCACCAGATTTTCCTTTCATGTACAAATTACTATTTCTACTAGTTCTTACAAATCCAATACTGATAAGATAAGCATGTAGTCTTTCATACCATGCCCTTGGTGCTTGCTTCAGTCCATATAAAGCTTTGTGCAGTCTACATACCATGTTCTTCAAATTCTGATCAACAAACCCTTCTGGTTGTTCTATGTAGAACTCCTCCTCAAGAATTCCATTCAAAAAAGTTGATTTCACATCCATTTGATATACTTTGAATCCCTTATGTACATCATATGCAAGTAATATGTAGACTCCTTCAAGTCTAGCAACAAGTACAAAGGTTTCACCATAATCAATACCTTCTTGTGCATATCCCTTGCAAACAACTCTTGCCTTATTCCTAGTGACCTTTCCATTTCCATTCAACTTATTCTTGAAAATCCACTTAGTACCAATAACATTTTTATCTTTCGGTCTAGGCACTAATGTCCATGTCTTGTTCTTCTCAATTTGTTCAATTTCTTCATTCATAGCATTGATCCATTCCTCATTTTCATGTGCATCCTTAACATTCTTAGGTTCAAACTCACAAACTAAGCATGTGTTTTGTCTTAACTTACTTCAGGTCAGCATGCCAACTTTCTTATCTCCAATGATTTGATTCTCTAGATGGTGTCTTCTAATAAATCTTGCTAGCACTTGATCTCTTCTCTACTCATCATTCGGTTCAAGTTCATTTTCCTGCTCGGTAGCTTCTTCCTAATTCTCAGTTTCCATTTGCTGATTCTCGGTAGCATTTCCTGATGCTCGGTAGACTTAGTATGTGGCTTCGATAGATAATATGGATCTTCAACATAAGTAAACCTACCATAGTCTTATGGTTCCTTCATGCTTTCTTCATCATTCTTTTTAGCAAACTCATCAACTCTAACATTATTACTTTCTATCATTTTATTAGTAACCTTGTTCAAACATTTATAAGCTTTACTCTTAGTAGAATATCTCAAGAATATTCCTTCATCACCTTTAGAGTCAAATTTACCATTCCTATCATCTTTCAGAATATAACATTTACTACCAAAGATTTTGAAATAACTTACACTTAGTGTGTATCCAAACCATAACTCGTAAGGTATCTTGTTTGTGTCTTTCTTTAGTTGAACTTAGTTTAGATTGTTTATTGCTATGCTAAATGCCTCTCTCCAGTACATATGTGCAACATTTTTCTCAATCATCAATGTTCTAGCACAATCAACAATAGATCAATTCCTCCTTTCGGCAATTCCATTCTGCTGTGGTGTTCTAGGTGCAAAAACCTACCTTTTGATACATGCTCATTACAGAAGTTAGTGAATTCATCAGAAACAAACTCAATTTTTCTTTCAAGAACATATCTGTCATCAGTCTAGTATAGTCATCAACAAACAAAATAAAGTATCTATCACCATAGTAGCTTTGAGTTATCATAGGACCACATAAGTCGGTGTGAACCAACTCCAAAATTCCTTTAAATGAATAGTCCTTATTTTTAAAACTAGATTTGGTCATCTTTCCTATCTGACATTGATGGCACATAACATGATCAGGTTTGGTTAGACTAGGAAATCCTCTAACTTTTCTCTTTCTACTGATCTTAATCATGTTATCAAAATTTAGATGACATAACCTCTTATTCCATAACCATGCATCTTCATTCTTCACCAATAAACAAGAAGTTTCAGCATTGTCAAGATAAAATAAATTACCTTTTGATTATCCTCCAGTTTTGACAAGCTTTCCATTTTCATCATAGATTTTCACCTTCTTGCTTTCAAATGCAACTCGGTGACCTGATTTATTCAGTTGTGCTACACTTAACAAATTGTAATTAAGTCCTTTTACCCAGTATGCATTATCACATCTAATTGTATCATTCAATAAAATAGATCTTTTTCCTTTTACCATACAAGGTGTGTCATTTCCAATTTTCACTGATCCTCCATTATAATGATCAAGATGACCAAACTTATCTTCATCACCAATCATGTGATGTGTACAACCAATATCAATGATCCAAGTATCATTCTTACTAACTTTAGAAATAAGTCTTGTTTCTACATACCTTTCCTCCTCTTCTGAATCATCTTTCATTGCAACAAATACTACCTCAATATCATCATCAGTGTCGGTGTCATCTTCTCCAACAAGGTAACATGCCTTTTTGCCTTTATCTTTGTAATCTCGATTGTCTCTGTTTGTAGTGTCAGTTTCCTTTGTTATTCCTTCTGCCAAACTTTCCATCACCAAATCGGTTGTTTTCTTTGTCTTCCTCTTTCCTATTAGGACATCTAGCAGCAATATGGCCAACCTCTTTACAATTAAACAAGCTAAAGGTAACTTTCCCTTATATTTTCATTTACCTTTCTACAGTCTCCGAGCCATAAGTGCTTCAAGCTCATCAAGCTCATCATCAATATTACTATCACTTTCATTCCTTATATTATGCTTACTGCTAGATTTACCAATCTTAAGAGATAACATAAAAGCATACTCAACACTCGGTACAACACCATTATCAAAATTATTCAGCTCAAAAGTTGTTAACTTTCCAATCAGACTATCAAGAGTAAGAGTGCTATTAGGTGCAAACCTCATTTCATGAATAGTAGATATTCTAATTGCATAGATAGGCAACAAGGTTCTCATTATTTTACTTACCACTATATCTTCAAAAATAATACCTCCAGCTCCTCGAATAGCATTGACTACCTCTTTGATTCAGTTTGTGTACTGTGTAATGTTCTCTCCTTCCTTCATCTTCATGTCATCAAATTTGCCTCTCAAGCTTTCAGCTCTGGCTCTCATCACATTCACATCACCACCATAAACTAGAGTAATTTTATCCCACATTTGCTTCATTGTAGTGCAATCCTTGACATCCTCAAATTCAACATTAGATAGAGCAACAACAATCTCTATCATAGTAATATTGGGTTCATGTTGGTCTCTCAACTGATCAAGAGTCAAAGGTCCAACATTCGGTTGTAAGTAGCCATTGTCAAGTAAATGTATAATAGATTCTCCAATTCCAGATATGTGAAGTCTCATCTGGCTTTGCCATGTGGTAAAGTTATCTTTGTTCAGCTTCAACACTTCCCTCTTATACATCTTGTAATCTTTCTTCTCAAGTCCTTAAAACTTTCTTCCAAGCAACCAATACACTCTGATACCAATTGTTAGAATAACTGAGAGGGGGGGTGAATCAGTTAGATTAGTTATCCTACAGTCCCAAATACAAAGATGTACCTTACAAAACAATTCCAACAAATTATGCAGCTCGATAACATAAAATATAAATCTCTTTGTCCACTTTACCGATCACCAGTAATTATCCAACTGTGATTACTGACTAAATCAACTATGTAGTATGTAAAGTATGATAGCAAAACAATCATAAAAAATAACACATAACACAATGATTTAACATGGAAACCCTGCTAAGGGAAAAACCCCTGGGATCGGTAACCCAAAATAATTCACTCTTCTGAAGTGAGCTCGGTAAAGAGCCAACCCTGTTAAAGGTTACAATGCACACTGTTGGGTGTGACCTGGTTAGAGGATTTATCACTAATAGTTAACTTTTGACCAGCATTCACTATGGGGTCAACAAGATAACACTTTATATTCAACGAATGTCATAGGGTAGTACATAAGGTTGTTAAGTCCACTCAGTTAAGATATTTTCTGAATCAATGGTTAAACTGATACAGTACTGATCTAATTCAAATACAACTCAATTGCAAATAATCATATCTATGCTAAGCCCATACAAATCCTCTGATATCATTAATAATCATATCATTAATTAATTTCACTTCCTCAATATTTCTCAACTTACTTTCACTCGGTAAATAGTTCTCTGATGCTCGGTAAAGTTTGCAGCTTGATTCTTTCAATAACCAGTTTGATTAGGCATGCATGAATAAAGTCTACATGCAAAATCTCTGCAGTCTTCTTCTTTCTGGCATGTTTCAATAATGAAACTCATATCTCTTATATAGACAAGTAAAACATTTTCATATCAACCATTAGATTTTACCTCTTAATCTCCTTCATCCATTTTGCCGCTTAAACGTTCCTTGGTAGATATGTCATTAACACATTTCAATCTCATTCTTTAGATCTCTGAATTTTGTTAGCCATGGATCTCATAACAAACTTTATCCTTAACCTCAAAATCATAACAATTTCCAGCTCATCAAATTCAATCAGCTATTCTTAGCATTTAAGGTTTTCATCTATACTCGGTTGATATAGAAATGCGTCAGTGATAACTAGCTAACTAGCTCGGTTAATACTGTCACTCGGTATACATTGCACTAGCTCGGTGTATACATAAATCTTCAATTACCGACCACATTGACTTGTTCAATTTCAAATCTCTTATTCATAATAGATTAATGTAACATGCTCAAATCAACAATATAAAGCCATAGACTCATCAATAAGTTATCCAATGTTTACCTTATCCTTATCTATCATATCCATCTTTTCCTCATGTAGATATCTCAGTCCTTCATCTTTTTTTCTTTCAAAAGATGTTCAGATGTTTGTAACTAACATGATAAGTACTATCAAAACTAGTTGACATCAATGACAACATATTAACTGATTTAATCATCTTACATATCATTTCAGTAGCTTGGTGATCTCTAATCACTGTTCTTCAGTTCATTTAGATATCCAATTAGTTGTAGTTCATCGTTAGCATGTGATGCCATTCTTCCTTGATGTGCTCTAGTATCCAGTCCAATTCTTGTATGGAAATACAAACCTCTTCATGTTTATGTTCACATGCTTGAGATACTAATGACATGTAATGCTTCATGCTTCTTGTTTGTCCATGGTTAAGGATGTTCTATTATATCATGTGGTTTATTTCTTAAAGATATACTATCATGTTTTATTTTCTTATCCCTTTGTGTGTTGGTGGTGGTTCTTATCTCTTGGATGCAGGTGCTTGGTTCCATGGAAAAGATAACTACATTCATAACTCTAGTCTTGAGGCTTTCTTTATATTTTTCTCGTTTGAAGAACTCAATCTGTATTTATGGAATCTGATAGTTGTACTAAGAAAAATTGATGTTCCTTATGGGAACCATTGTAACTGTTTGCATTCATAAGAGGCTTATTATTGTACTTTTTCATGTTGTTAGTCAACTCGAGAAAAGAATTCAAACGTAATGACGTTAGGGGGATCTAGAGGGAACTAATAAAAATATGATATTATTTATGATGAATCTTGCTTTGATGATAATTTTATGTTTAAAGCATCTTATATGATTAGGATTTGTAATGATGTCATGCCCATATTTCTATGAGCAAAAACACACCAATTTTTGTTTTGTTTTTTAATTTAAAAGTTTTGATTAATGTTAAAGGTTTAAAAGTTTAAGTTTGTCTACACAAATAAGGATTGGATATCTCGAGGGAGATTAAGTTTACAGTCATTTGAGGGGAATCATGGTGAGTGGTTTGTGAACTCGTCAACATTCCTCGTGCGATGAACCGCAAATCAAACCCTAAACCTAACCTATCTAGATTAATTAATTGAATACTTTCATTACTCACAACATTATTATAGCTTAATAAAATAGGTGTCTCTCCTCCTAAATAGAGTTCTAAACTTGGTTAAAATAGATTAAATTAAACTACTATCGTGAAGACATTGATCTAACTATAATTAAGATTTAATTTAAAAATGCAATTTATACTTTATAACATATTGCCATTAATGAGTTTAATTAAACTAAATTTTCTAATATTCACCACCCACAATCATCACTTTAATAAAATCATTAAATAAAAATTGCCAACATCACAAACCCAAATTAAATAAATAAAATAAAGCTGACCAAAATAAAATTTAAATTTAAATATAGTCAGATAAAAATCAATTTGGAAGTTATTAAATAAACATTAAATAAATCCCTTTACGTTAAATCCTTAAAAAGAAAATAAATTAAAATGGAAAAGTTTCTATTTCCCACCAAAATAATTTTTATCTTTTTAAGATAAAAATAAGAAAGTCAAAATTTACTCTAAAAGAAAACAAGACCAATAAAAGCCTCTTAAACAAATAAAGAGAGAAAAAGTAAAGAAGAATTTTTAAATGGAGATGCCCTTTCCCCTAACCCTAATTCAAATTTAGGGTTAGGGTGAAAAAGGCATCAACCCAAAATTCTCTCATTTCTTTCTTTCTCCTCTTCTTTCTCTTCCTATCTCAACCCCAAACCCTAGGGAGAGTTTTCTAAGTGTTTACATCCATTTTATTTGCAGGTTGAAGGATTTGAAGGCATGGATTAGATATAAGATATTTGGGTATATGCCCACAAATGCATATGAGCATATACACCCATTTTGGGTGTATATGCATATATACGCTTATGTGCATATTCCCATCAAGAACATCCAACTTCCAATGGAAAAATGCTGTCGGTTTTGGTAAAATCTGCTCCATAAAATTTCTTTTATGTTCTTACTTCAATACCCATTTGGGTATTTGTCCATTTTATAAGGCTAGAAGGCATTTGTTTCTTTTTATTCATAAATTAAATCTCTGTCACAAGAGTTGTTTTTTTTCTTTTTCTTTTTTCTTTAGTTTTCTTTTATAAAAAAAAATTAAATGAAAATGGGGGGGAGCCGAGGCTCTACCTAGCCCCTGCACTCACATCGTGCCGCTATGACCGAGCCATAGTCGTGGCTAGCCACAACTGTGACTTGTCACAATCACAGCCTTAGCCGCACTTGTGACAAGCCACAATCATGGTTGTGAGCCACGTTGTGGTCTCCCACAACCATCCTACCCCCTTGGGGTTAGGGTTTCAGTTGCTCCCTCCTTTTTTTTTCTTTTTTTTAAATTATTTTATTTTTAAATGCATTCATAAATACATTTTTTTATTATTTAAAACAACTCAAAAAAATTACATCTATCATGTTTACAAGCAATTTTTTTTTCAAACAGGCTGAAAACAATTTCTTAAATGGTTTAAATCTAATTCCAATAAATTTCTCTTTAACCATTAAATAACAGAGACATTTTATTTCGTTAATAATAGTAAAAAGAAATATATTATTCCAGTATAGAAAAATACTTTATACAGATTTCCTTTTTTTTTTTTTTTCTTTTATTACTAATTTGATGCAAGCTAATAGGAAATACTTTAACCATTTAAACAAAAGCTTGTACCTAATATTGATGTATTTTATTTTTATAAAAGAAATGTTGATTTACATAACATGAGTTTACAAATGCATTGAAACTACATTTTTATTTTATTTTTAAAAAAAATTGATATGGATTTTTAGATGAAAGTTCTCAAACTAAAATAGAGATAGAACTGATTAAACATATATAAGTATATTTTTTTGCAACATGATTTATGTACAAATCTGAAAACTTAAAAATGATTTTTTATTTTTTTTATAATTGTTACCATGCTTTTAGCACCCGCATTCAAAACTTCCAAGTCAACTCCGTAGAGGAAATTTTGGTTGGTTTTAATTGCTAATGATGATTTATAAATTGTGACTTGTGAAGACGATAGTATTGCAGGGTATGTTGAACTTGAACCATCAAGTTTAGAATTTCAAGTTCGAGTTCAACTTCAAGTTTGAGTTTGCTTAAGCTCAGTGGTCCACCTTGCCATGTTTTGAAATGCAGATTCAGGGGTTTGACGATTCAAAAGATGAAGACAAGTCAGACTTCTATTTCAGAGTGCACACCAGTGACATTGGGCATTTGAAATATGTTATGGGCATCCATTAAACACTTATGAAGATTATTTAACCTACAGAGTCCTTGTATGTGATTTCTACCATCATCAGTAGCATAGGAGTGCGGGCACATTTACATCAGATATAGTTCTCTAATCATAGTCATGTTGATACCCAACTATTTCAAGTGATAATACTCTATGGTAGAAACACTCGGATGTACAGTTGAAAGATCGAATATGTCTCTTGAAGAGATCTCCATTTTAAGCTCATCGGTGACATGCCACCATGAAGGAGCTAGAGTTAGGATGATATATATTTATATATATATCATGAACAGGGAGCCTTCTAAATCATATGCAGGCCACTGATGGGAGTAGAACGTGATCATGACTGCCGCCACTAAAGACTCGCAAAATATTTTGATAAGATAGTATTCACTTTGTGAGTAAGTTTGGAGCCCGAAGACACAAGGATGTGGGAATTAGGAAATGATGGATTTGATCAAATGCTAGAAAGGGTCAAATCATGGATTTGATAATCCAATTTTTCATTTTTGAATTATTTTTGGACCGTTTGGTTCCACTTTTTGAAACTGGAATTGGAATTTGAGCATGATTTTTTTAATTTTATTTTTGAATTGTTTTAATGTTTTTGAATTTAATAATTTATTTTTATTAATAGAATTGAATTTAAAATAGAATCGCGGACCGTTTTAGGCAGCCAAAGTTGGTGGCAGACAACCAAGTTACAATCACTGCAACCAAAATTCGACAAAAAATCTAGAAAATAAATTTGAGAAAAAATTCAAAAAAATAAAAAATCAATTTTTAAAAAAAAATTCAAAAAAAATTTGACAAAAAAATTGAAAAAAAAATCATCAAAAAATTCAATAAAATTTTTTTAAAAAAAATCATCAAAAAATTCGACAAAAAATTTGAATTTTTTCGAATATAAATTTGAATAAACAACAAAGTTACAAATCAACCAGACAAATAAAAAATAAATTAAATCCCCCCCACACAAATAAAAAATTAAAAAATTAAGTGTAGACATTAAAAATTTTTAAAATTGCTTTCCCTCCATTCAAATTCCAATTTCAAATCCCAATTCCACCTTTTTAGATGGAAGATGTTAATGCTCATTTTGAACCAAAATGAGCATTAACACATTCCTATTCCATTTTCATATTGCACTATCAAACTGAGGATTCAACGAAATGGGCAATAACAAATGCCAATTCCAAGCAAATGCTGGAAATGGTTCGCTACCAAACGGGCCCTAACCGTTTCACCAAATGCTAAGTGGCAAGACAAACATTAAACACATATTGAAGGCATCCAAAATTAAGTCCATGTCACTAAGGGAGGTCCTAAATGTGAAATGGCACAATCACCTCAGGCACAAATGGCCATGAAAAGCAATGACATCTGTTGAGATTGTCTTCACCGTGTATTGAGTTGTGACATCATACGCAGGTATAGGGAATTACTTGTGAGCTGCTATGGAAATGTCGATTCTGAAGGAAGATGCCCGAGCTTGGAATCCCATGGAAAATGGTGATCTAGAAGCATTGACAGTGCATGCAAACTGTTTGAGAGAAAACCCAAGCCCTCAAAGGTATGCCGATCCAAGGATCAGGGGCACCAAGTAAGTGAGATATCACAAAGTGTTGTTGACAAAAGACAGAAACAAAGTGATCGGCATAGGCACATTCACGGCTTTGCACATTCGATAGACACATGGTTCGATAGAATGACCATCACCAAAGTCGAGCATTGAAAAATGAACAATCAAGGTTTTCTCTCCAAGTGACACATCTATGTGACATTTCAAGGAAATACACAGGTGTCAAAGGAAGCTATGCGGGTTCTCCTTATATTTGCAATTGCTCAATGCTAAACTATGTTTGACGTGCCAATATCCCAAAACCTAAAGGTTGACAGTCAAAGTGTTTGACCAAATGACGATAGCAAAGCAATGAATGATAATGAAGCAAAAGCCAAACTCAACAGATGAACATGGACCTTAGAAGTGGTAATCAATTATGAAGACCAAGAGGACATTCAATGTCGGCAAAGTCAAAGGATATGGATGCCATTTTTATACCCCTCGAATGGTGAAGCATGTTGACATTCACTTACAAAGGCACATAGACACACAAAGATCGAGTGTAGAAGCATCGTGCATGAGGTCAACATCGGTTCCCAAGATGAGACACGACTCACCAGAGACCACAAGCACACAGTAAGTGTATGAAAAATACTTGACGAGATGCCTGAGCCCGAGAATCACCAAACGCATCATATGGGTGAGTTTGAGTATAGAGATTGATAGGAAACTATTTGACAGAATGCCCATGGCCGCCACTACTCACGTCATCCAAATAGCCATTTGCAGAGTGGATTAATTTTCACCAAGTTCCAGGTCACATTCTATGTGAGTTCCATGAAGATAAATGACGTGGAAGTTGGAGGCAAGCACAAATTCACTATCTGTGTGCGGACGATGATCAAAATCTTTGAAAGCCTAACCAAAAATAGATGGAGCCCATAGTTTGTTTGATAAGCAGTCGTGCTATTAAGAGGTGCCAGCTATTTGGACTCATTTAAAGATATGCTAGAAAGTTTTTAATGATGCGTCATCATTTGAAGGTCACTTATCCTGTCCCTTTCCAAGACATTTATTTTGATATTATAAGAAGAAAGGGAAGATAAATCCAAGTAAGGAAGCCCCTCGGATATAATTGTTGAAAAGAAATGAAAGATTAAGGAACGCAAATCATGATATTACAAAGAATCGGTTGCAAGCATAACCGAAATGTTACAGGAATAGTCAAGTAATAAATATGTGAGAGCAAGAGTGTTTAAGGGTTCTTTTTCAGGCCCGGGAGTTCTATAGCTGCAGGTGGAGGGGAGGAATATTATATGGATTGTAACAGAGAGAGTGGGGAATTATTTTATTTATTAGCAACTTGATTGTACTGGCAGGAACAAAATAATTTTGTAGTTATTTTGTTATGTTTTCTGGAAATAAAGAGGAATATTTGCATGTCAGATTTTGAGGTCTGAACATTTATTTTTCTGATGGAAATCAATTATATAGTTGTTTCTTTCTGATTCTAGGATACAGTCTTGCGGTATTATGTCAAGAGTGTGCATCTTTATAAATCAGCTGGTTGACAAATTTGTAGTTTGTAGAACAAGCCATGTAATTCTCTTATCTTTCTCTGTAATGTGAAAGACTTGGTAGACAGTCTTGTGGTTGTTCTCTAGTTTTTCTCTCATCTTTAGTTTGTAAATCTTATAATCGCATTCATCCCATAGTGATGGGTGAATGTTAGAAAGCCTTTGTGTCTTCTGGTAAAAGACATAACCAGTTATTTAATTTATTGAATATCATTGAAGAGGGAGTTGTACCTCACAATTCAGAGGAAAGCTATCAATCTCATAATAGCCTTTCCAGTTGTTAGTATAGTTTGTCTTTTGAATCTGGGCATCTAAGAGTCTATTCTGAAGGAATTTCAGTGAAGACAAAACTGTATGCTAACAATAATACAGAATGCTATTCCATTAAAGGAGAGTAGTGAACTTCCTAAAAGTTTGATCTCTAAACTTTAAGGCCATTCAACAAGAGAAATAATATCCTATTTTTTTTAAATAACTCATTTCTATAAGATTTACTTTCACATTGCAAACTTTAAATAATCAAACTTTTAAGGTAGGCACACAAGAAAACTAAATATGCTTAATTCATTAAAGCATTTTAATAACATAAAACTTACATCTTCAAAATACAAAGTTCCTAAGGTAACTACATCTTTCTATCATTATGTAGAGTACAAGGTAAATCAACTTCTCTACTTATCTTCTCTTTTACATATACAAATACAATAGGGTCTCTCAAGAGATCCCTTATCAAAACAGAATTTATTACAACAACATAGGAGTAACAAGATACATAAATGCCATCTTTCTTTTATTTACATTCAATAGCTTATTTTCTTTACTTTCTTCAAGAGAAACTTCAAAATTCCAAGAGTCCAAAGGCTTCTAATCCTGCAAGGAAAATTGTGGATTGGACCATGGGAAGCTCACCTCCCAACCAAGGTCTCTAAGAGACCACCCCCGAGCTAGGGGAACCAAAACATAAACGGGTCACACACACACACACACACACAAGCTCCACAACTAAACAACAAAACTATCAAATTTAAAAGAAAACAATGCCCAACTCAAGGATTTCACAAGGGTGACTCTAGACCTATTTTTTGGGTGAAGGTGGACCAAATACTTCAATGGGGAGATAGCCAAAACCATAAAATTCCAAGAAAGCCTTCACAAGGCAAGAAAAAAAAATATATAGTATCTACTTCCATACCCAAAATCAACCACATCCCTTATGACCCCCAAGGCATTCTAGCCAAAGAGAAATACCCTTATGACCCCCATAGATTTGGCATCAAGGAGCCCATACTCCATGATTTCTCCCTCTCCTCCTTGAGGAGAGACTCTACACCCATGAGTTGTCCTAAAACCCTTCACCCCCAAAGCTACTCTTCCCTCCCAAGGGTGAGTGTGGCCTTGAGACTCCCAAATAAACAAACTTTATACAAAGAAAAGATCACAATCTTACACAACAACAAACCATGATCTACACAATATCTAAAAAAAATGTAAAATTTACATTGCACAAATACTTAAAACAAAAATCTAACAACCAAGAACATGTAGATTATTCCATACTCTCTCTACTTACAACACAAACTTTCTCATGCAGCAAGAACAGCATAAACAAGTTAGAGCCACCAACCTAGATCCAAAGAAAATGACAAGTGTTGATGTGAGATCCTCCTTATCCAAGCTTCTCCTCCTTTCCAAACTTCACCAAATTCTAGTCTAGTCTCTAAGTTAGAGAGTGGGTGTTCAAATTCTCCAAAATGAAGAGTCCCCACTAAAAAGGCCTCCACACAACTCCCCACAACCCCCTAGGAATAAGGTATCCTTTCTCATTGGTTGGTCTTCCCTATGCCCCTTCCAAAATTTCCAAAAATGAGCTCTTACAAAGGTTGGCCAAAAACGTGGTAAAGGACTTGCATTCAAGTGGATGGTGTTCTTATCAAAGCCTTGTTTAAAAAGTTGATTTTCGGCCATCTAAGAAATCCAACTTTTAGATGGGCCTTTTGGTCAACTATGAGTTGTCCTATGGTGAAATATGATCCTTACCCGTAGGTATACCAAGTGGGATAACTAAAAATGGCCTAAACACACCCCTAGGCACCTTTTTAACCCCCCAAAAGCTCATGACAAGTTCAAATTTGAAAATTCATGATCTGACACTACCTCAAGCTCCCTAACCAAGGGATTCACATGGGGATCCTCAAGGTACTATCCTAGGTTGGTGGGCATCCAATCCTCAAGTGGACATGTCATGGCCACATGTACACAATGTTACAAGTGTCAAGTGACACAACATACATAACACATCACAAGCCATGTGGCATATCCACTTGAACATTCTCATAACAATTTACAATAACAATTAAACATATTTATTCAAGACATAAATGCTCATTACGTTTACAAAGTAAAACATGATACAACGAGGTTTTGTCTCTCATTAGACGCAACCTTGGCTCGAACTAAATTAATATAGGTCTATGCTTTGGTTCCCCGATATAATACCATGGTCTAATCCCCTGCACACTAAAGTCCAACATCAGTAGTCCAAGAAATATATATAAATCCAAAACATACATGATTTCCATTACATTCAATCTTAACAAATCATTTTCAACATCTCATTAATGAATTACAATTCACATAGCATAATAATTCATTTGAGAAAACATATATAACTCATTATGTAATGAAACAATTTAACACTTAATAAAGCTCTTAGCATCATAATAGCATAAATCATTCATTGCACAATTAAATTTCATCAAGAGATCCTAACATTCATAAAAACATATTAACCATAATGTTGAGCCATAAGGATGTCATGGTAATCATCAAAATAAACATATCATAATGCGCATCTAGCCACTATGTAGATAAAATCCATCACATAAAGTGTCTATAACCAAAATGCATCAACATATAGTATCAAATAAGTCTATCTCAAATGCAGAAACTGAAAAACTATGATGGGCTTGGGGTGAGGCCTCACAGTTCTTTTCTTATACTTTCAATTATTGTTATTAAAAAAAAATATGACTTTTTCCTTGGAAATTATGTTTCCTTCGAGCCTCTTAGCGGAGGTGTTACACTTGCTTTGTAGGAGCACACACCGTCAGATTACTCGTATGATTTTTCATTGTCATTCAGAGCCTAATCAGCAAAAAATGTAGTAGAGTGAAGCATTTGGAAGGCCAAAACATCTTTTCGTCAAAGTTTTCTTTGAATAAATAGAAAGTTCAAAATAATTGATAAGTAGGAGATATTTTCCACAGCCAGTCAAATTGTGATATTGCTATCAAGATTCAACTGTGTAGTTTTTGAATCAAACTCATTGACCCATGTTTCATGAGAGATGGGTTTGATCCATTCTCATGGGAGATGGGTTCTTGTGAACTACTACTCATGAAACATGGGTCAATGAGTTTGATTCAAAAACTACACAATTGAATCTTGATAGCAATATCACAATTCAAAATAATTGCTCTCAAATTTATTTTTCTTCGGTTAATACAATTGATCATTTATTATTTTGCTCATTTTACCAAATTATATAAATTAACGAATCTAAATAATATTATAAATTACTATTATCATCATGAAAAATGTTTATGATGTTTATTTATTAACAAATTCATTGTATGTTCATTCTATGATATATTTGATCTAGGTTACAAAGTTCTTTTGAGACATTTTTACAAATAATTCAGGTGTTGTTTTTACCCTTACATCCTACATAGTGATAGCTTTATTTAAAGCTCTCATTTTGACATGGCGTGACTTAGGTCTATTAGCTACATTCGCTTGAAAATTTTTGAATACTTTTTAAAAGTGAATTCAAGAAGTGCATATCTAGCTACCATGAAACTTGTGAGAGCACATTTCGTAGAGATATAATGTCAAGCAGTGTGCATGCATTGTCTGTGCTTCCACTTTTGCATCCATGTTCAACAAAGCAGTTGTAACTACAACATATGATTATTTTCATATATTTTTATTTAATCTTTGATGGGTGTCTCAAACTATTCTAAGTTTCCATTTTTGGCGTGGGTATAGAGGTCACATGATTGAGCTTTACTCATTTCATTTGCATTTAAATGAAATTCTAGCCTTATTGAGAATGTGTGTGAAGGCAGTGGTGCATGTCCATAACTCTTCAACACATTCTATTAAATAGTTCACACACTTGTTTTGTACTTTGAAATTGAGGCAACTTGAGTTATAATCTTTTGCTACTATTATAATTGAAAAGAAAGTTAAAAACTTCAATGTGAATCTGGATATAACCACTAGCTCTTGGGTTCGAGGTGTCCATGTTAAGAATTTTTTCTTTGTCATTCATCTAATTATCATTTATGAGGATAGTTGTCTTTTCATTTGCATATCATTTAATTAATTATATATTAATATATGTATTTGTGAATGTCTTTAAGTTATATCATTCTATTCAATTATTGAGTAATTATTAAAATAAATATAATTGTTATTGCTTTGATTAAAATCTATTCTTAGTTAAAATTATTTTTCACCATGATTCTTATAATTAATAAGTCAATTTTAATTTTATTAGTCTATTTAGATTCTTTATTATACTATTTTTCTTTGAAATCGTTGAAAGTTGAGTAATAAAGTCTTATTAATATTAAAATGTTGTAACTATGTGGTAATATCACTTTGAAAATTCTAAATCGAATATATAATCAAGATGCTTTAATAATGAGTGAAATGTGGTTCTAATAATTAAATATTATGGTCTTTGACTATATTGATGTTATGTCTTGATCTATGTTGAAAGACTTATTTCAAAGAGAGAAGTATCTTATTAGTAAAGGTTAGAGTATGTCACATATTTAGAAGAATTCATGTATTTGATTTAGTTTTCATTCGGGATTTAATAAAGCTTGACTAGGCACCGAATATGGAATAACAAATAAGGGTAGGTTTTCTAAATGTAATTTGTGTAGTGAACATGTGACTTAAAAAGATGTTTTGGCCAAAGCTTGCAAATAATAGATTTTATTAGATGATTGTTTTCTCTCTACCATATCATGAAATTAGCACATTATCATCTTGTTATATGAACAAAATGTTAGATATATCATGTTGCATTAGATTCCAACACACTTGTTAGTTTCAATTTGTTGAACTCTTCGTGTAGGGTTGAGAATTTTGTAATCAAAGAATACTGGAAAATTGAAAGCTTCATCGTTAGGTGATAAAACCCTTCTCACCCTTGTGGGAACTAGAGAACGAGTACTTGATAGGTATAAACATTGATGTACATTTGTCAAAATGATAAAATCATTAATTAGTCTTATTGTATAAGATATATTTTCATATTGTAAACGCAAGCCTATAGAAATATGAAGCAAGATATCTCACGTAAAATCATATATGTAATTAATATTTTAGTAAGTTGTTGTGGTCTTTACAAATTGGCTCAAAAATAAGCACTATATCAAAGAGTTCAACCTCATGTAAGAACATGATGAAAAAGCCTATTTGAGGGAAACAATTAAGAGAAAGGCTAAATATTTTAGTTGCACAATTGAGTACCTATTCTCATCTTCTTAGATGTCAGATGAGTAGATAGATAGTCCCCAAGGAAGATTAGGAAGAACAATCTTGCATTTTTATTAACAAAGGGATGGTTGAAACTGATCCATTAGTTCATCATAGAGTGTGCAACATATGAGGATATGCATACTCTATTTACAAACAATTTAAATGTGGATAGTTTGAATGAGTTATTTGAGGAGGCAAAGCTTCACAAAAAGGTTTCTTGATCAAGATTCGTAATAAAAAAAAGTCAATATCGAAAAAAACTAGAAAAATGTGTTAATATATGTCCTTTAAATAGCTTGGTCTTGTAGAAATCACATTCATTCATTCAATAAATCTCTAACTCTCGCTTTCCCCCTATAACCAGTCTCCATCCTTTTATTTCTTCTACTTTTTTTGCCTTTTCATTGTATTTTGAGATTATTTGTATGAACATATGATAATCAGGTGGGAGAATCAAATGAATGAATGAAATTTTTTAATAACATCCACATGGTCAAAGTAGCCTATGGACCCATGAACATCACACACCCCAAAAAATAGGACACCAAAAACCTTAAACAATTTGTAAACTCCTTTCTAGTATGTTCTTCTATAGTGAATTTTGATCAGCGGGTTTGTTGTTTTAGTCATATTTGTTCCTTCAAACAAAGTGTGTAGGTTGTTTGTCTTCAAAATGACTTCATAGTTGGCATGAACATGTCATAGTATGTCGAGTTTACCATGACAAAATGTCAGTCTATTCAAATTACTCCCATGTTGCAAATTTGGCAAAGTCTCTTTTCCCACTCTTCTTTAGATATTGTCTATCTACCTATTTCACACCTCAAGTGATGGGAGTTGGATCTTAATTGAGCCATCATCATTTTTTCTCTCCATTAAATATTTGTTCCCATGTAGACTTTTGCATCATGATCTCTCATGGGGTTGAATTCTTTGATATAGTAAACTTTTTACAACTAAATGTGATACTATGCACTTCATAATAGAGAACAATTATTTATTTTCTATCAAATGGAAACATTATTTAAATTTTAAAAGTACATATATAGATAAACAATAATATATTTTTAATAAATATAATTATTTTAGAATTATTTTTTTTAATAATACATAAATAAAATATATATTATAACATACTTATTATCAAAATAAATAAAATTATAAATTCTATAACATTTAATTATATAATTTATTAATAAATTTTTTAAAATATATGAATAAATAATATTAATTTGTTTAATAATTATTTTTTAAATTATATGTTTTTATTTTGTACTCTTATTTATATAAATGATTATTAAATTATAAAAAAGTTCATATAATATATCTTAAAATCAACTAATTACATAATATAATAATTATTAATATTAATAAGAATTCTTTTAAAAAATTAGATGTATGATTTATTATTATTTTATCAATAATATATGATTTATTCGTAAAAATATTAAAATATATACTTTTAAAGCTAAATTATAAATATAGGTTATAAATAAGTTGTTGTGTAGATAAATAAATTGTTTTGTTTTTTTTTAAATGGTTAATATATATTTGAAAAAAGAAATATATAATAATAATAATTTATTTGTTATATGTTGAATACTTAATAATGT
Source organism: Chamaecyparis obtusa (assembly GCA_027943335.1). Lineage (NCBI taxonomy): Eukaryota > Viridiplantae > Streptophyta > Pinopsida > Cupressales > Cupressaceae > Chamaecyparis > Chamaecyparis obtusa. The sequence continues at coordinate 409,771 of BSBK01003091.1, read as the reverse complement.
AATAATAAATATGGTGTGTGTAGACACTCAAAAATGGGCAAGTGCTTTTAAATTGCAATAATCATCAAAATGCACTAATTCAATCAAAAAATGGATCAAATCATTAAAATGGGCATTTATTAAATCAAAATGGACAAAAATAATTAAAGCAAAGGAAAAATCAAATAATGATGTTAAATAATTAAATCAAAGCTTAAAGGGGTGAAAAACACTACGTAATTGATTTTAATCAATTAATTGTATAGTTGTTTAATCAAAAATCAAAATGAACCTATTCCCTTACATGGCTAAATTTAATTAATTAATTGAATTTAATAAATCCTAATATCTTTCAACAAAGTTGAGCAACCAATGAAAATTGAGGACAAAAAGACATAAATCACTCAAAAAGGATGAATCTCAATCACTCATTCTAAAGTTTCAATCTCAACCACTCAATCTTGTCCTTTTGTCCAAAGCTTTGAGACAAACATTTAAATTGTCCCCCCATTTATGAACAAAGCAAAGTATTTGACTCAACCAAGGGTTAATCATGATTACTTCACTCCACCCCCTACCCTTGGGAATTTACTATAAGTATGAAGCATTTTAAGAGCAATTCCCATCTTAGAAATTCATTTGCAAAGCATTGTTATTATAGGCAATTGAAGAGCATTCTAAGGGCATTTAGAGCAATTTGCATATCTTTGTATCAATTTGAGCTAGAATAATCATTGTAGAAGCATTATAGTAGCATACATTCTCGTTTTAGAAGTGTCACTAGTGGAGATTGAGCTGAGAGCTTCACTTACCACATCTTTCTAGAGAACCATGAGATGTTATAGATCTTAGTTTCAATTTTAATTAGATTTGCATTGTATTTACTTTGAGTTGTTACTAATTTGATCTTAATTTCATGAAGGTGATTATCATCATCACACAAATAGTGCCCATCGTGGGGCCCTAGGCCTCATTTTATTATTTTGATCATATATTGCATGCTTGTATTGTCACTTTTCTGTGAATATTTTGTAAAAAATAGGTGAAGTCACACATACAAAAGATTCACTCATGCTTACAGTCATTCTGATGACGCTTATGATCTCTACTCTGACACCTGTTAGCTGACAACTTACGCTTGGCCTACCACTTCTATTTTGTCTTAATTTCTTTGCAGTCGCTTGAAAATCATAAGCTCACACTTGTGAGATAAATCGTTCAGCCTTTTTGTGCTTAAGTCACGCCTGTGACTCAAGAAGTATCGCTTATCTGCTATCTGTTGTCGCCTGTGATCGAGCTTTGCTCCGTAATTTATTGAAATAGTCACGCTTTGTATCGGCTATTTTACACTTACTATTGTTAAATTGTCACTTAAGATCAATCATTTTCTGCAATTTCCAACTCTATTCACGCTTTGAAATAAAAAATTTACGCCTGAGTAATTTTCAGTATCGCCTGTGTTACTGAAAAGTGTCACTTGATGTCCTTAAAGTTACGCCTGCTAACAATTTGTTCACGCGTATTAGTTGGACAATGTCGCTTGCTGTCTATTGTCTTTATTTGTTGTTAAATTGATCAAATCATTTATCTAACTCTCTGTTTGCATGATTTGACTGTAAATGAGCAGGCACAAAAAGGTCCAGAAGCTAGAAAGCAGGTTTAATCAAGAAGGAAAGGCGTTAGCAAAGAGGATCAAGAAGGAGAACTTTGAGCACATTAAGGCTATTCTTGAGACAACACAAGAGGAGGAAAATCAGGTATTCTAGAACTATCTTGCAATTATTGAAGCTTACAAAATGAAATTTGTTTCTCTCAATTGGATTTTTAGTCCTTAGTTCAAGTTTTTCTTTGAAAATTTGCAAATAAGATGCCCAAAGTTCATACATAATTCTTTGCTTCATAAATTTTGATTTGGTTTCCCCTCATTTTGAATGGCTGTGTTGGACTAACTTGTTGGAGGAGGGAGCGGGAACGATCGCCACTAGGTGAGTAAAAGCAAGATAAAAGGCAAAAATCACAAAAAAGTGCCTAGCCATTGCTAGCTACAAGGAAAAAGGTATTCATCGAATCAAGCTTGCACTTGCTTAAATTGTGGCATTCATTGAATCTAGCTTAATTAAAATAAGGAATTTGACCAAACACCTCAATTATAAGAATCTCTTTGTTATGAGATTGAAAAAGAACATTGTTGCTTGAGTGTTTGAGAAACTAAGAGAAAGTTAGGGATATGCTCTTCACCTTTTAGGTGAACCAAATTCCCAAAAACTTACTCTTAATTTCATTTCCTTGCTTTATATGAACATGCTAGTTAAAATAGAGCAATAGAGGGTCTGCCTCTCAAGATTTTCCTTATGAGGATGGTGAGAGGGAATGACCCAAGTGGGAGACAACCGTCTTTGCCGCGGTAATATCCAACCCACTATAATAAAAATACACTTTTCCTTAAAAGGGAAGTGGCTAGATTGTGTACAAGTGTCTTCACTTCCTCTAGTAGTCCTAACGGATTACGCAAAATTGTACATTGGTGCATGTGGGAAGCCCGCAAGTGGGTATAAGACTTGGCATAGTTTAGAACGGATTTGTTCAATAAAAACATGGTAAATAGCAAGCTACCTTTTAGAGCCAAAATGTTAAGAGAGGCTGCTTGGAATTCTTTCTTGTGTTATACTTGTGGAAATGATTGAGAATATACACACTAGAGCATTTTTAGGGACATGATGAAAAATTGATGTGTGTGTTGCGATTGTGTTCTATTTTCAAACAAGAAAATTTCATAAGACCTGATCTTAAATGTTTAAAAAATTCAAAATTTTACAAACTGGTCAGCAAAGTTCCGCCTGTGCACAAAATAATACCGCCTATCAGAGGCAAAGTCACACCTGTGACTTTTATGAAAACGTGTATCAATAGGGAATTCATGCCTATCATCTATTGAATTATGCCTATTAAAACTGGAAAACCACTTATCAATAGCAAAGTGTCACCTGTATACCTACAGTGTGTCGCCTAGTTCAATACCAGTTCATGCGTACAAACATTTTAGTCACGCCTACACTCAGGCCAGTGACGCCCATAAACACAAAAGGGAAAATAGAGAGTATTTACCAAGGGGATCAGAAAAATTTGATCACATATTTAGATACCCTTTTCCATGTTCTTACTGTTCCAACATTCGGCCTAGTCATAAATCCTGTCCTACACAATTTTTGGAAAATTCTACAAGGATTTGACCACGGGCGATTCTTGTCTTCCAAGTGGTCTGTTCATGCCTACTTTTACTAGATCCTACTATGTCAAGCAAACCTTGCAAGCAGATGGGACTTATTTGAGGCAAGAGCTCCCTTACCCAGGTGACGATTCTACCACTCCAAGAGTACCCCAAAAATCACCCGAACAAGAAGTGGAAGACAACATGATGCACTACGGTGGCTTGGGTAATAACACCAATAGTGGCATCGACCCAAATAACCAAGGTGATGCAAATAATGGGGGCACTGACATGAATAATCAAGGCAATACCAAAGTGGAGGGGCAGATCAAAACACTCAAGGAATTGATACCACTCACCAAAGAACTAATACCGAACCAACTGTCGATGATGCCACCAATGACAAAGTTGATGAAGCCATTCAGTGCCCTTATTTCCTAAGACTCATGGAAAAAGCAATGGCAAGAGATAAAGAGAAGTATTTCATGGACCTAGCCCAAGCAGGTCTTAAGCTTCCACGAGATTATGATGTGAATCAACTTAAACCACCTGAAGTTGAAGAAAGTGCCATTAACATCATGAACAAATAGTTTAAGATATTTCAAATGCAACTGGATACAATCAAGCAAAGTGGGGCTCCTAAACCCTTTTCTATCGAAGCATTGTGTCCATTCCCATTTGATAAAAGTCTAGTAATGGCACCATTCCTGATCAATGTAGTGTTTCCCAAGTATGACAAGTACGAAGGAATGTCGGATCCACAAGATCACTTACAAGAGTTTTGTGCATTGAGCTTAGAGTTCATGCATGATACCACCTATTTAATGAGACTATTCCCAAGAAGCTTAGGAGGTATGGCCATGGAGTGGTTTTCTAAGTTACCATCCGGCATAAAAACCTTTGAAGAATTAGCTTCAAAATTTGTGGCCCATTACTCATACAACGTCAAGCATGAGGTCACAATGATAATGTTATGTAATACTAAACAAAAGGATGGAGAAGTATTCCTCACTTTCTTACAAAGGTGGAGGACAATATTTGCTAGGTATCCTAGGAGTGTGCCCGAAAAGGAGAAAATGGATATATTCATCAATAGTTTGATCAACGAGATGAACTACCGATTGAGAATGCAATGCCCCAAGACATTCCAAGACCTCATAGAGAATGGAGTAACAACAGAAGAAGTGTTGGTTAAGAGTGGAGAACTGAAATTGTATAAAGATAACAAGAATAACTCCAATAATAACAACAATCAGAATAAGCATTGGTCCAATAGCTATAATCGGTATGGATTGAAGAATAACAATAAGGGAGTAGTCAATGACGGGGTTGTGGATGCTAGTAATTTGAAGGTGACCCCATTTTCTCTTACAAGAACACCTAATCAGGTGAATAATGCAAACTAGACCTCCAACGCACCTTCCAATAACAATGCTAATGGTGGCAACCAAGGAAATAATCAAAGGAGTAACAAATCTGATAAATTCTTGGTACCAACTCCTCAAAGGAACTTCACACCCTTGGGTGAACCCCTCGAAAAAGCATTGAAGACCCTCATGGCTAACAACATCATTAATCTACCTAGCATTCAGCCTTATGAGCCACACAACAAGCCTAGCTGGTGGAGTGCAAATATCCATTGTGAATACCATAGAATTCAAGGGCATGCGACAAATGAGTGCTTGCAGCTAAAGAATGTGGTGCAAGACTTAATCGATAGCGGCATGATCACCATTGATGGACCTCAAAGAAATGAAGACCACACGGCTTTCAAATAACCCTTCTATAAACATGACAAAGGGGAATCATCCAATGGAAAGAAACAAAGTAGAAATAACATCAATTTTGCACCACCCTATGATAATGTTGTGAATGCTATCGTGATCAAAGAACAGCCCCAAAAAGAAACATCCAATGTTATCACTAGGGGGCAGACTTCAAGGATTACCCTACAAGGGGTTGATCCTAAACCTATTAGCCCTCCGCAATCCAACATTGTGATCAAACAATCTTGTACAGCAGCAAAACTGTATAGCTTGGTAGATCAACTACAAAGGACTCCAGCACAAATCTCCATCTTGGAGCTATTGAAGCTATCTACCAACCATAAGGAAATTTTAGAGAAAGCTCTAGCAGAGACAAATGTTCCTACTAACTTAGAAGAAGGGAAGTTTCAAAACATGGTAGGTCATCTCATTGCACCTCATTGTCTTTCATTTTCAGACCAGGATGACATGTCCATTACTCATCCCCAAAATCTACCATTGCATATAGAGGTCTTGATTGAAAGGCATAGAGTCAAAAGAGCTCTCATAGATGGGGAGCTGGCCTTAACATCTGCACGTTGAGTCTTGTCAAATCCCTAGGGATATTCAAGTCTTGCATTGATCCTATGAAAAGAATCACTATAAAGGCCTATGATGAAGCTGAAAGAGCCTCCAAAGGCATGATTGTATTGCCCATTCAAGTGGGACCTGTCAAAAAGGACACAAATTGCCAAGTATTGGACATGAAGCTAACTTATAATATTTTATTGGAGAGACCATGGATCCATGAGATGCAAGCAGTACCATCTACATACCACAAATGCATTAAATTTTTGTACATGGGTGAGGAAATCACGGTTGGAGGGGACTCAAATCCGTTCCAATATTGCAATGCACTTAAACCCCTTCATGAGCTATTTATTCCACATAACTGAGAAGGAATTATCCAAAGAGCCACCATGGAAGATATCAAAATGGATGATCCCATGATAACATTAAGTGCTACTTCAAACCCTCCTCAAGCTAGCTCAACGACATCAACTAAAGGAAAGGAAAAGTGAGCTACGAGGGTCCAACCCCAAATGAAGATTCAGATCAAGCACCTAAATCAGAGATAGTACTTTACAAACCCACCAAAGAAGAAAAAGATAAAGCTAAAAAGGATAACTACAAGAAAATGAGTGAGGTGATGGATGCATTTGACAAACAATGTAAAATCAATTCCAAAGGAGTAGGGGAATACTATGTTTCCCTATTCAACATGCCCACATCTCCAAGAACACATGGGAAACCATCAAAAGAACACCTCCCTCATAAGTATAACTCTTACTTTGTGAGAGAAAGTGACAAAGTAGCATTTGACAAAGAGGAAGATGAAGTCCTTCAATGGCTTTATCATGACAAAGATGATACCTCAAGTACTCCCATAGAAAGGATTCAGCATATTAACATCCAAATCGAGCAATATGGGAAAGGATTTGAGATAATGCAAAAAATGGGATACAAGGGAAGAGGGCCCTTAGGCTGAAGGAATAGAGGTTTACTAGAACCCATTGAACCCGCTTGGAGGGAAAAAGAAGAAAGATCAAGGGTAGGATATCAATACAAAGGAGAAAGCTCCAGCCCAATGCAAGACTCGTATCCTCAAGTGAATACGGTGGAATCTGATGTAGATAGTGATGACTCCCGGGATTATGAATGGGATACCCTATCTGATGAATCATGCCAAGATAAAGTAGTCACCATACATACTTATGCTAAGATCCCAAGGCAAGAAACTCAACACAATGAAGAGCCTAATATACAAGATCTTAACATAGGACAAGCACCTACTAATCCACCATGAATAGATACATTTTGGATGCCTTCAGAGGAGGGAGATTCAAACATTAGTTCTAATCCGCTCGTGGTTTTTCCCACGCTATTTCCCATAGAAGTTGACGAGGACTCAAGTGAAGGGGATTTTGATCCTTCTTCCATGGACCATCTCGAGGAAGCTCACGTCATAGATCTAAATGATACAATGTACAAACCCTCAAACAAAGTCATGTCCATAAACCCAACCGATGATAACTTACCTAATGAAACCTTATCCTTGATAAATCCCCATCTTATTGATTGGGACCAAACAAAGTCAAGTGACTTGCTTTATTTTCCAAATGACCAAGCAATGAACCAATACCTTAATGTGGTTGAACCCTCTTTCACCAATGAATTTGATATGGACATGGTGAGAACAGCGGAGGTCCAATCTCTTAGTCAAAAGAAAAAAATGAAAAAAAATAATAAAAAAATGAAAAGTTATAGTGATGAAAACCACTATGTGGCAGCACTAGAACCAAAAAAAGTAAAGATAAAAGATGTTTCCTATGGTGAAAACCCAACTGTGGCACCAAAGGAAGAGAGATTGGATACCCTACCCGAGCACGAGGAAGAAAGGTCACCTATTCTCATAGAGCTGATAGAAAAGGTTAACATTGGGACAGAATTAGATCCAAAATTTATACACTTGGCCACATCACTTACACCTCTAGAAAGAGAGGATTTCATCAAGTTTTTCCAAGAACAAGTGAACTTTGCATGGTCATATGCTGACATGCTCGGATTGGATCCAGACTTCATAATGCATCATTTGAATGTTAGACCAAGGGTTAAGCCCGCCAAACAAAAGTTGAGAAAAATGCACCCACATATAGCTCTCTTAGTCAAGGCGGAATTAGAAAAATTGTTGAAGGTGGGATTCATAAGAGCAATAGCCTATGCTGAATGGATATCTAACATTGCACCAGTCACAAAATATGACAAATCCATTTGTGTATGCACGGATTTTAGAGACTTGAATCTTGCATGTCCTAAGGATGACTTCCCACTTCCAAGCATAGATGCCATAGTTGACTTGACAGAGGGTCACTCCATGTACTCATTAATGGATGGTTTCAACGGATATAATCAGATAAAAATTGCACCCAAAGACCAAGAGAAGACAACATTTACATGTCCTTGGGGTACCTTTTGTTGGAACGTCATGCCCTTCGGCCTTAAAAATGTCAGAGCCACATATCAAAGGGCAATGACAACTATCTTTCATGATATGATGCACACATTTCTAGAAGATTACATGGATGACATATTGGCCAAGTCCCAAAAAAGAGAAGAACACCTACAAATTCTGAAAAAGATATTCATTCGGTTGGAACAATTCAAAGTAAGATTAAACCCAAAGAAAAGTGCCTTTGGTGTCCAATCCGGAAAATTGTTAGCCTATATAGTTTCAACAAAAGGGATTGAAGTGGATCCAAAAAAAGTACAAGCAATAATAGTTATGGAGATTCCCAAGAACATAAGCCAAATGAGGTCTCTACAAGGCAAAATACAATCCATCAAAAGATTCATTTCTCAATTGGCTGAAAAATGTCATTCATTCACAAGGTTGCTACACAAAGATACTATTTTCATGTGGGATGAATAATGTGATCAAGCCTTCACTTTATTGAAGACTTATCTAATAAATCCAACTATCCTAATGCCACCAATCAAGGGAAAACTGTTGTTGTTGTACATATCCGCTACCGAAAGGTCTCTAGGAGTGCTTTTGGCGCAAGAAGATGAGCAAGGGAAGGAAAGAGCAATCTACTATTTGAGTAGGACATTGATCAAATACGAACTTAACTATACATTTATGGAAAGGGCTTGTCTAGCGGTTCTCTTTGCATCACAAAAATTGAGACATTATATGTTGATACATAAGGTGAAACTAATTCCCAAAATTGATCCTTTAAAGTATTTGCTAAGTAAAATTGCCTTAAAGGGTAGGATAGCAAAATGGGTCATGATATTGAGTGAGTTCGACATTGAGTATGTGGATAGAAAAGCAATAAAAGGACAAGTGATAGCAGATCACTTAGCTGAAAGCCCAATGACTTCTACACAAACCATTCAAGTGGAATTTTTGGATTCCGCCATTGTCAACATAGAGGCTAAAACATGGAAGTTGTACTTTGACGGCTCATATACACAAGGAGGTTTCGGGGCTGGCATATTATTGGTTACTCCTCAAGGGTACACCATTCCTAAGTCCTACAATCTCTTGTTCCCATGCACAAACAATATAGCAGAATATGAGGCTCTAGTCATTGGCATTAAAATGGCTTTAGAATGGAACATCACCAAGCTACAAATATATGGAGACTCTCAACTCATCATCAATCAAGTCAATAATGAATACAATACCAAAGATGAAAAGCTAATGCCATATAAGACCATGATTGATGGATGGAAGAAATACTTTGCCTTGATCACTTTTGAGCAGATTTCGAGAGAGAAAAATAGAGCAACGGATGCAATGGCCACCTTGGCTTCCTTATTACAAAAACCAGATCAGAATGAGAAGTACGAGTTCTTGGTGGAAGAGTTGGTGAAACTAGCATTTGACCTTCCCGAAACCCAAATTGTTGCCCGACTTCATGGACATGACTCACCTTGGTATGGCCCTATATATACCTATCTCAAAGACCAAGTGCTACCTTTAGACCAATCCCGACCCCAAAAATGAAATTTCATATGCCAATCAGCCCGTTACATAATCCTTTTAGAGACATTGTATCGTAAGGGTCTTGATAGGATGTTACTTAGATGCCTAGAGGAAGAAGAGGCTAAGTTAGCTTTACATGAGGTCCATGAATGCATTTGCAGGTCACACTCAAGCGATTTAAACCTAGCCAAGAAGATCCTTCGCTTAGGGTATTTCTGAAAGACCTTAGAGAAAGATGCTTGTCACTTTGTCAAAATATGCAGCAAATGTCAATATCATGGCGACATGATACATGTATTGGCACAAGAATTACACCCATTTGTTGCACCATAGCCATTCTATCAATGGGCATTTGACTTGATTGGGATAATCTACCCACCTTCTTCAAATGGTCACAAATACATCATAACTGCAACAAAATATTTCACTAAGTGGGTAGAAGCGGTTCCTTTGATCACGGCCACGATAAAAAAATTTCCATGTTCATCTTGAACCACATCATTTGCAGATATGGTATTCCTCATGCCATAATAACAAATAATGGAAAGCAATTCAAAAATAAGGATGTGGATGAACTTTGTGCTACATTCCATATCACACATCACTCTTCATCCATTTATTATCCTCAAGGAAATGGACAAGCCGAAGCTACAAATAAGAACATTTTGAAAATCTTGAAAAGATCAGTAAATAAATCGGGAAGAGATTGGCATGTGCAAATTAATCTGGCATTATGGGCCTATAGAACTAGCATTCGGACACCTATGGGAGCCACATTATTTTCATTAGTCTATGGAGCCAAAGCTATTCTACCATTGGAGGTTGAAATCCCGTCTTTACAAGTATCATTGCAAGGGTTGATCACAAATGAAGACTATAGAGTCGCTAGACTTCAACAATTGGAGTTGCTAGAAGAACACCAAACGCAAGCATATGAACACCTGAAAGTGTATCAAAATATAATCTCAAGGAATTACAATAAGCATATTAAACCGAGAGTCTTTCAGGTTGGAGACTTAGTGTTAAGAGAAAACCCAAAGAATCAAGCTGATAGAGAAAAGAAAGAAAAATGGGAGGCTAATTGGCTTGGTCTATTCATCATTGTGTCTTCATTTGGAACGGGAACCTATAAGTTAGCAGATTGGGAAGGAGAAGAACTCCAAGAGCCTATCAATAGCATTCATCTAAAGAGGTTCTACACATGAGGTAGACGAAAGAGTATAAAGAGTATTAGTTGAGGAGCATCATATTTATTGTACATAGCCAAAGAGATCTTGAAAAGTACAAAAAAAAAATTGAAAAAAAGAAAAATACAAAAAAAGAAAAAAGTGCCTTGGTGAAAACCTAGCAATAGGCGCCTTGGTAGCAAAAAAAGAAAAAGACCCCAAAGGTGAAAACTTGGTAAACAAGCACCTTTTGTTCCCTTAAGTCTTTCCTTCCAAGTCACATGTGTACATATTGCATTTCCATCAACCCATTTGTAAAACTGTCATTGCATTTGTCATTTGTGCACAGTCATAATAAAGCCTTTCAGTCACATTGTTGCATTTCCTACAACCCTAAGTTTGTCACACGGTCACATTTATCACTTGGGGGAAGGAAAGGATTGGAAATTTGGTACCAAATGGATTCAATAGTGCTACAATCAGTCACGTCAGAGAGAGACTTATCAGAGCTTCAGAAAAGTGGAAAGTTATTGAACCTTTGATGGATATCATTGTTCAAACCCAAGTATTTTGATCCTACAACTTGATCCTTGAGCCTTCATTGACTTTATTATTCGGGATTAAAATTTGACAAAACACCTTAAAGATCAGAATGCTTGGAAATACTTTTTGAAAATCATGAAACATTGCAAAACACTTGAAGCTTTCTTTTGATAATCTTTATGAAATTGACTTTTATCACATCTTTTGATCTAATCAATGATGTTTCGACTAGATTAGCCATGATAGAGACATGATATTTTTCTTTCCTTTGAGTGATTGTTTTAAGGAAGATTCATCAACTTATGAGAATTCATCTAATGACATGGTCATCAAAGAACCATCGAGGACTATCCCATAAGAGGAAGGATTGACCTTTGCTTGTTTACGCCAATGGATACCTTGGCTATTTAGATCTTCCATATCTTAATACCAAAAATCCACTTGCAACATTGAATCCGTTGACACCGGTATTCATACTCCCATAGTTTGGTCATCCAGCTAGTGAGGGTTGTACTAGTTTCAAAAAAAGGTTACCAGAAAGTGAAGAAACAAAGCGGTATTCATATCATCATGATGTGGTCAGTGATGGTTGTACTTGCTTTCCAGTCCCAAAATGCTCAATGATGAAAATTTATCTCCATGGCATTTCTTTGCTAAAAAGTTGGTGACACTTAGTTGCATTGCATTGCATTATCATATTAGATTAATTGCATTATCATGTTAGATTAATTGCATTTGTTTATGGTTAATTTCCTAAGGACAAGGGGGCACATTAATAATCTTGGTTAGTCAAAACATTACAAAAGGAGGGGTTCAATCAAACGTCTTACTCTTGATATCAATCAAATAAAGGAAATGAGAATTATCTTTTGCATTTCATGCATAGCATTAATCATTAATCATTATTCATATATGAGAAAAGCAAAAAAAGAGAAAAAGGTTCATTACTCATACATCATTTGCATACATGTAGTTAAGGATAGAACTGCATACATTAAAAATTCCAAAACATAGGGGCATTCATATGCATTTCCATAAAATACTTTGCATCCATACATTAATGCATTCATCTATATATATCATAAAATAAGATACATTGCACCCATAGCATAAATCAAAGTAAATGCATATTAAACATCATATGGCTGCATAAAAAGATAATCTCGTAACCAACTCATCAAGGAGAAACGAAGGAAGTATATCATCATATAGATCATCATAAAAAGTGCCCATCAACTTCAAAGATCCATCAAATCAGTATATCAAGATACAAAGTCATACAAAGTGATACATCAAAGAGTTCTGATCAATAACAACAACATGAAACATGATACAAGGACATCAATAATGAGCAAATCTATAATCAAATCATCAAGATCCATCCCCGGCACCAGATCCATCTGGACCTCTGTCATCCTGTCTATCCTGTGAGGGAGGAGCCTGAGAAGTGCTAGTTGTACTAGGTCTTTGAATCACATGAGTAATGAACTGATGCATCAAGAGAGCTACCTGATCCAATCTACCCACAACAGTAGATATATTTGTCCTTATCGCCTGCATATCTCGTGATAGACTACTAATGCTAGGAGTAGCCTGTGAACTTTGTCCCATATCATGTGACTGTTGCACCTATGGAGGAACATGTTGATCCTGTCAAGGCACCCGTTGTGATGGAACCTCATCCTACTGAGCTAAGGCAACTCTCTGCAACTGAACTAAAGGATCTAATCCACCCGAAATCTGCCTAGCAGCATCTACATGAACCTGTCTCTGTTGTCTCTAATGTCTCTGGCATCTCTGCTGCCTATCACCTATTGCTGCTCTAGGGCGTACAATCTCAACTGCATGATCATCCCTAGCTCTATCCCTAGCATGCCCACCTCTCACCCGTGGTCCATCTCCTGCTCTACCACTAACCTGAGGATCTCTCTATCCTTGTCGTCCCCGTTGTCTCCTACCACCACCACCATGATCATCTCCCTCATCCCAGTCAAGGATACGCTCTGCTAGATCAGTAAAATGAGGAAACCTGTTACGAGACCACCAGTCTCGATACTCATGGGACATCCCTACATCAGCAACACCTGGAAGCATCTCCCATCGGCAATATCCCAAACCAGCAATCGGATCATATGCAAATTGGTAATCAATCATAGGACCCCACGTCGATCTCTTTGCATGTACCTGAGCATCTAAAGTTGCACCCTAAGGCATATCCTGTACACGACCATACTGCTTAGCAACTCTACCAAAGCAGAAGTGCTCAATAGTAGTAGTAGTAGTATGGCCAATCATCTAGCAAGGAGCGAATATATAGGGTAGTTCATCATCATCCTCCCTCTAGCGCTCACAACCAATGTATGGTCACCACTGAACCTGATCAAGATCATCTATCTGTCACCGCCAATAATCAAGATGACCCAGATGGTGTTGAACAACCATACCACTATATAGAAAAGCATATGGCTAACCACGCTGTCGAATCCTGTCAAAAATAGGCCTAGTAATGGGAAGGTGCTCCCATACCCACAATTAGAGAATAACTGCCCCGGCTGACAAAGAAGCACTCTCTCTGTAAACTACCTCGTGTAAATCATGGTAGAGCTGGGCAAGAACACAGGAGCCCCAATCAAAGCGTTGAGGATGAGCAAGCAAATCCTCTAGAATCCTACCCCATCCGACTGAAAAACCACGACCTCGTCGATCGGGAAGAAGTAAACCACTGATAAGGGCACCAAGTACCGCTGGCAATGTAGGAAATGAAGCAAACTGTGGCCAATTGGTGGTATCATCATCTATGGTATTGTCCCCGAATACTCGTCGGGAGACTATGGAATCATAGTAAACTAACTCTCCTCTACATAGGATGCGTAGCAATCTGTACACGTCCTCAGGTGTGATAGTCATCTCTCCAAAGGGAAGATGGAAGGTATTGTGGTCGGAGTGCCATCACTCCGCTACAACAATCAACAGACCACGATTCAGCTGAAACTGCGGAAGGTCAAGTAGAAAGCTCAGACCACATATCTCAACAACTCGATACTCAGCATCAATAAGTGTCTGACCAAGATCAATGACCCACGATGCAACCGATCGGATGTATAGAATAGGAAAGTTTGCATGTTGGAAAAACAAAGGAATCATATCAGTATACCATATCAAGGAATTATCTAAAGTCAACCAGTTCTATCAAAAGTATCAAGTAATCACACCTAATACCATTTGTTTGTGTCTCTATGTCCTGAGAACGAAGAAGCAGTATCTATCATATCGATTTTCACACTGATTGATTTATCCTACCAGACCTATCCTATCAGATTGACAAATCACATTCATTGGTACCACTATCCTGATATCATTAATCAATTGTTTTGTTTAAATGCAACAGACCTAATCTTATCATTCAAATCGATCATCTGAAGTTATTAAATTTTCATCACTAAAAATCAAGTCCAAGTGCAAAACATTTTTCAAAATCCCTCACGCGTGATTTTAATCATTCCACGCAGCATTTTACCTTAAGCAATACAAAAAAGATGTTACGCGACACTTTGTTGGTGTTACGCGGTAATTCAGCTATCAGGCGACATTGAATTGAGCCTATGTGATAATAAAAATCTAGGGTTTCATACGCGTAAAAACATATGCAAAATGGACTTAAAACCCTAACTTAACGCGACATTGAAATTTTCTCAGGCGAGAATGAAAGTATTCTAAGCGACAGTTTACTACGCGGAGGCATGAGTAAAAAGCCCGGATGCAACATTAAAAAGGGCTAAGTGACATCAAATTTATGCTAAGCGTGACTTTGCAAATTGGAAGCAGTGATGAAAAGTAAAAATGCAATAAATCGAGCAATAAATGCAACAAGGGAGTTCATAATGACTCACTGGAGGTTCGTAGTCAGGTAGTCTTGCATAATGCCGACACCTCTCGAACCGATGCTCTTTGATAGGGACAACCATCTCAAAAATCACCGTGGGACCAGAGCAAAATCACCAAAGTCAAAAGTGCAAATGAATAGTAAATCAAGGTTTTTCAACCTATTTAAGCTATTTTGACCTAATTTTGGAGGTGAAATTTGGCTAAGACCTATATTAACCTATCAAATCAATCGGGGCATGTTCTTGAATCATCGCATATCATCAAGATTTTTTAGAAATGAAACCATATTCATTAAATCAAACATCATCAAAAAATTTCAAATCAATAAATCAATATGTTTTATTTATGAGGGGGCATCAAAGTATCAAATCGAATATCATTGAAATCAGTGGGGCATCAAAAAATTTTGGAATCATTATCAGTGGCATATCAGTTTAGCATATCATATCAGAAGCAGCATATCAAAAATATCATATCAGAGGCATATCAGTGAATCAACAATCAGGACCTAAAAAGCGATCAGAATTAAAAGAATATTTGAATCAATGTTTTTCGCGCATCAATTCAAAGACGGGCATTTGTAGACACTCAAAAATGGGCAAGTGCTTTTAAATTACAATAATCATCAAAATGCACTAATTCAATCAAAAAAGGGATCAAATCATTAAAATGGGCATTTATTAAATCAAAATGGACAAAAATAATTAAAGCAAAGGAAAAATTAAATAATGATGTTAAATAATTAATTCAAAGCTTAAAGGGGTGAAAAACACTACATAATTGATTTTAATCAATTAATTGTATAATTGTTTAATCAAAAATCAAAATGAACCTATTCCCTTACATGGCTAAATTTAATTAATTAATTAAATTTAATAAATCCTAATATTTTTCAACAAAGTTGAGCAACCAATGAAAATTGAGGACAAAAAGACATAAATCACTCAAAAAGGATGAATCTTAATCACTCATTCTAAAGTTTCAATCTCAACCACTCAATCTTGTCCTTTTGTCCAAAGCTTTGAAACAAACATTTAAATTGTCCCCCCATTTATGAACAAAGCAAAGTATTTGACTCAACCAAGGGTTAATCATGATTACTTCACTCCAACCCCCTACCCTTGGAAATTTACTATAAGTATGAAGCATTTTGAGAGCAATTCCCATTTTAGAAATTCATTTGCAAAGCATTGTTATTATAGGCAATTGAAGAGCATTCTAAGAGCATTTAGAGCAATTTGCATATCTTTGTATCAATTTGAACTAGAATAATCATTGTAGAAGCATTATAGCAGCATACATTCTCGTTTTAGAAGTGTCACTAATGGAGATTGAGTTGAGAGCTTCACTTAAGGTGATTATCATCATCACACAGTGTGCAATATTAAGATTTTATAATAGTTATATTTATATAATAATATTATTAATAAACATAATATTATATATTAAATAATTTGTAATAGAATTAGCATTACACATCATTTAGTTTTTCAAATTTTATTATATTTTCAATCTAAACAATTTAAATTATACCCTAAATTAATGAAATACATCTTTAATAAATTATATTTTATTTTATTCTTAAATTTTTAAAAAATCATATTTTTTTATCATAATTTCATTCATAATTGTTAAAATAAAAAATATAATTATACAGTATATGTTTTTATAATTTTATAATCTATCTTTTTATGCACAAATTTTGCCTACAATAAAGCAATATGAAAGAGCAATATAATTGAATTCCAGAAATTAAGGGCGCAAATGATTTAGCCAATCAAATTGCCAAAAAATATTTTTTACATATTAGAAACTTTAAAAAAATCAGTTTAAGTACTAACAAGTGTCATGTAGTGGCTAGTACTTGCTTAGCCTACGGCAAGTACTAACAAGTGTCACGTAGTGGCTAGTACTTGCCTCTAGTATAGTTTTTAATTATAATTAAATATTAAATATAATTCTAATTTTAATATAATATTATATAAATTAAATTATTGAAAAAAAAAAGAGAAAATCAAATTAAAAAGAAAGAATTAATAATACATATTATAATTTATAAATTTATATTAAATATATTGGTTGAGTATTATATATATTTTATTTTATTTTATTGTTATATAATGTAAACTATTACATATAGTTTTAAAATATTATTATTTTATGAAAGCATATTTTATATTAAATATATCAAATATTTAATACATTATTTATTATTTGATTCTATTTAGTGTATTGTTATTGGAGTAAACTAAAATTGAGCAAAATTTTGGTAATAATATTGAGTGATAAGAGCCGAGAATAATGAAAGATGAAAGAATTGTTACTTCCATAATTTTCGTGTATAAACCTATTAAGCCAATCAAATGATCAATAAATCAATTTTACAATTTAGAAAGTTAAAAATATTTCATTTACACTATAGAAAAATAGAATTTGTAACAAAATTAAAAATATGGTAAATTATCATTGGTTCAAATAACTTGTTTTAATCATTAAAGAGGAAATCCAAAAATCATTACAATAGTACCATAGCCTATGGCCAAGTACTAATAATAGCATTATTAAAATAAACATATAATTAACCAATGATCGACATAATATTTTTGTCTAAATTTTTCATACTATATATTTATTAAAATTACTAAATAATATAATAAAAAATAAACATATAAATGCTATTTAAACTTTATATTTTATGAATCTATTAATTTATTGTTTAACTAAATTGAAAAATAAAAAATATTTTATTTTTAAATCTATATTATAATATAATTGTATACATTACAATGTACTTATAATGTTATTAGTAAAGGTATCATTATAAAATAAATTGAAGAGTAGACTCATATTTTATTATGTCTCTCCTGTGGCTATGACTAAACCATAATTTTTTTTTTTAAAGTCTAAAAATTTACAAGGAGTGTTTGAAAAAAAACCTAAGTGTTCCCCTAGGTTAAATTTGATAGTAGATAGAACACTTAGCGTTAAGTGTTCTATATCACAATAAATTACAAGTTTATAAAAGTTATATTTGGTTTCAAGGCTAGATAATTCAATGTTTATTTAAAAAAATAAAAACTTATATTCTACATTTTTCTTTAACTTTATTTTTTAAATTTGAATATTATAAACCATTATTTAACTATATATATATATATATATATATATATATATATATATATATATATATATATATATATATTCTTAGAAATTAAATAATATCATTATTAAAATTTCTATGCAATATATTTAATAAATTCACTAAATAACATATAATATAATAATAATTAAATAATAAAAATTAAAAAATTAAACATATAAATATCATTAAAAATTAAAAGATTATTAATTTATATTGATTTTTTATTTTACTAATATGACTCCTTATTCCTTGCCTTGCCGGTTCATCGTAAAAAAGTGTTTATTAGCCGATAGGCTTCCCCTTTGGCGGAAGCCTGTGTACGACAATCTCGGAAAAATCGGACGCCAGATTTGTCTCACTTTCGCGGCACCGGGTATTTTAACCGATTTGTCCAACAAAAAACATTTTTTAATTTGATGTGTAGTTTGTAAAAAAACTTAAGTGTAATTTGATATGTAGTTTGTAAAAAAAACTAAGTGTACACCTTGGTAAGATATGCGTTTCATTTCGCTGTTTACACATTTCTAATGTGAATTATTTTGTATTACAATAATTTCTATAGTTTTATTTGTTTTATTTTTTTATTTGTTTTATTTTTTTTAAAATTATTTTATATTTTTTATCAATTTTAAAACAATTTGTTCATTTTCTATCAAAAGGAAATATTATTTAAATTTTAAAAATACATATATAGATAAATAATAATATATTTTTTTATAAATATAATTATTATTTTTTTAATAATGCATAATTAAAATATATCCTGTCAATGAAATTATAAATTCTATAGCATTTAAATATATAATTTATTATTAAAATTTTAAATATATATGAATAATTAATACTAATTTTTTAATAAATATATTTTCCTACAACTAATAAGAGTTATATAAAAAAATTGATATATGATTTTTTATTTTTTATCAATAAGATATGATTTATTATTAAAATATCTACTTTTAAATTAATTATATTTCCTACTATGAATTTTTAAATGTTAAATAATAGCATTATTAAAATGATCGACATAATTTTTTTGTCAAATTTTTTTATACTATATATTTATCAAAATTACTAAATAATATAATAAAAATTAAACATATAAATGCTATTTAAAATTTAAAATTTAAAATTTATTAAAAAATGTTTTATGGGTTGTTCAAATTTATCATAATATTCATTGCAATATAACTAAACTATTTTCATGTTGTTCTTTTTTATATTTAACAATCAAGTGACCAATAAAAAATGGTAAATAGTAAAAAAAATTACTACATCTATTATATTAATTATATTTAGTAAATATATTATATTAGAATTTGAAAAGTTCAAACATATAGAAAGAGCTAACATTAAATTTAACAATGTAAATTAATGACACAATTAATTGTTAAAATAAAAATAAAAATATGAAACTGAAATATGAAAAATATAGAAGTAGTTATACAACTAGATAGTATTAAATCAACACTAATAAATTATATAGGAGATTATTCCACATCTAACAAAATATTATATTATTTTAAATATAACATATATTAACTTAAATGGGAAGTTAATATGTAAAATTAGAAAATATAAAAAATATTTTTATCAAAAAATAAATATAATAATAATTTATTTCTAAAAAAATAAACGATACTAATAGAAAATATAGAAGTCTAAATATATTATAACAAATATAATTACAACTGATGTTCAATAAACTAAAAATAACAACATAAAAATAGTTTTAAACTAAATCATGTTAAAATTAAAAGTATATATAAATATAAATTATTATTAAAATAAAAATATAATTAAAAATAATACTAAATAAATAAATAAATTAGTACAAATAAAACATATTTTTTCATATTCACATTTTAACAAACTATAAAAATTAAATTAATTTAAATATTTTATGAGGATTGTTTTAAAAAATAATAAAAACATGAACAAGAGAAATTAATTATAATGTACATCTCCCCCTCATTAAGGTGACAGTTTAAGGGCCATAATTAATTAATTGAATTATTTTTGAGTATTTTTAAAAATAGTTTCGACTTTATAAACAATATAATTAATCAATATATTTTGTATTTTTATAAATTTTAAATTTAAGTTTATAAATATATTTTAAATGTGATTTTAAGTATATGTGAATTTTTATGTTAATATTTTTTTTTATTGTTGGGCTTGAAATGGAAATAATTGTTTAGTGCTCTAATTACAATAGACTTACACTCAATTTATTTTACAAGTTTTTTGAGAACAACAACAACAATAACATTACCAAAAAATATGTTGAATCTACAAACTTTCAAATTGTGTAGACTCATCCTAAGTGTTGGGAGAGATCCAAGGTCAAATAAAAGTGTGCTTATATTGTTGTACATGTTCCCATTTCGAACCCAATATATAATCCTTACATTGCTTTTTAAAGATTATGCTTTCCCTAAGTTTGTAATGAGTTGTCATGATCTTGTATGTTTTCATTTTTATTATAATTTCACTTTAGTCGAGTGGTACAGATCTTGCTACAAATGTCTCATAGATTTGGGAGCTTGTTGGGCTTACCCAGTATTTTGAATTAGGTTTGACGATTTCAAAAAAGTGTGCTAGGTATTGAAAGTAGTAAAAGAAGCTCCCCTATATAATATTCATATGTCGTCATGCTTTATATGCTAGGTATACATGCCTTTTGAGTTGATTTTCTTTGATTATGTTGCTTTCTCATTTACACTTTTAAACACTTACTTGTATTGCGTAATGCTTTACTTATGCTTTCCAATTAAATGCCTATCAGCTCATCCTTGCACCTCCTTTTGGTGCAAGTACTAGTAATATATATAAAAAAATTTAATTGTTTTTACTTAATTTAAATTTCAATCTTTCCTATGTACCTGCAAAGTGTAGTACTGCAGTGCATGATGGTATGGGCATCCATATGGCCGACAATTAAAATGTTAACCGTGTTATGTTACAATACATTCCCGGCTCCGCGCGCTCTGTCAGCAAATCATCATGACAAGAGCTAAATCACCGCGACTCTACAATTTTATTTTTTTAGTATCTGCGATTTTTTCAATAATCTTCTTGTTAAATCTGCAATCATTCCTCCCGTCTTGGGCATTGTAGGTTGACGTCAATCACTCAATTCTTCGATTGCTCTGCAATGTCTTTTTGGGGGTGGTCGACTTCATGGAACAGTCAAACTGAAACCTTGGTCGATGCGAAGGAGTGTATTGGGCTCCTGCCTGCCTTTTTGTCCTTCCACGCTTTATAACCTGCAAAAGCCACTGAAAACTCAGAATGCAGGGAGACAGATGAGTACAGCTTTTGTTTCGAAAGCGGTGATGCCATGACAAGACAAGCTAGTGAAATGTATTTATATGTAATATAATGTACTGGCAGAACTTAAGCCTTTTTTAAACAGCCATTAAATAAGACTTTTTATTGGGGATGATAGTAGTGTTCCCTCTCTTTTTGAATTTGAAGTACACTTCAATTTAGTTCAGTGATGGAGAACTTATATTCTGAGTTTATAAGTTTATATTTCATATTGATTAAGATATATTACTGTCATTATATGTAAATCAAAAAATTAGATGACTGATATCATAGACTATAATATAAAGTTCTTTCTTTTCCTTCCACCATTTTGCTCAATCTCATTTAGGAAAATATAATTAATGCAAGAAAAGTGACATATAACATTGCATTAAACTTTTTGTTTATGTTAATCATTTAAATTGTAAAAAATATAAAGTTCTAACTATTATACTTCTATATAATCCTCAAGCCATTTAAATATTTATTTCACTACAATTTAGGTATAATTATATATCTATGGAGTACAATATTTGTCCATGAGAGACCCTTACTGGCAAACCCACTCATGTATTTTAATTTATTTCTATTGCATTATACATTTTCAATATCAACCAACCATGTGATTCTTGTGATATTGTCAATATCAACCAAATTTTCTATTTTTTAAGTCGTCAAATCAATTTTATTTTTAACTTTTTGAGTTTGATTTTACTCATATCCTTCAATTTAAAAGTTAAAATCTTAGTTTTAATAATTTTAACGGGAGATCACATGGGGGACAATCTCCTAATTTATGATTATATCTTTTACTATAAAAATAATTATTGTAGAATAATTACTATTTAAAATTTTAATTTAATTTATATGCTATAAAAATTCATTCTTGAAATCTAAATAGAAGTTAGACATAGAGAAACGAAACTTATGGATTAACCATTTCATACCAACAATTCAAGGGTAACATCTCTCTCTCTCTCTCTCTCTCTCTCTCTCTCGATATATATATATATATATATATATATATATATATATATATATATATATATATATATATATATATAACTCACACACATACAAACACCTCTATCTCACCCTTTTTTTTAATCTCTCCCCCTCCCCCTTCCCTTCGTCTCTCCCTCCTTTATCACATGCCCCCCATCCTCCTTCCTCTCTTCGCATATATTTATCTCTTTATCTTCCTCTTCCCATATAGATTTCTCCTCCTATCTGTCGATATTTCTCTTCCTCTAGCCATCTTTGTATGTCTATCTCTACTTTTCATTTTTCTACCCCCCTCTCTCCTCTCTCTGTCTCCTTATATGTGTAGGAATGGGTAGAATAGAAAGCGAGAGAAGGAAACCTTTCGTTGCAGCGAAGTTTGCCTAAAATAACCTTCGATGGGACTATCAATGGAAACTTCTTTGACACAAAACATTTTAAGGTTTCCTCTCTTGAAGGCCTACATCATGGATTACTCCCCCAGTCAACAAAGCATCTCAGAATATCCCATTTAAATTGTATTATGCAAGGACTGCTTCCTACTCGAAAGTAGAAACACCACTTTTCTTTCATTCGGTGCCCAAACTGTTGGGATAAGGTGACTCAGCCTTATCATGATTTATTGTTTTATTTATTCTTTTTGCAAAGATGCTAAATGAAGACGAAATCTTCCACAAGGATGGACTTCGAGAAGAAAATAGAATGTTTCCATGTTTCTTTGGTTTATTCTCTTTGCTTTGTTTTTAAAGCAAGAATTGTGCATAAAGGAAGTTTCTAAAATAGTTTGTAGATTCTTTGAATGTAGACACTTTAGAAACTGTTTCCTTTTGTACGAAAACTCTATAAGTACAAAGCATTGTTGTAGAGAATTGAGAGAGAGAATTGTTATGGAGAGCGTTGTTATGCTGCCGAAATTATTCTAGATTTAGATATCACAGCTGATTACTCTTGTACATATGTGGCTTGTATTGTAACTTTGTTGTTTGGCTTTAGAGTGGTGCTTTTTCCCGTAAGGGTTTCCTACGTATATCTAGTGTTATGTGTTTATGTGTATAATCCATTTTCTGTATGTGTTTATTTAGCTTGCAATAGTCTAAGGTTTTGTGAGATAAATTTCAGCATCATCTCTCCTGTTAGAATTAGCATTTGGAAACGTTTCTGCACTTTGGCTTCCTTTCAATTGGTATCAGAGCCTGGCCAGCTTTGTTATTGTTGTTGAGTAGACGGGTTTTTTGTGTTGATCTAGTTTCAGTGGGAGTTTTACAGAGGAGTTGTTTTTTCATAATCTTATTGCAGGTTAGATATGGCAAGCACATCCAGTAAAGTAGAGATGGATAAGTTTAATGGCAGCAATTTTGAGCTATGGAAACTTAAAATGGAGGACATGCTTGTAGATAGAGATCTATGGGCTGATTTCTTCAACGAAACTCAAACTACATCGCAGGAAGATTGGGATAAGATGGATTGAAAAGCCAAGGGTCTGATAAGACTTTGTTTCGTTGATTATGTACTCCTGAATGTTCATGAAGAGAAGACTCCAATTGTTCTTTGGAAGAAGCTTGGTGATATTTATCAAGGGAAATCCTTGGTATATAAGTTATTTCTGAGAAAGAAGTTGTATTCTTTGAGAATGGAGGAAGGAGGTTCTGTTGTTGATCGCTTGAATACATATAATATGCTAATTGCTCAATTGAATTCTGTTGGTGATAAGATTGATGATCAAGATAAATCTTCTCAAGATGATGTAGATGCTTTTGTTGCAGCCTTGGCAACACATGCATCAGAAGATGTGTGGTTGATAGATTCAGGTGCTTCTTTCCACACGACATCTCACAAAGATTGGTTTTCAAAGTATGAAGAGTTTGATGGTGGAAAGGTGTATTTGGGTGATAACTCTCACCTGAATATTATTGGACATGGTAGAGTCAAGATTAGATTCCTTGATGGTAGAGTGAAGGGGATCCGGTGGTGTACTGCATATCCCTGGTTTGGCAAGAAACCTACTTTCAGTCAGCAAGCTTGGTGACGTGGGTGTTTGTTTTCTCGAGTGTTGGATGCAAGATGACAAGAGGCTCTATGGTGCTTGCTAAGGGTGTTAGGATGGGCACCTTGTATAAGCTAGATGCATGCACGATTTAGTGCAATAGCGCTTTTGTGAAGTCTAAGAAAAGGGCTTTAGATTCTTCATCCTCACCAACAGATCAAGAAAAGAAGAAGACCATTGTTTCTACATCTGATGGTCGTTCTTTCTGGGTACTTAAGGGTGCTAATACTTTGGAGATGAAGTTCCCTGAAGAGAAGACAATGTTATGGCACCAAAGACTTGGTCACATTGGTGTGAAGGACCTTAGAGCTCTGAAAAATAAGAGCCTTGTTGAAGGCCTTAATGATTGTAATATGGAGTTTGACTTCTATGAACATTGTATTTATGGTAAACATCACCGTGTTCTTTTTATTCCAATTCTCACAAGTCTTCTGGGGTTTTGGATTATATTCATTCAGATGTGTTTGGTCCAGTTAATATTCCTTCGATATCTAGATCTTTGTATTTTGTCTCATTCATAGATGATTATAGTAGAAGGACAGTTGTGTATTTCCTCATAAGTAAATCTGAAGTTTTTAGTCGATTTAAGGAATTTAAATCCTTGGTTGAAAATCATACTGATAGAAAAATTAAGTGTTTGAGGACTAATAATGGTGGTGAGTTTTGTTCAGCAGAATTTGACAAGTTCTGTAAGGATCATGGAATTGAGAGACATAAAACAACTCCATACACTCCACAACAAAATGGAGTTGCAGAGAGGATAAATAGAATATTGATGGAGAGGGCTAGGAGTATGCTGAGTGGTGTTGGCCTTGAACAAAAGTTTTGCGTTGAAGTTGTAGCCACTACATGTTATTTAATTAACAGGTCTCCTGCTTCAGCACTTGTTGAGAAGACACCCATGGAGGCGTGGTCTAGCAAGAAGCCCTCATTGAGACATATCAAAGTCTTTGGTTGTGAGGCATATGCTCGTGTGCCAAGTGAGAAAAGATCAAAGTTAGAGAACAAGGCAGTTAAGTGTATCTTCATTGGTTATGGTGTTAGTGTCAAAGGTTACAGGCTTTGGGATCCAGTTGCAGAGAAGGTGCTCTATAGTAGAAGTGTGATATTTTGTGAGATGAAACCTTCCATAGTTGATTTGTAGCCAGAGAATGAAGAGAAGCAGAAAAAGGAATTAGTTCATATTCCTTTACCTCTAAGAAAGAAGAACTACAAGCTCCTGATGGACTTGATAATGAGGAGAGCCTAAGCAGCTCCGAAAGTTCTGAAGAAGAGCAAGAACTTGAACCTCAAACTTTGAGGAGGTCTACTCGTGATAGACAACAACCTGATAAATTTGGTTATTCACCTGAGAGGTTTGGATATTCTTTGTTGGATTCCAGTTGTATATTTTCTTTGATTGCTAACATTGATGAGCCTAGGAATGTTAGAGAGGCTATGGGTATGCATGATGCAAATTCCTGGATGGAAGCCATGAATGAAGAGATGGCAACATTGAAGAAGAATGCTACATGGGATCTGGTACCTTTGCTTGAAGGACAGAAACTTGCTAGATGTAAATGGGTGTTCAAAAAGAAATTGGGTTTGGATGGCAGTGTTGAGAAGTATAAGGCACGGTTGGTCGTGAAGGGATATTCACAGGTGGAGGGAATAGATTATGGTGAAATATTCTCTCATGTAGCTAAGCTGACATCCATTCGATTATTGTTATCACTTGCAGTAGCTTATGACTTTGGAGTTGAGCAAATGGATGTAAAAACAACATTCCTTCATGGTGATTTGGAGGAGAAAATTTATGTCACAGCCAAAGCATTTCATTTAGAAAGGTAAAGAAAACCTTATTTGTAAGTTGAAAAAATCTTTGTATGGTTTGAAACAGTCTCCTAGAATGTGGTATCAAAAGTTTGACACCTATGTGTTATCTTTGGGATTTATGAGATCTAAATCTAACCATTGTGTATATTATAAATCTGAAAATGGTCACATTCTTATCATAGTCTTGTATGTAGATGATATGTTGTTTATTGGGAATGGTAAAAGAATGATTTCAGATTTGAAGTCTCAGTTAGCAACACAGTTTGAAATGAAAGATCTAGGTGCAGCTAGATATATTCTTGGGATTGAGATCATCAGAGATAGGGCTAGCAGAAAGCTTTGGATGAGCCAGAGGAAGTATGTTAACTCTGTGTTGGAGAAATTCAACATGATAGCTTGTAGGCAGTTAGTTGTTCCAATATTACATGGGACGAAGCTTTCTATGGAGGATTGTCCAAAATCTCCTACTGAGATGGAGGACATGTCTAGAGTACCTTATGCGAGTGTTGTTGGTAGCTTGATGTATGCTATGGTTTGTACAAGGTCAGATATTGCCCAAGCAGTGGGAGTCCTTAGTCGGTATATGGCTAATCCTGGAAGGGTGCATTGGGATGCAGTTAAGAGTGTTCAGATATTTGAGGGGCACATCTGAGTATTGCTTATGTTTTTGGTAATCCTACTGTATCTCGACATTCTATTTGCATTTGTGGATATGTGGATTCAGATTGGGCAGGTGATATTGACACAAGAAGATCCACCAATGGATATGTTTTCATGATGTTTGGTGGTGCAATTAGTTGGATGAGCAAGCAGCGGGTTGTAGCTACTTTGTCCACTATGGAAGCAGAGTACATGGTAGCTACTCATGCTTCTAAAGAGGCCATTTGGCTTAAGAGATTGTGTTCTAATATTGGTTTTGATGCAGGACAGATTGCTATCTGTTGTGATAGCCAGAGTGCTATATGTTTAGCAAAAAATGCTACTTTCCATGCCAGAACAAAGCACATTGATTGTTCGTGATATAGTGGAAGATGAAAAGGGTAAAGTTGGAAAAGGTTGCTACTTTGGAAAATGTTGCAGATGCATTGACAAAGCTAGTGAGCACAGAAAAGTTCAGATGGTGTTGGTTCTATGGGCCTTGGGGCCTATGTTGTGATACAATAACTCCTGTAAGGTCTTCGTCAATTGGGAGACTGTTGGGATAAGGTGACTCAGCGTTATCATGATTTATTGTTTTATTTTATTTTTTCGAAAAGATGCTAAATGAAGACGAAATCTTCCACAAGGATGGACTTGGAGAAGAAAACAGAATGTTTCCCTGTTTCTCTGATTTATTCTCTTTGCTTTGTTTTTAAAGCAAGAGTTGTGCATAGAGAAAGTTTCTAAAATAGTTTATAGATTCTTTGAATGTAGACGCTTTAGAAATTGTTTCCTCTTGTACGAAAACTCTATAAGTACAAGGCATTGTTGTAGAGAATTGAGAGAGGGAATTGTTTTGAAGAGCATTGTTATGCTGCCGAAATTATTCAGGATTTAGATATCACAGCTGATTACTCTTGTACAGTTGTGGCTCTGGAAATTGTATTGTAACATTATTGTTGATAAGGAGTGGTGGATTGTTTTCCGTAAGGGTTTCCTACGTATATCTGGTGTTATGTGTTTATTTAGCTTGCAATAGTCTAAGGTTTTGTGAGATAAATTTCAGCATCATCTTTCCTATTAGAATTAGCATTTGGAAGTGTTTCCCCACTTTGGCTTCCTTTCACAAATACACACCACTACTCCCGCGCCCCCCTTCCCCTCTCACTCACTAGTTATGGAGCTTGATAAATCTTCATAAATTATTCATGTAAGTTGTGTTTGTCATGTTTAGGCATCTATAAATATATGCATAGCTAATTTAAATTTGAAACTATCATCCATCAAGACCTTTGTTACACAAACATCATAATTTGCTAAATGGCATTACTAATTGACCCATAGCAAAGCAAAGCACAATTTATAGAACATGTTCATTCATGGGAATAAATTTTGTGTAAAGAAAGGAGAGCCATTGAGCAAAATCAATGATTCAAAAAGATTCAATTGTATAACCTCAATAACAAAATGAAAGCAACAACTTTTTGAAACAATTACACAATTGCTATTTTACACCAAGTGGTGATTTTGATTGAGTGCAAAAAATAATGACATTTTCAAGCCTACACTTCTCAACTTTGTAGCATTTTGTCACATTTTATTCTAGCTTGTAAAGGCATAATTATGTACTTTAAATGCATTTTACAATATTATCAAATGAAAGAATTCTAAAAGTAATCATATATCCCAAGTAAATAAATAGATTATATTTAAATAGACAACAATAAAAAGTTTAGAGATCGAAACTATACATTGTTTTATCAAGTAGGATGTGTGTCTAAGAGGTCTACGACTACACTTGTTATTGAAAAAATAGACATCAAGTTTGTCAATTAACAGTACTCTACTAATCAATACACTAAAACAACATTTGCTCAACTCTTTCATATAAGAATTAAAATAAATAAATTTATTTTTATTTTTATTTTATTTTTTTCCATTAACAATATTTACACTTTCAATCAACAAACAACCCGAAATTCTAACTTCACTAGTTCATCAATTTAAATGTCAATACTCTCTAATATTACCATTTAATAATAAAAAAGAGCTTGCCATCTATCAGTGGCTTTGAAATGCCAAGTAACCGAAATCTTAGTCCTCTCCTCGATGATTTTTATCAATAAAACGTCGTGTAAAATCCTCCTCTCTTCTCCTCATTAAATTGATATTTTTAACGAAGCAATGTATGTTACTGCAATCTGCCGCCTCCACTCCTCTCCTCTTCACTAGTATCACTTTTTTCAATTTCCCATGTCACCAATCCTCCTCTGGTTGCAAGTACAGACAATTATATTGCTATCGTGTTATTACCAAGGTTGTACGGGATGGGGTACCTGGGTACATCAACTACTTGGCAATCCTTCCTTATGCATGAATCGGATATGCTTCCTATCCCTGCACACTTTTTCAACATTTTGTGGCAGTCAAAGGTTATCATTTTTTTAAAGCGTGTTGAATCCTCGATGGTATGGCTCGCTAATACTGCCCCGTTAAAGGAAAGCATATGCCAGATAAGTGACACCCACAGGATAAAAGGAAAACATATGCCAGATAACTGACGCACAAGATAAATGAAAATTCCATCCCCATCCCCAAAAAGATAAATAGGAATCAATTCTTTGACGTCAACAAAGGATATGTTCACAGACAAATGTCCTCAATTTGATCTCCTCCTCAATAATGAAAATGTTCACGGATAACTAAAATAGGAAAAATGTTACACGTAATTGTTATATTGATTTTTATGAGTCATCGTGTAAAATTATTATGAAAAAAATGAACCCACATTTTTCAGTGCTCTCTTCACGTCTGAAAACTTCGATCGCTAACCTATGAGAGGACTCCAAAATATGCATTATGCAAATTGAAAAATTGCTCTGAACCACCCGTGTCTCCAAAAGTTCAGCAGCAAGGAGTTGCATGGTACCATAAACAGTAAAAGACTTTTAAAAAGATCGCCCTCCATTAGGAAGAAGCTGCTATCTTTCAAGGAATTACAAACATCAGAATGCACAGCTTGGCTATGATCATATCCTGGGCTTCCCATATCAGCTCAGACCCTGTAAAACTAATAGATATAACAGCCAAATTTAGATTGCATCTTTTTCCATTGCCTAGCATATGGGTAATGACTCATAATAAGTTCTTATTGCTATGTCGCCTGGTTAAATGCTGCAACTATCTTTCTAACTTGTTGCAATGACCTTCCGCCTTGTGCAGCAAGGCTGCAATCAGTTATATGGTACAGCGGGCTTAGACAAATATAATGCTCAACACATTTGAATAATGTTGTGATCCTCAAGCGTAGCGAACCCTAGTTCACCACCTTACATTTTGGTGAACCTGACATATGCTTGCATTGTCTTCTAATTTTCATTTCAGATCTAATTTTTATACTTAATTCTGATTTATATATGATATATATGCTTATTTGTTTTATTTCATGCATTTAGATGTCCTGGTTAGCTTAAATTTATAATATATTTCATTTTATGCGATGTTTAAATGATCGATTTAGGTACAGTTTAAAATTGTTAACTGCCTAAATTACAGCAAAGTTCCCATGCAAGAGGATTCTTAAATTTTGTATGTACAGCTGCTTAGAAAAATTTGAAGCAATTTGTTTTTGGTGGCCTCTAGTAATTTTCCTATTGCTGCTTTCCTTCGCCTGAGACATGAAACTCAGAAAACATAGAGACATATCTGGAGAAAATTTTGGAAGGAAGATCTAATCTCCAGCCACACGATAGAAAATCAGTGCATCACAAACACCATCTTCATCATTTCAGCCACTCTTTTTATCCATAGCCATGATTGCCCATCTGAAGCAGTATCATCTCATAATTTCTATAATAAGTTTCTAAACCCTGTTAATTAAATATTCATGCAACACTTCTACCTAAAGAGTGAAAGCAGTAGCCCAGGCATGGGATCATGTTTTTAGTGTTCATTTCATGATCCCTGTAGGATTCACAACTGATAAAATAAGTGCCCATGTCATGGTCCATACGGCATGCCACAACTGACAAACCTTGTCTATACCATATAAACAGGATAAATGTGTATAAAAATCTGCATGTAGAATCTATTTATAAACAGAAAATTATAAAGCCACGCTTTCTCCTGTGGGTTGTACTATTGAGTCTCCTATAAATCGAAGGAGATAACCACCAAAGAAGATAATTTGAAAGCGATAACCACCAAAGAAGATGATTTGAAATGATCAATATTTAGGAATTGACTAGCAACCCCTGTGGTGAAATAATGGGACATGCGACTTCAGATACCGACAATGGAAGATACTAGAAAGTTAAGACATTAACAAAAATGCTGTTCAAAACTTATTTTCTTAGGAATTCTTAAAATATAAACCGCAGTTTCTTATTATCATTCTATCTTGAGCCATTGAAAAATATATTGTAGAGTGGTATATTATATCAATTAAATAATGAATCAGCCTAATATTTTTTTAACCAAATGTTCAAAAACATATGACTTATCTTAAATAAATTATAACTTAGTCACAAGGTTTCAATTCATGTAGTAATAACAACAAAATTCAATTGAAAAGCAGAAAAGCAGAAAATGTATGAATAATAAAAATAAAATAATATTATGTTAAATTTTAATACAATGTAGTAGATTTAAAACATTAGAATATAAATATGTTTAAAATTTTAATTTAAAGATTATTATATATAAACAATAAACCTATTATTATTAAAAATCTGATTTAAATCCTTCATTTATGGAACAAAGCTAACTTTGATGGAGCATCTTAAAAGATAAACTGCAGTTCCTTATTATCATTCTAATCTTGAGCCATTGATAAATATATTGTAGAGTGGTTTATTATATCAATCAAATAATGAATCAGCCTAATATTTTTTTGAACAAATGTTAAAAAACATACGACTTACCTAGAATAAATTATAACTTACGTCACAAGGTCTCAATTCATGTGATAACAACAAAATTCAATTGAAAACTTGCAGTAGATTTAAAACATTAGAATATAAATATGTTTAAAATTTTAATTTAAAGATTATTATATATAAATAATAAACCTATTATTATTAAAAATCTGATTTAAATCCTTCATTTATGGAACAATGCAGGTTGATCCATTGGAGGTGGATCAAAGCTAACTTTGATGGAGCATAACAAAGAAACCCAAACCCCGGAGTTGAATGTGAGGCAAGAGACCAAGAAGGAAATATTGAGGCCAAATTTCAAGTGGTCTGGCTCGCATTGCAAATCTATAGAAATTTGAAATTTAATCAAATTCATTTAGAGACTCACAAATCATTATAAATGTGATTTGTAGGAAAAAGACATCAAACTAGAAACTAGACAAGTTTTTGGAATCAATATGGAAATTGCTTGAGGAATGCAACGAATACCACATTTCTCACATATATTGAAAAGGTAATGTTCTAGTTGACCCATTGCAAACTAGGCCATCAACCGCACTAAGGAGCACGAAGGCATTCATTTCACAGATGTTTGGCATGACTTGGATAGCCTAGCGGCTGAGATGAGATACAATGGTTTGAAGGAATTTAATGTTGAAAGAGAGCAAAATGGTCGACAAGACATGCAAACATAATGAGAGTTAGAGCAGACAGCCCCGGAGTGTGCATCTATAACAAGATTTATTAATATGGATTATTGAAGATAGGGAAACCATATAAAGATAGGAAGTGATGTTTAGCTTGACTGCACACGAGCGGCACATTGCTTTTTGAAGTAGAATTTTGGATTAACATTTGCGCAACATCTTTAGTTGCACCTCTCCAATGATGATGTTGGGTGAGTGTTTTCTAGAAGTGGACAATAAATAAAGGAGAAACTCTGATATTGCCTCAATCTTCATGGCCTAGCTTTTGGAGCTAGAGAACTTAGCGACAATGAAGAGGATTAATGAGGCCCATGTCTAGGAAAACTGGAGAGTTTATACGAACCAATTTCTTGGTATGGTGGAACCAAGAGGAGGATTTCGGAACCGGGGTAGTAAATGGCCAAGGATCTACTACTCTTTAACAGTCCATTGACTCCATTTCTCGTATGGTGGAGAAATATGGATGGGGACATCACGCAAGGCTCAAGCAAGGGCAGGGGTGGCCTATTTAAAGGAGCTTCTAGAGGAGCGTGTACAAAAAGATCAAGTGCTAGGGTATTTATTATCAACCAAGTACGAAATGTAATAATAATAATGAATTTCAATATGTCTAGTATGGCATGATATACTAGGTTCTTCACCATCTTGAGAACACTTTGCTAGTCGTAGAAAAGTGAGGTTAGTGTAATCTGATCTAACTGAGTATCAATCGCTAGCCTCCTTAACCACACTACCTCACAACCTAAATTGAGTGTTGCATTTCATTACCAAAGAAAATTTTCTTATTGTAGACTTTATTGTATCAACTAATTCCACCCAATCAAAGCCGATATGTACAATTAGCATGAAGTAAATAGATTGCTCATATAGAACACCAAAGTCAAGAGAACCTTCGACATATCAAAGAAATTGTTTACAACTAGCCAATGTTCCTCTTACGTATAGACATAAATGAGAAAACAACTGCAAAACATAGATCTATTAAGAGATTTGGCATACTTAGTTTGTGATACATAGATCTTATGATCAAACTGTCAAAAGTTTACACCTAAACAATATTAAAGTGAGATCATTTCAAAAACATATATAATGTTTCACTTGTTGAATTAAAACAGCACTGTTTCCAATTATGGCAAGATCATCAACATAGCTAACTAAGCTCGTTATGTCGCCATTGATTTTGACATAGAAAGTTAGTTTAGAATAACTTTTTAGAAACAAGATATTGATTTTTCTTAAAAACTAAGTTCAAGTAGCCTACTTAAGTTCCTACGAGGACTTTACGAACCTGCAAACCAAATGTTATTTGCCTAAAACTTGGAACCCTTATGGTTTTGACATGGGAAGTTGGTTTAGAATAGCTTTTTAGAAACAAGATATTGATTTTTTTTAAATCCCAAGGTCGAGTAACCTACTTAAGTCCTTACGAGGACTTTACCAACCTACAAACCAAATGTTCTTTGCCTAAAACTTGGAACCCTTATGGTTGAGTCATATAGAACTCTGCCTCCAATTCTCTATTCAATAAGGCACTTTTGATGCTCATCTGATATATCTTACATCCAAATTATGTGGCAATAGAGAAATCCAACCAAAAGGTTACCAGGTTTACAATAAAAGTAAATGTCTCTTAATAATCTACTCCTTCCAATGCATCCCCTTTAACAAGTTGAGCTTTATACTTGTCTAAAGATCCATCTAATTTACGCTAAACTTTGTAAATTCAATTGCAACCAATAGGTTTCTTTCTTGGAAGTAATGTTAACACCCATCTTTTGTTTTTTATCAAGGCATCATATTCCACCTTTAGATAACTTCCCATTTAGGCTTCTCTTTGACCTTTGCCAATGTACTAGACTCAAATATTTAAGAAATGGCAGTTAGAGATAAATTTACTTGTAGATCGACCTTCCATCAAGCTTTGCCAATTCATAACGTCCTATACATCCTTCATCATGGTATACTACCAATTTGGTTTCTTTTGTTGGCCTTCTTGATTATCTTGTGTAGATGAAGTAGAACTCCCTTCTCCAATTGGTCCCTCCTTGAAATGTGATTTTTTTCTAATGTCTCTTGTTTGATTTCAACATCAAAACTTGTTCCAAATTCAAGATTACTTACTACAAATTCTTTACTATCTATAAAATTATCAATAACTAAAAAGAACGTTATTTTCTCATCTAACTAAAAAGAACGTTATTTTCTCATCTAGAACCTTTTCTTTTGTAGAAACATTTAGTAGTTTGTATGCTTTAGATCGATCACTATATCCAACACATGTATATGGTTTGCTTCTAAATTGCTTCTAAATTGCTTCTCTTTTCCTTAGGAATGTTTTCAAGAGCAACACGACCAAAAACTCAAAAATTACAAAAAGTTTTCCTGGACCATGCTTTCTTAGGAATGATATTTAACAAGGCTTTACATAGAGTTCTATTTAGGATGCAAACTTTTGTCATGGTATAGTACCAATTTGGTTTCTTTTGTTGGCCTTCTTGATTATCTTGTGTAGACAAAGTATCGCTCCACCAATTAGTCCCTCCTTGAAATGAGATTTTTTTTCTAATGTCCAATGTTTGATTTCAACATCAAAACTTGTTTCGATTCAGGAGTAGTTACAACTACATATTCTTCACCATCTATAAAATTTTCAATAGCTAAAAATAATGGTATTTTCTCATCTACAATAAAATGTCTATTAACCTTTTTTTTAAGAAACATCTAGTAGTGTGTATGCCTTGGATTGTTCACTATATCCAACACATGTATATCATTTGTTTTTTGCTTCTAAATTGCTTCTCTTTTCTTTAGGAATATTTTCAAGAGCAACACAACCAAAAACTTAGAAGTTACAAAAGGTTTTCCTAGACCATGCTTTCTTAGGAGTGAAATTTACCAAAGGTTTACTCAAAGTTCTATTAAGGATATAGACAATATTCATAGCTTACACCCAATGCTTATATGGAAGACTATCATATTCCTCCTTTCCATGACTCCATTATGTTGTAAAAGTGTTTGGAGTATTATATCATTGATGAATACCTTCCTACAAGAAAAATTCTTTGAAATAATAAAAGATGAACTCACCTCCATTTTTTTATTTTAAGGTCTCAACTTGTTTATTTGATTGATTTTCAACAAAAACCTTCTATACCACAAAGAAAAATAATTGGAATTATTCTTCAATTAATAAACCCATTTTTTTCTAGAAAATTCATCTAAGTAGCTAGAAATACTTTGCACTAGACACTAGATAAGTATTCATAAGACCATGCAAATCAACAAGTACTGAATCTAAAACACTTTTGGCTAGCCAAGCCGTCTATATCAAATTGATGTTGACTTTGTTTTCCCCTATGAAACCCAATATACATTCTAACTTTCTTGAATGGATAAAAGCTCATCCACCATATTAGTCTTTCGAGCCAAGCCAAATTTTGTTGTTACTCTCAACTACTACATAATTCAAAGTGACCATGCCTTTCAAGCCAAATTTTGTTGTTACTCTCAACTACTACATAGGCCTTTCTTTGTTTCGAGATCAACCAATTTGTACAATCCCTTATTGTCAATGCCAATAGTGATCACTTTGTTATCTTGAAGATTAGTTATGACACATTTGTATCCTTCAATCAAAGATTAGGGTTCTTATTGATATTACTTGTTTTGATTAGAAAAGCACGAGAAGACCCTAACCCCATTACATGACAACCATAGCGCCAAACGGAACAAATCTCACGAGGGATAAAACTGGGAAAAGAAAAAGAGAGGGAAAGTTTTTGACCAAAGTTGAGAACTGAAAGGAGACAAGGGTCCCGACCCTAATCATTTGAATTCTCTTTCACTATACCCATACAAGTAAGGAGAGAAGGGTAAGGACCTTTCCTCCTACAAACTAAAGTCCAAGCAATGCTATCATCCATGACCCCATTATAATGGGAGAGAAGACATGACTCCTCCACAAGGGGATCAACAACTACCAAGGGAGAGGGGATAACGCTAGATGAGAAACGATTGTCAATCACATAAGGCAAAAGCTATGTGGGGGCACTAAAAATTGGCATAGGTAGACAGAAAATAGGAGGAGCCACCATGGAACCTTCTGGGCATGATATAGGAGTCATACTAGGAACTTTTAGGCGCAAAACAAATGGTGCAAAGCACTCATCGAGATCTCGGGAAGAACAACCCTCATCAAAAAGAAGGAACCTCAACAATCAAGTAATCTTCCTTTGCATTCTTCCACCAAGTAGTAGTTCCTCTCTAACGCAAAAGAGAGCAATTTGAAGCCAAGTGACCAATAGAAAAGCAGCGGCAAAAACGAAAGGAGTCATCAACAACTGCATCGAAGGCCTGTCTTCAACCACCAAGGGTGGGGTTTAGAGGTGCCAATGTCAATTAAAATGCAAGCAAAGGTGGAATGAACTAAGTGAGAAATGGAATCATCCATTTTCAAATAATGTCTAAATGAGTTTTCGATGGCCTCATAGCAAGATTCCTCACAAAATTGGAGAGGAAGATTTGGCAATCTGACCCAAACTAAACACACATGAAGCGTGTTCAGTAAGGGAATTGAAAGAAGAAAAGTAGGATTTTGGAGAGATAGTGCTCTCCCCAAGCCCAATGTTTACTTAGCACCAAATCCTTGTCCTCAAAAGAAGCAAAAGACACAATGAAGAAACCTTGTCACAGGGGAAAAGCTCGATCTTACCAAACACAAGCAGCTAAGAGTACCTAGATGTGTAGATCTAGAAGGGAAGGCTAGAGAAATGACACACCAAGCCTTTACTTTAGTAAAACTCATTTTCAGCTACCTCAACACCACAAACAATCATTGAAGAAGCCTTGTCACAAAGGAAGACGTCTAAGCACATAGGGGTGGGGAAGGGGGGGTTTAAGCTTCTAGTTCTAAAAAAGAAGACAGCCAATCAGGGCCTTAGGGCCTTAGACCCAACCTCAGTAGAACCTCCTTGAGAAAGAGTAGGGACTGTAGTTTCAGTGGCTTTAGTAGCAATGAACTAACCTGAAGGAAGCGCCACACAAGAAGAGATGGCAACTGCAACTGAAGTGGTGCATGATGCTAAGAATGCAAAGGAGTTGCCTAGAATAGGGGACGTGCGAGCCATGGTGTGTCAAGCAGGAGTGATTGTGTTCACAAAATTATTGGAAAAAATAAATAATATTGATCTCGCTTATTAATAGTACACTTTTGTTAAACATTCCCACATCCTTTTACTAAGAAAGTCCAATCATCACCCAAACAAGCATATACACTACACTCCTAACCTCAACAAAATTTACATACCAATCTTTGAGATGTGTAGTTTTGATATACACCGAAGTTGAAATACTAAGTTGTAGACTCAATGCATTGGCCATGAAAGCAAATTTAGTTGTTGTTCCTTGTTCGTCCTCCTCTGCAACATTTGCATAATGCAACTTCTTTTGACTACTTATAAGATCTCATTATTGTTTCTAATGGTCTTTCTTGAAGTGTCTTGGCTCTTTACAATAGTGGCATATCCACTTGGACCTTGAAGTGTCTTGTCTCTTTACAATAGCGGCTTGGCTCTTTACAATCCAATGGCAATGAACATTAAGCTCAAGCTCTTCTTCTACAATCCTCCTCTCACAACAAAAAAATGATCGCAATGCTTAGAATTTAGCAAGACATGGTTCACACTTAGGACATGCAATTGGTTTTCAAAGTGAACCTCCAAACTAGCCTAGTGCTAGATATGCAAGATTCAACAATCATAAACTTTTCAAACTAGTAGACAAATACATCTACACCATCTCGCAATCACCACCACATTAACAAATGCTCTCCATGAACTAACCATGAATGACATATTTTTCATACAAGAAAACATCACAATATTTAGAATTTAGCAAAGCATGGTTTGCACTTAGTACATGTAGTTCATTTTTAAAGTGGGCCTCTAAATTGGCTTGGTGTTGGATGTACAATATCCAGCCCTCAATAAGCTTTTTGAACCAGAAGTTGATTGCATCTACACTGCTTGTTTTGATAGAGGGTTTTACATCAAAAGTTCATTTAACTACCCAATAAGGGAGCACGGGCAATAGGCTAAACTTCCTCAACTAAGAGCCAGGGACAAAAGAGTATCCATTCCACCAAAGTCACTTGGAACATGATTCCAACCTCATCCCTTGAGATGTTGGGTCCTTGCACTCAACAAGACTTGATCCTAGTGAGCTCATTCAAAACAATTCAACTTCACCAACAGATCAAGGGCCCATTGACTCTACGCTATTTTTCAATGACCACTGCACCACATTAAAAGATGTTCTTCATGAACCATCAATGGAAGACAAAATCGCATTAAGGAAGAACCTTCCAAGACAACAAAGAAAGAACACTAGAAGAAAAGTAAAACAATCTCTCAAGACTTGTTGAATCCTAACTCTCTCTCCTCTATGCACAACATGTTTTCCATTGCTGCTCATATTTTTCTCGACACCTCCAATTTATCTTCATTCTCTTCACAATTAAGTTTTATGAAGTTCATCGCCACCACATAATAATGGTAACTATGGTGGGCAAGAATTTGACCCTAATTTCCAAGCAAAACAAGAAATGAAAAGAATGGAAGCCAAGCTATAGAGATGTCATTTTATACTTGTGCTTGAGAGGAGAAGCTTCTTGCATCAAAATCTCTTCTCTATTTGTCACTATATTTAAATCAATTTGCTACCCTGGTTTCTTTCTTCTAATCTCTTTCTACTCACAGCATCAACAAGGCTCGATAATCCTCTTAGCTCTCATACTATATCATCATTCTACTCTTGAGCCAATGAAAAATATATTGCAGGATTGCTTTTTATACAAGTTAAACAATGAAACAGCCTCACAAATATAAAACTAATTACGTAATGATAGCATATATATATGCTAGAATTAATTAATCTGAGATTCCTCTCATAATATTATTATAATTTAAGAAGAGAATTTAAGGGTTGTCTCTTTGCCATACCCAAGCATACTTCCGCTCAACAAATCGATCCATTCCACCCGTGGGTTAGAATCCATGGATAAAATAAGAGCCTTGAAAGTACACAAAAGGCAAAGTTACAGCTGTAAACTGGGGCAGCTACGCCACACCTCGGTCATCAACAAAAGGATTTTTGGCTCTTCCAAATTACAGAACTTTATGCAATTACACAAACAACCAATCGATGCAAATTGCCAATCAATAGCTACACAAATCAACACAAACAGACAGGAAATGTTAACAATGGAGAGACAAACATGGAGACACAAAACGCCAATTTCCAGATCAAATATCTACGCAGATTAACTGATGCAGACACAGCAAATACTAACAAGAAGAGAGACAAAAGGTGACAGATGGAACAACTAAAAACAAAAAATTACTTCTAACTGATTGCTCTAACTCCAAACAAAATTATCCACTCACAAAAACCAATTGTTTGCAAGAAGAGCTGACCTTCTAGAACACTGTCTTCCACCAATAAATAGGCTCCCCTCTTGCATGGCCTATGAAGGATCAAGGCATGGCTAAACTTCCATAACTGATCGATTCCCAACTCTCTGCCCGTAGACAGGCACATTCACCCAAATTGTTACACATTTGCCCCTTTTATCAGTAATACATACATGGTTGAATGAATGTTTTACCCAGGTTTGGCTGCATTTTCCAAATGCCACAACTTTTGCATATGACCCCAAAATTCAGTGCAGTTTATTTTGAAATTGCACTATTTTCCTAGTAATTTCATCTACCCATTCATTTTGTCCCTCAATAAGACTAAATTTTTGAGACCAGGATAAGTTGAAACAAAAGCAGTTGTTGTCTCATCCACCAATGAAGACTATGAGATGCCCCCTTACCATCCATAAACATGAAATGAGGTGGCTAACGTCCAAAGCATCCCTGCACACTGATTTGATAACAAACTTCACCGATAGGCTCTTTGGCAATCATGTTGTGTGCTGGAATGATATGCTGAAATGTTAACTACATCCAATTTTTTGGATCACTTTCTCACAACAAATTGATACAACACGACTATGACTTAAGGTTAGTGTCTTTGGATAAGAGCCTTATAACTACATAATACTCCTAGACCATCCTTCAATCAATCAATCCAAATCCACCCCTAAGCAGGTTATATTCCTTCAGTAAGATCCTTGTACAATCGACTCATTCATTAAGTTTCATTCCCACAACAAAGTGATACCAATTCCGCCATGACTGCAGGTTGGATTACTTGCATAAGAGCCCTAAAACTACAGTACACTCACAGACTAAGTTAATCTCCTCCACATAACTGACCCAATTCCACCCCTAAAGCAGATTGAATTCCTTGAGTAAGATCCTTAAAACTACAACAGACCAATTCCACTCCTAAAGCAGACAGGATTCTTTGAGTAAGTTCCTTACAACTAAAACAAACTCATTGACTAAATTATTTGCCCTTAACAATTAATCTAATTAAAGACTTTCTGCAGGTTGGATCCTTGGTTAAGATCCTTGAGATCGTTGAACAATTTATTTTCTCTCAACAATTGATTCAATTCAAACCCTTTCTGGAGGTTGGATTTCTTGGATAAGAATTTCACAATTAAAAAAGACTCAGAGAGCATCATTTTCCCTCATCCAATTCCACCCCTTGCACAAGTTGAGTTCCTTGGGAACCAGCCTTTAAATTAGAATAGACTCTAACTAATAAATTCTCTATGACATAACCTTCATGACAAACTGCAAGCTAGCTCAATTTCCTGATTGCGCTCATAGTTTCCACTTATAAAGAAGATTCAGGAATTCTTTGTTTATTTTTCCTGATTATACCCATAATCTTTTTATAAGGAAGATTTGGGAATTCTT
Organism: Chamaecyparis obtusa; assembly: GCA_027943335.1. Classification (NCBI taxonomy): domain Eukaryota; kingdom Viridiplantae; phylum Streptophyta; class Pinopsida; order Cupressales; family Cupressaceae; genus Chamaecyparis; species Chamaecyparis obtusa. The sequence continues at coordinate 368,243 of BSBK01003091.1, read as the reverse complement.
TGGATATTTTTCTTGTTTGTATCCATAGTTTCCTGATTGTGCCCATAGTTTTTCACATGTAAATATAATAATGCCCCAAAATGAGAGGTACCTAACTCATTTTATTTGTTTTCTTTTAGATGTGATTTATTTGTAGTAGATCCCATTTAAGTTTTTAATTATTAATAATTATCATACATTAAATGTATATATTAACATTACAAAAGAGGCTTCTCACAAAGAAAAACAAATTTCTGCAATCTATTGACATTTTGGATAGACATTGCGAGGAGCTCTACCCTCTAAGTTTGAACTTCAAAAACCATGCTTTGCAGGGGTCAAATCGTTCAAGTGAATCTGTCAAGTCATTCTCAAAGAAAATCAAGCAGTAGTTTGTCAAACTTTTGTAAAGGGCATAATCTGTGTATAGAAAGGTAAACAAAGAATATAGTAATCAATGCTTACTCTTGAGAAAATCACTGACAGACAGTATGATAAATTCTCAGTAGTAAATGAAAAAGTCTGGCAAAGAAGGTTACATGTGTGACTTAACTGTAATTGTCGACATGATAACAAGAAAAATACAAAAACATATCAATAAGATCTACTAAATGATACAATCAGAAAAGGTAAATAAACATAAAAACAAGAATCATTAGAAAATGATTCGTGCTTCTATACTTCAGCTATCAACCAATCCCTCTCGGGCCTGGGGGTCACTCCAAGAGTCAAAAAAGAAAATGCAACAATGTTATGCTGCAAAAGCTACATAACGAATTGCAATTAAAAATATAGAAAAAGGCTCACAAAGTGAGCTTACCCATAGAGGGTCAATATAACTAGACCACCTTTAAGATGTTCTTTCAGGATCTGCAATAATATGCAGATTTGAACAGGATACAGTAACCCTTTGTCCATTAGTTATATTCTTTTCAAGTAAGAATAACATAATATCAAAAAATCGGTACTTTCTGCCAACTTTTTATAAATGTTGAAAATGTGTCTGTACAAATATCAATATATTCTTCTATCTGTACGAGTTATAATTTCTAAAGTGGGCCCAAATTGAATCTCAGCAAAGGTTTTGTAATTGGCATCACCTTCTCCTGGCCTGGTGTAAGTGATCATTCCTTACAAGATTCCCAATCTTCTCCCTCTTTCAACATAAGCTTGCCTGAACATTCATCCTTCGTAAAATTGCCAACATTTTGTGGCAGCTGCTTATGTTTCAAAAAATCAATTCTAGATTTGTTTTTCCCACATAAGAAATTGATAGAGTCATTAGACTGTTGATGAGTATAAGCACGGAAGCCTTGAATCTTGGAAGGATAATTACAATCCCCTGCTTCCTTGGCATTTGCACTCCTGAGAAATGGAACCACCTAAAGTTCAAATAAAACCATGAATAATTAATTGCTAAAGAGATCTAAAAATTATTCATCCTTAAAAAAGACACTATAGATGCCTATGAAAGGAAGGCAAACAAACACTCAGTACTTTAGCCTACATTGCTTACAAGTAATTAAAAATGGATTACAAGCATACCTGATCTTCAGGTGACTTGCAGGCATCATTTACTTTCTGTTTCTTTGGACTTATTTCCCTTTCAGAGTGATCTTCAAGATTCTGATCTGCCTCTTGTGATTTGTTCCATTGATTCATTTCTGTTATGGCATCACCCTTAAAATTCCAATCTGCATCCAATGGATCACCATCTATTAGCAGCAATTGACTAATATGATAAGTATACACATCGACATTATGATACATGAATTTATATTTAACAAAAACAAAATGTTTTTAGCAGCAAATTTTTTTGACGAGTATATACATAGGATACAAAACAAACAGCACATCATTCATTGAGTTTCATACCAGTGGCTTTAGCAGAAATTAATTTTCCATCAAATGTAGTACCCAGCTTCCTTTTGTCCTTAAAGCTGGCAGAACCACTATAGTTGCTCTGTGGCCTGCAACTATGATTGCTCTGTAGCCTATGGGACCATGCATGAATCCCTTGGCTTGCATTTGGAGCTTTCTCCATTACTGCACTTGTAGGACCCATATGTTTTAACATTACTACTCGCTTAACTGTACCACTTCTCCAAGATTCATTGACAGTACTTGCTGGGATTGCTTGGTTTTTGGACACTGGTGCTCTGAAGTGTTGTATCCAGGTACTTCCCCCAACACTCGAAAATGAAAAATATTGAGACTTATCAGCATATGGTAATGTTCGCCAACATCCCTTCTGCCAAACTTTAAACTGCAAGAAAGAGATATCACTTCTAAATTATCATAGGAGATTCAATTCTAAAATCCTATCCTCTTACATTGCCACAGGGAAGACAATCATACAAAATTATAATGTAAATAACACAGCATATTCATCGAGAACAAAACTCAAATAGCATAAATGTAATTTAGGGAGTAACCTCATTGAAAGGAGAAGGAAAATTAAGCCTTGATTCAGCACTGTCTGGATCAAGGGCCTCCATCTCTATAGGACTTTGGCCACACAAATCCAGAGAACAATATTCTCTGTCATACATTTTTTTCACAAATGATGCCTCAATTGAGTCCAAGTATGAACTATGCTTCTCATCTGTCCACTGTGTCTCCAAAGAATCCACCAATGCCGGAATCTGAAAAAACACAATTTAATTTCTGGTTATCAAAAAGACAAAAAGAATAATTCACCATTTACAGCATACTTACTACATTTAAGCACAAAATTGATGAATTTATCCATGCATATAAAGATTCCTCAAATCATCTACTCTAAACAGACAATATTGAGAATCGTCAAACAACTGGCTTTTAGGAAAGTGCTAGGAAACATAAACCAGACAGCTACACCCATTTTCAGATCATCAGCCAGCCTAAACACATTCCTTCAACCTTCCAAAGTGCTAAGAAAATCATGCATTATCCATGGCTACTTCCTTCTGCTTCACCATCTTATTCTCCTAATGTTCTCAAAATGTCTTTCTGAAAAGCTTAACACTTCAATAAGGACACACATGAAGAAAAATCAGAACATGGCATTCAAAGAATTTTAAGAAACATAGAGCAAAAGCGTTTGGTGTGGAGATATTTGCAAGACCATTTGGTGGTAACGGATGATAAAATAGCTCAAGCATTATCAAGGATGGCTACTTCTCATAAGCACTTAGAAGACCTCTTTTGGACAGCCCAAAGAGAGGAAAGACAAAAAGAAATCCAAACCTCTATAGCAGCCACTTCTATGATGCAAAATGACAATGTTAGAGGTTATGTATGCGTTTCTGGATTTGATTGTGTAGTTTTTGGTATACATAATTATAATGGATTGTGGCAATCTGATATTATTAATGTTAGAGGTATAAAAGTTGAACAAGTTGATGAAAGAATTGAAAAACTTCACAAAGAAGTTCCTTGTAACCTTGTGACACCATTTGAAGATGATTTATTTGAGACACTACTGCCTTTAATCACTTGGGGAGAAAATGAGTCGAGTCAAAATTTGGTGGTGATTGATGATTCCAAAGAAAGCAAAGAGGAGATCAAAATTCTGATTTGGGACAGCAATAGTTTACTTTCTCATTCTCATGAGTTTGCAGCCCTTACACATGAAATAACTAATGTAGAGGAGTTAAGAAGTGTTGAGTATGAAGTTCTCAATGAACAAGTGCTTGTAAAAGTTGAAGACATGACACAAATGCATGACAGAAGTGCTGATTGTTATAACAGCAGTAATATATCTCTTCATCCTCAAGAAAATGCAGCCCATAATTATAGAAAAGACAATGTTAAGGGGTCACCTAATGTTGGTGTTCAAGTTTGGGCAGATAGTCATAAGACATGGGTTGATGATGCCACTAGTAAGAGGGCAGATTTTGTGCATCATATCATAGAAGATGTAAAAAGGATTCAAAGCATGAGTGATGAGTTGCTTCACAACTCCGGTTCTACTGTTGTTATTATCAGAGTAGCGCAGCGGACTGGTGGAGCAATGTTCTTGAAGTTGAAATGGGATCCAGGCATTTGGTTTTAGCATGCAGGTGCGGATTGCTTGAGGTCAAGCAATCTCCGGAAAAGGAGGACTGTAATGTCCCCAAATGCCAATGAAATAAATTAATTATTTTAAAATTGTCCAAATAAATTAAATATTAAAAGCATGGCTTTATTTTAATTAATTTAATTAAAAGTGACTTCAATAAAATAAGAATTATTAAAAGTCACTTAAATTAATAAAGTGACTTTATTATAATGACAACTTTAAATTACAACATAAAGTTGCTTGTTGGAGGGAAATGAAATTAAGTATTTCTCTCAAATTAGGGAAAAGGCTATTATAAAAGGAGAAAAAAGGGAATTGTGAAGGCATTTTTGAGATTGTTATTTTTATTTTGAGACTTTTCTCTATGAGCTTGAATCTTTGCTTGAAGGTTCAGTAAAACCCTAGGACGAAAACCCTAGATGGTTTGGTGACTTGGATGAGAACCCAAATCAGCCCCCTTGGTGGATTCACTTCAAGATTCACAAGTACATTACAATTTTCAGTTTTGTGGACGGCTATCCCACTACAATTGATAATAATCTCACAAGGGCTTTCATGATATTGGAGTAGAATCATGTGGATATGTTGCATGTAAATTTTATGCATGTTCTAGCATTGCAACAGCAGTATATTTGATGTAGCAGCCATGCATGTTTTATATCAGAATCAATTTCAATAGATTTGTCTTTATAGTCGCTTATTTCCTTGAAAATCTATATCATTTCCTTTGCATGTTTGCATGTTGTTATTTTGCAATAAAATGGAGCAAATCATGTCAAAAATTGAAAATCCAGATCAGATTTGAGACAATATCCTAGTTCAGGATATTTCAGATTCTTATCATAAATAAAGTTAAACACATCATTTGAACTCTTCACTGCAGAAAGAGGACTGAACTTTTGGAGGCATGGAAAGAGATGCTCAAATGGAATGACATGGTTTTATTTTTATTTAAGCAAATAAAAATATATCTAATTCAAAAAACCACTACTTTTCTTAAGGGCAAATTTGTTGTCAATGTTGATCAGCTCCTTTGGTCGATGATGGAAATGATAAAATTACTTTGCAAATTCCCATTCGTGTATTGTTTAAATCAAGCAAGTAGGACTTCACAAAGATTAAATTTAAATTTTATAGCAAATTCAACCGGTTTAGAGCTTAGATGAAAAAAAATGCATTTCTTGATTTGCAAAAGTAGTAACCCCCAAGGCACATAGAGCAATGACAGCAGTTCCTACATATTATCAATTCAAGATGTGAAACAGTGGCCAAGGATTTTGTGTATGAAAGTAGACGAGAAGAGCAAGTTCAACTATGGTCACTCATTGCAACTAAGAATGTGTCCAAAAGATTCCTTCTAGATTCTATGACACTTAGATTTCCTTCTTTGACTTCTGTTATAAAATTGTTGGTTGAAAAGGCCTGTGTTTGGTAATATAAAAAATCTTTGAGAATTGTGCAGATGTTAGTGTGAAAGCATTGAAGAGCTTGTCTGATGAACAACATGGCCAATACAGGCAAGCAGGAATTCCTCATAAGCCTTGTTCTGGGCAAAAAACTGAGTATCAAATCATGAGAAAGAGGCTTAAGGAGGAAGGACCCCTCGCTCTTATAGAGTTTTTCAGATTCAATTTAGCTTCTTCCAAGCCATTGGAATGTTGATGCACAGTACCAAGCCAGCTAGTTCAATGGGGAACCTAGATTTATTTTATGTGAGAGGAGATAGAATCTAGAGAGTGGATAAGACAGTGGCATCGCACATGATGATGCAACACCTCTTGGGGATGAAGAGAGATTTCTAAATCTATAAGATGTGGCGAGCATTTCAAGGTTATGTGGAAGCTAGAAAAGAGTAGCCTTAGGAATCCATAGCTAAGAAGGACTTATTTCTTACGAGAAATGCACCCCCATTGCAAACGAAATCTTCCTATAACCCCTCTTTTCAAGGTGAAGGTACAGATAAAGAGAACTCAATATGAGAAAGAGTTAGATGTGAAGACGACACTTGACCATAAGCTGGCCCAACTTGAGCAATATTTCAGAAGCATCATATTAGTGAGGAACAACAAATTTCCTTTGCTAGATATAGATTAGTAAAGCATGCTCTTACTTGGTTTGGAATCCATAGCTTATTATCATTCTTTGGCTTTGCAAAAGTCAGCAACTCTTTGTTCTTGGATTGAATTTAACAAGTCGATCAAGGAGCAATTCCATCCCATGTTTCATCAAAAAGAGAGGTCCATTTAGTGGCAATTTTACAAGCAACAAAAAAAAAAGTTTCCAAGAGTAGGCTATTCACTTTTATTTTCCAAGTGGATAAGGATCTGCAAGAGGATAAAATTCTGATTACATAAATAGATTGTCTTCGTAGCTATCTCAGAAGGCCCCATGTTGCTTTCCAAGCCTAGGGATATAGATTAGGCGTGATCCCATTCCCCGTCATATTGGAATGGACAAAGAAAAGAGTCCATCCTTTTATTCAAAATCATAAGGAGACCAAGGTGGCCTAAAGGCCAAAGGTAAAGGCAAAAGCCTGGGGCTGTTACTAATATTAAATTTGAAAAAAAAGGGAGTTGACAACTGACAAGATAAATGAAATTAATTGAGGGGAATTAACAATCCATATGTGATCGTGGATCAAGTGAATAAGGACAACCTAGGAAGCTCAAACCTCAATAATATTGACCATTTGCTGTTTTGGAGCCTAACGGACGTAATGCTTTCAGTGTTAAACTCCCCTCATTCATAAGGATATACTCAACAGTCGATTTCAAGAACCTGCAACAATTGAACAATCTATGTTGGATGTGTTGCAAAAGAAGATTGGAATGACTCAAAGAGAACAGCAAGAGTCTGGGGGGATCGGCATCAAGGTTTATAGTAATATAGACCGAGATGAGCAAAATGCATCTCAAGAACCAAGGGGGAAGAACTCTACTTACATTTCCCAAGGTATTGAGATTTTGTTAGGACCATAACAGGTATAATTCATCATAAGGTTTTAGAAAACAAGCCACTTTTCAAACAACTAAAAACTCCGTTGGAAATGGAGTCCAAAAGGGCAAATTTATTCCAAAGTCCATGACCATCTGGAGAAATGTCTTGCCAACTTTCGATATTATTATAGGATAGAAGATATTTCCAATTCAAGATACCTCAATTAAGAAAATCCACAATGATGCCCTCCGACGAGTAGAGAATGCATAGGCGGTTTTAAAATATTTATTGTGGAATATTTTTCCACTACTATTAACCCTGAAACAAGGGAAGGAGGAGCGTCGGTAAATTGCAGACAAAAAGATGAATATCTAAAACAATGCCATATAAAACTGTATTTATCATTATTCTTAACTAGCCAGGGTTCCACTCCTTGGCTGAACCCTTCGAAAGGGCCAAACGGAAAAAAAAAATATTACTGCTTCGCTACGGTAAAAAATGCTTGGGATAAGGAATCGCTGGTCTTTAAGAATAAAGTAGTCAGAAAAACACCAACATGAGGTAGTAAATCGTTTTTATCGTAGACGTACCAATCTCTCTGCTGGTATGGATTAACTTTAAAAATACCCACTACTTCAAAACACTTTTGTGGGCAATAGACATAATAATTCCACAGACCGTACCAGTTAGCAAGAATGCTTCTGAAAAAAAGGTTACATCCAAAAGCAAATTTTGCTCAAATTGAGTTTTCCAACTTGGTTTAAGAGACCAATAGGTGGTTGTAAATTTCATAATAGCAGTCATCATAAAAATTTCAAACAAAACAAACTTTAAAAAATCACAGATGTCTTGAATAAAGACTTCTGTTGGAAGGAAGCAGTTTACCGAATTACAGGCAGACTCATCTTGTCCTCCTGAATTGGATGAAGTCGATTCTCCTAGCTTGAAACCCAAATGCGAACCCACCTCCTCAACCCTTATCAAATCACCTGAATCCCCAAAGCATTCACCCTCTTCATAGTCTTTGCCAGCTAACGGCGAACTACAACCAGAATCGGTTGCCGTCACCTTCGGCGGCAAGGGATCTGCATCATACTCACCGGCCGAAGAAAGGGAAGAAGCCATGGCCAACTAGACTTCCACACCAAGAAAACGAATATATTCAATGAATATATAATACACATCTCCCGTTGCTCAAATCGGACATGATTTATCGACAAGCGCAAGAAAACCGAAGAAACAAGAAAATTATCAAGAAATAGCGCTGACAGAAATCCTCCTTCCCGCAATCGAAGAGGCAATCCAAACCAAGCTAACGAGCTAGCCCTCAATCCCCACACACGTCAGAGAAAAATGAGTATATACAACAGAAAATATTTATCTGGTTTGTACATATACACTTCAACAAACGGCACTAATTTAAGCGGTGAGAAAGACGAGAATACAGGGATGTAAAGCAGAGTGCAGAGAAGAGATAAAAAGGTGAGAAAATCGATCGAACGGCACCGACTAAGAAGGAAACTGCTGTTTAACAGATGTCGGAAAAGAAACAGTTAACTGGCACTTTTGTCCACGTCATTCGTCGGAGGGAAATATCTGCTTGGCGGCGGGGCCCGCATACCGAGATATTTGATCGAGATATTTGCGTAAAATGTAAAATATCTGCGGGGGGGCAATATTGTGTGGAAGAGAGTGGGATTGGGTGCGGGCCCACATGGCGAGAAAAAAAGGTCCTATTAAAGCAGTTTGTTTTGAATGATTTCGGGTAAAAAGTGCCCTCAGTGAAACGTCAGTTCTACGTAGAATTTTCGTAGAAGTGCGCTCCCTTTTCAGTATGTTTTGGTTTTTTGTCGACCGTTTTTTCTTAAATTCACTGACGAGATCTTTGAAATCTTCACCACTAAGCGAGTTATAAGGGTCACATCTCCCTTGCAGCTTTTTTGCCTTGGAAAATATATATGGCTGGATGGCCATTTGCCAAGCCAACCTTACTAAAATCATTTACTGCAATCTTTATTAAATCATCTACTCCTCCACAGGTTATTTCTCTATACTATCCAATGGTCTCTGAGATATGAATATGGGGAGCCCCTTTGAGCCATGAAAATAGACATCATATCAAAGGGCATTTAGTACATTTAGTTTTTTAATTTGAAGAGTGTCCCTATGATGTCTATTTTTTTTTTTCTGCATAGCTCCTACCTTTTGCCACCATTAAGAGGTTTATTATGTATTTTTTATTTTTATTTTCTATCTTTTGTTTTGTATTGTGTTAAACATATTAGCAATGGCACCTTTGTGTCTAATGGGTGAGTTGGAGAGTTGTGGAATTTCTATTTGGGGAAAATTGTTCTGATTTTTGCATATATTTGTGAAATATATGAAGTCAATTAATGGACCGTTTAGCAAATAGTTTAAATAAGGGATCAAAAGAGAAGAGAACGAGGGAAGGAGATATGGGGAAAGATAGTGAGCGATATGGAGATGAAGTTAGAGAGAGGAGCAAGATGGAGAGAGAGGAAGATAGAGAGATTGAATTAGAGAGAGAGGTAGAGATAATAAGATATAAATAGGGAGGGGGAGTGATAGAAGGGGCAAGAGTGGAAGAGAAAGAAGGTGATAAGAAAGATATAAAGACTTAGGGAGAGAGATAGAGAGGAGGAAGATAAATAGATAAAGATAGAGTTGGAGAGGGAGAAATAGGTTGTGTGTGTATGTATTGCACGCACACATGGGAAGATAGAGATAGATTAGACACACACACACATGGAGAGAGAAAAGGGGGGGTAAAATAGGGAGAAGTAGATAGATATAGAAACTCAAGAATAATTGAGATCAAGATAAAATAAAGTCTCCATCAAAAATAGAAATATTGTACATGTATGGAAATAATGTCTTTCATATATGAGGAGAGAGAAAGTCCAAAAGTGAGGAACTTTTTCTTTGTTCTTATTGAATCTTGAAATTGTTACAAATTTTTGAAACCCAAAATGGACTTTGAAAGGAAGTACAAGGTATAAAGTGTAATAATTTATATTGCATAAAATATTTATATAATAATAATTGTATTTCATATTAGATATTTGTTTAATCAACACAACTCATTCACTTGTGATTTTTTCATCTTTCACTCTTTGTATTCCCTCATTCTAAGTGATGTAATTCAAATAACAATTTTACTCTAAAATGTGAAAATATTTAATCAAGTGCATGGATAAATTGTATGTGGAATGTACATGGTGTGATAGTTCTATACACATGTATTCAATCGTTGCTTGAAATCCATTGGTACGATAATAAAGGAACATGCAATTATTCAATGTAATAGGAATATGGGGATGAATATGTTGAGTGCAATTGGCTTTTATAAGGTAAAGTATGTGTTCTAAAATGTCTATTGTTGGAATATGGTACAATATTCATTGGTTCAAATGTATTTTGTGCAATGTATTGGTGGAATATGGCAACACTAGCATGGGGATGAATATGTTGAGTGCAATTGGCTTGTATAAGGTAAAGTATGTGTTGTAAAATGTCTATTGTTGGAATACAGTACAATATTCATTGGTTCAAATGTATTTTGCATAGTGTATTGGTGGAATATGGCAACACTAGCATGTTTATTCAACATTGAAGGTTTATCCATCTTTTGAGTTACTCTCTTTCTATATATAGAAGTGTCTCCCCCTTAATCTCTCTTTCTTTCTTTTTCTCATCTCTCTCTTTCTCTCTACCAAAAGAACAATTAAATTATTTAAAGTTTTATATTTATATTGTATATAATAGTTTTTATTATAGAATATAATATATACTAATAATTTTATTTATATATAATAACAAGCATAATTATTTAACGTGTAACTTGATTTGTATTATATAAGATATAGATTTTATATTATATTTATATTTAATCATTTTGAACATAAAATATATTACATAATATTAAATATAACCATAATATTATTTTTAAATAGATATAAAATATTATATATATTTTATTACGATTAAATGTGAAAAGTTAGATAAAAATAAAATTAAAAAATAGATAAAAAGTTTTTTATTAAATGTAAACAAAAAAACTTTAAACTCTTACATATAATAAATATTATTGTAGTTTAAAGATTATGCGTGTGTGACTGTGTGAAGTTTATTTGTAAGTTAATATTTGTCTTAAAAAATAGCAAGCAAATGTACAAATTATAGTAAAATTTATTTTCAATTTATAGATAGTCTTTCCTCTTACACGCTCTCTTCTCTCACCCATTTATTAAAAAAAAATAGTAATTGCACCTTGGTGTGCAATGAGTATGTCTATAAACCATGATATTTTTTGTGCAACAAAGGTCTTAATGGAAAGTGATAGCTTTGAATCAACTATGCATCCACTTACAAGGATTCAATCATAGCTCAAAAAAAATCTTTGTATCAAGAAGAAAATCAAATTTCATTACCAACAAGCATGTGTTTATTTTGAAACATGGTGAGAGGGAAAGAGGTAGGGATGGGGCTAGAGCGAGAGAGGTGGTATAGTATCACAAATTGCACTATATGTTAATTTTACACATGCATTATGCCATTTTTATTTATGATAAAATTCATGATTGGGATTTCACAATTCCAACATCATGGATAGCAAAGATGATGTGTTAGTAGTCAGCAATTTCAATATGGGAAGAAATTGGTCAAACGACAATGCAGGGCACAAATTTCTACATGACAAGTGAACATCCCAAATGATTCTAAGATTCAAATGAGCATATTCCCTATAAATTATTTCTTACATGTCTCTAAATATGCAAACACATTCATAATGGCTAAGTTCCTGCTCATTTCAAGCAACAAACCTCTCTTTCTTGCTCATTTTGTCATTTAGGCTACTCTCTATCACTTCTTCTTAGTTTGTCTTGATCTCACAACAAAGCTCTGCCAAATTTGTGCTAGCTTATGGACTCTTATAATGACAACCAAGGCTCCTCTCAAGCTATGCATCACATTTTCTATTTGAAGCGATCTACATTAGTTGGTGCACAATTGTTGGAAACACACTCTTGATTTGTGTCTTTGATGTCTAATATTATTGACCTTGTTTGCTATTTTATTTATCATGATGGGGGTTTTCATCCACAGTGGAGATTGTTTATGTAGGATTGGAGCAATACAAATCCACAAAACCCGAAGATCACCTGCATACAAAAACCTGTTGCAAGGAAGTAGAGACAAGAAGAGGGCAAGGGTTTGACTCAAAAATATGAAGAAGAAAATATCCTCAAATAATGAATGAATTAAATATACAATGGATCATCCTTATAAAGGAGATCAAAAGCCTTGAAAGGTAAACCCTAGTGCATGTAATAATTAGTTAAATTATTACAAGACTAATGCATGCAAGTTTATATTTAAAACAACTAGTGCATGAGTTTAAAACAACTCGTGCATGTGTGTTTAAATATAAACAACTAAAGCAAAAGAGTTTACATCTTAAGAAGGGAGTAAAGTTAATTAATAAAATTAATACTTTACTGTAACACCCCCCTTAAGATGAGCAACAATGTAGCTACAAACAATGCAAGAAGAAAGCAAAGGAAACTACAGTGCAGAAAACAAAAAAATGGTTCCTGGCAACATGGCCTGATGAGGTACCCAGCACAACCAAATCTTTGTAAAATGGAGAAATAGAGAAAACCCAATGGGAAAAAAACCCTACTCCAAAAAGAGATAGAAAAATGCAGAAAAAGAAATGGCTCAAGAGACTCTCTCAAAACCATAAGTACAACCAGCCCCCCATGAGAGAGGGATGAGACACCAAAGCCCCCCCCAAAATGATGGAACCCCTGTGGAAATGATCGAACCAATGCAACTCCAATGCGGAAAAAAAAAAGGTACAGAACAAGGAAACCCCTGAATGAGAGGTGAAACTGGAAGGCCTAATTGATGCTCAAAGGAGAAAACATGAGGATCCTGAAAGGGAATCCCCAATGTAGGTGGTGTGACAGGTGTGCTGACACTGTCATGAAAGAGGAGATGAATGTCCTCTGTAGAATCCTCAACAAGTGCACTTGGTGGCTCAATGAATGGAGCTGGAGGGTCAGGCAATGCTGAAGAAGAATCCTACTGAAGAGAAAAGACCTCAACGGGATGTGGTGTGGCAGTCATAACAGTGATCTCAGGAACAATACAAAAGTTCAAGCAACCTAACTGCACCACATGAGGCTCTCGTGAAAGAGGAGAGTTGTTCTTCGACAATGGAGATGGTGGACCAAAGTGTGAGAAGGTGTAGAGACGGGTAGAATGATCAACTGTCCCTATAGCAACAATGCCTCCTGTCGCACTATCCCGAATGAAGACTGAATTTGCAATGAAATCAACTATCTTCCCTAATCCATTGTGTGTAATATGATAAATTGAGAGAAGGTTTATAGACATAGATGGAACATACAATACATCATTGAATGTGCCATCCTGAATGCCTACTGAACCTTTCCTACAGACTGTCAAGATAGTGTTATTCCCCATGAGAATATGAGGAATGGGAGAAGCCTCAACAGTAGAGAAGACCCCTTGAGAAGATGTCATATGGTGAGAAGCACCTAAATCTAGTATCCAAGGGACCTATGAAGGGGATGCAATGGATGCCCGTAATGCATGACCCTATCCAAAATCCTGTCCAGATGTCGAAGATGTGGAAGAAGACTGAAAAGTAGACCCCTATGAGGTAGAAGAGGATGGAGAGGAAACAGTGCTCTTCTGAAGAAGAGCTTGCAAATCTGCAATCTATTTCTCATAGCCATCAAATCTCTTCTAAAAATAATGTGACTCATCATGAGGTCCCTTCTGACAATAGGAATGTGTAGGTCTCTCAGTCTTTTGTTTCTCCTTCTTAGAAGAAGATGGTGGGTCAGTAGAGTGCTGAGAAGAGGAATCTGATATCTGCTTCGGCTTCTGCTTCTTCTTTTCTTTAGATGGTTGGGCAACCAATGCTTGGTTCTTTGATCATGTTAGAGAGTCCAACTGAGTAAGCTTGGCCTACTCTCTAGTCAAATGATCATAGAACACCTCAAAAGTGGGCATGGTGAATGTAGGTCCCAAAGCGTCCATGGTAGAATGAAAGGTAGAAGAGAAGATCTGAAAGTTTCCTTGAAGCTTAGATAGAATTAGATAAATGCATTCTTTATCAGTCTTTCACTTTCCACATCCATGTAACAAAGATCTCTGTTGTTTGAACTTCATCAGAAAGTCCTCAATAGAGGGAAAAGAATCAAGTACAAGAGAGGTAAGCTCTTCCTCAATCTAAAGTGCTCTAAACTCATTGATGGTACTGAATAATGTCTCAAATTTAGCCCACATCTGTAGAGGGGTAGTGCACCCATCAAGATGAAATTGCCAGCTGTCTGATACCTGTAAAGCAATCAACCCCATAGCCTCATCCATCTTGTTTCAATGCTGCATGATCTCAAAGGGCCTCTGTAATACTAGTTGCACTACATCTAGACAAGACCAGAGCCCTTTTGAATGAAGAAGTCGTGTCATTAGGGTTTTCCATGTGTGATAATTATGTGGGGTCAGAAGTTCTAGACAAGAATAGGTCTCGGCCATATTTTTTAGAAGGGGTTTTTGTTTTGATAAATATCTGTTTTAACTAATAGAAACAAGAAAATAACACCCCCCCCCCCACAATTCAAATATCGAACCCCTAAGCCTAAAATGATATGCTTTATCAAGAGAAGAGCAAAAAAGCTTCAGATCTAAATCTTGTGTACCTTGAAAAAATTCTGATGAAAATAGGCAAAAATCTAGATGGTGCTCAAGAAGAGCTTTCCAACAATTCTACCGAATCAAAAAAATGGAGCTAATTTGAGCAAATTAGCCCCCTCGGAATGCAAGAAAGAGAATCTGACTTTGATAGCAAAAAATGCAAGCTAGATGACAAAAAAAAAACTAGATTAACCACCATGAGAGTGTTGGGCTCGGAACTAGCTTTTCGGCGATATCTCATTTGCCCAATTTCGACACCATATGCTCAAGTTATGAGCAAAATACCAACTGGTGCGCTAGAGGTGTAAATGAGGATGATGCATGCTGACATCATCAAATGACGGGCTTAAATTTGACGGCCAAATGGCTGTCACCGCCCCAAAAGAAAAAAAAAATTCAAAATCGCATGTGCACCTTGGGATTCATGCCAAGCATTTCAAATTTTTGCCTCGATTTGCATGCCAATTTTTTTTGTCTTGATTTGTGTGCCAGACAGCAAAATTTTCACTTCATTTTGCATGCCAATTTGTACAAATTTCACCTCAGGAAGCATGCCAATATGTATAATTTATGCCTCGTGAAGTGTGTCAAGCATATGGTACCCAAAAAAATCCCCAAAATGCAAAGTTGCCCAAATTGGACGTGCCTTATATCGAAATAGGGTTTTTGGGTGCTGCGAGCTCAACGGTGAGGTCTATTTGAGCTCAAAGTGCACCAAAATTTAGGGACCCCCTAATTTCAATAAAAAATAACTAGAGAAGCCCTAATCTGAATCCTTCAAACGTGAACAAGCTATAGCAGATTAGGCTCTCATACCATGTAGGATTTGAGCAATACAAATCCACAAAACCCGAAGATCACCTACATACAAAAACCTGTTACAAGGAAGTAGAGACAAGAAGAGGGCAAGGGTTTAACTCAAAAATATGAAGAATAAAATATACTCAAATAATGAATGAATTAAATGTACAATGGATCATCCTTATAAAGGAGATCAAAAGTCTTGAAAGGCAAACCCTAGTGCATGTAATAATTAGTTAAATTATTACAAGACTAATGCATGCAAGTTTATATTTAAAACAACTAGTGCATGAGTTTAAAACAACTCGTGCATGTGTGTTTAAATATAAACAACTAAAGCAAAAGAGTTGACATCTTAAGAAGGGAGTAAAGTTAATTAATAAAATTAATACTTTACTGTAACAATTTCTTTATGTTTTTTTATCCAATCAAATTTGGTTATGGTGCAGGAGCACCTAGGAGGGAAGAAAACAACATGAAGGCTCAAGACATGCATGAGGGGTTGAAGACATATGAGGAGATCAATTGGAACCTTTTGAAGCCCATTATGGCCTTTGGGGTCAATAAATGTGATAAATTTGTAATAGGTCCTAAAGGTCTTGATAAGGACCTTAGGAGTAAAAACATGGATGTAATAGGAGTTTGATGTCTAAAGGGTCCAAGAGATATTAGGAAAGTTAAACAAGATATTTGAAGCCCTTCGGTGGAAATAGTTATAGTTTTAAAGTAGAAATAAGTCATTTTGTTTAATTTGAAAATTTAAATATTCAAATAGTAACGGTTAGTTGTCTCTTGGAGGGAAAGGAAGTTTAAGAGTCTTTTGGCTTTGTGAAGGAATACAAACCATTTGGAAACCGATGGGGCAGTTGAGTAGAAGTTTTTTAAGTTTGCATTTGATCATTGTATGACATATAGGTGCCTAGTGTATGGACTGCAACAGGGATTTTTAATAAAAATACAATAATTTTGTAAACTTTAATGTTTCATTGCATTGTTTAAGTTTTATATTGATCTGTGGGTGTTTATCATGCGTTGAGAATCCTTGCATCTTTAATTTAAATACTTTTGAATGTTCTAAGATTAGTTTTGGTTCAGTTCTAAACAATTTTGTGCTAACAATCATAAGGAACTCATTATTTTCCAATAACAATTTGGTATTCTAAATGAAGATGGTCATTCCATGAATGTAGATTGTTTGATTCTCATGGAATGACACCCTCTCTAACATGTAAAATACAATCCTAATATGATTATGTGTAGATAAAGTGAGGAATGTGGTGATCACCGAGACAGGGTTAAGGAAAATTGATGAAATTATGTGTTAAGGTATAGCAGCAAGCGTTCTGGCTTAATAAGGGATATATTTGATGTTTGGGAGTATCTAGAAAGATCATTTTAAAGATGATTTTATCATTCTTTGGGTGGAGAAGTGATTGGAAGTTGGACATTGGGGAAGCCCTAGTTTTGAGGGTTGTTTGAAGCTAATTTAGGGATTTTGGGTTTGTGGAGACCATAGGGTCTAATTGAGTTGATAATATTTAATTTGGGGTCATTTGTGAAGACTGTTGAAATTATTGAGGTCAGGGGTTAAGTATGTGGTATATTTTCTTTGTTAAATGAACACTTTTTAGGCCTACAAACAGGGTACAGTGTGAAGTTTGGGCAGTTGGTTCAAAACAACATCATAGAATCTTCTGATATGTTGAACTATGGGATAAAGGGTGTCAGAAATGTTATTTTTTTTGCATATTATTTTGGAGAAATTTGGATAAGAGTATTCAATTAGGTCAATGTAGGGCTAGTAGGAGCTCTACGCCTAATAGGGCAACTTGGAGAGTTTGGAGAGTTGGGTGTTGGTGTCAACTTTATAACATATTGAATCTATTTGATTACTATCTAAATATACTAAATCTACCAATTTTGGTCATTGGGAAGATATTTGATTGTTTGGGAGCATTGGTGTGGCTTTTGGGCTAAGAGGGCTAGTGCATAAACCATTCATATTTTATCCTTTTTTTGTCAATTCACCCAACCCTCTGCATTAGGTGGTATCAAAGCCCATTAGTAGATCTTTCTAGGAGTTAGGAGATGTGGCAAGTTTGAAGGTATGGCACCTAAGAACCAGATGGCTAGGGAGATAGAGGAATTGAAGGAGGCCCTTGATAATGAGAAGAGGGAAAAGAGAGAATTGGAAGTAGCAAAGGAGAGGGAAAAAAGACAGGTGAGATGGGAGAGACTACAATTGATAGAAAGAAAGGAGGCCTTAGAGAAGGAAAGACAAGAACATAAGAAGGAAGAGGTTCATGAAGAAAACAATGAGGGAGAAGATAAATACATTGATGGACAAGAAAGTAGGGGTCATGGAGCAGAGGAGGATACTAAAGGAATAATATTTATGAGACTGATTAAAGAAGTACAAGGTAGTGGTGGAAAGAGTCATGTTGATTTACCAATCTATCAAGGTAAGATGGAAATAGAAGAGGTGCTTGGATGGCTAGAAGCGCTAGAGAACTACTTTGATCTTGAAGATATGGAAGAGGAAAAGAAAGTGAAGTTGGCCAAAGCAATATTAAGGGGAACAACCCTTACTATGTGTGTGAATTTTGTACCTAGTTGTAGACACAACACTTTAGTAAAATATTAGACGTTAGCAGAAATCAAAATTGTGCAGTGAAATGGAAACTAATCTAACCATGCAATTTACTGCCTTCTAGTAGGTGCAAGTATGTTATTCTCAGATTGGACTGAGACCAGTTACCTTGACGACACCTAAATGAAGGATTTGAATGTAGAATCTAGATATGAGATGAATGCAAATTAATCTATATTTTTGGATTTTCTATGCAAAAAGATGAGATAAACTAATATGAATCTATTCTATATGAAAAACTAATATGATATGCAATTGATCTAACAATGATATGCTAAATGATATGAAAAACTATGCAAAAGCTATGAAAATTATGAATGATCTCACAAATTTGCCTGTCACAAGTGCTTGATTCTTCAGATGTCAATTCGCCAGCATGAGGATGCAATTCATGGATGGATGGATCCAAAATGAAGAGCTGAGGCTTTAATTTATAGAAATCCAGGACTTTGGAGGTGCATGGAAAAAGCCATAAATCACTCTTGATAAACTCAGGTTGATTTTTGAGTTATCAAGAATTTAGAGATAGATTAACTCACAAAATCATGCAAATCAGCTTTTTGATTTAAATCAAAAGTTGAGATTAGCTTTCAACTCAAAAGAGAGTTGAGTTTATTTTTAAAACAACTTGAATTGATTTTCTGATTTAGAGTTCAACTATTTTTTTGGATGTGTATAATTATTTATGAATTAATTAAATAAATAAAGTGATTTATCCTCAACTCAACTGATTTTAAAAATAAAATAATTGATTTATGGGTTAATTAATTATTAAATCAAACTTTTATTCAAAAACTATATTATTAAATTTGACAATTGACATTAATTAATTAAATAAGAATTTAATCAATTAGTCATATGATATTTGATTTATTGTCAAAATTTAAATAATACAATTTAGGAATAAATATAATTAAATCCAATTAAATAATAAAGTGGCAGTATTAAATCTAATTAATTAAATATTCAGAATATTCAATTAATCAAACTTTAGGATAAATAGGATTTATCGCCAAATAATCATTAAATTAAAGATAATTAGGATAAATAGGAATAAGGAATATTCCCCAATGCAGAATTTAGGATAATCAATTAAGATTCGATAATGTGCTGATGTGCCTTAGGTTAGGACTTTGATGTCAATTTCGTTTAATGTGTCGATATAGGAGATTAATGAACCTATAGCCCATTTTTGGGGTATTACATTTTGCCCCTCTTTGAATTGTTGTGCGAAGCGCAATGGTTCAAAGACAGTCTGTGTATGATGTTGAAACTGATGTTTGAAATTGAAATTGATATGAAACAAAAACTGATTGAAATTGATATGAAGATAATAGGTCCTGAATGACCAAAGATAATGTTAACTATAATAGCAATGAACCGATGATTGCGAAGAAGTGTCAAAACACCTGATTCTGAACCTTATGATTGCGAAGAAGTGAGTGACCAATTCCAGACCCGATTGTCGATAAGAATCACATTGGTATCACATCTGAACCCTTCAGTTACAAAGAACCAAGGAAATAACACTAATGCACCGATGGTTACAAAAAACTAATATAGTTTACAAGATTAAGAGAATACCGGACTGATATGGATCTTGATGAATCTGATATGCCCCAAGCGATGATTGATTTGTCCCAAGCAATGAGGTCTTTTTGATGAATCAGCAACTAGACGTGGTTGTTGTCTTGATTACTGAGGAAAGATATGATTTCAAATTTAGATTACAAACTTTGAATGATGTGTAATACCATGCCCCCTTCGAGATAAAAATTGAAATTTGACAAGAAAAGTCAGCGTTGAATAGTTCAGAAGCAGGTTAATTGATTTGAGAAGTGGTTAAACACGTTCGAGAACGCATTCTGCATCGTTTAGAAGTCTAGAAGACCAAGTTTGACTAGGTTTGACCAAGTTGAAATTTTGATAGTTTGAGGTAAGATAATCAGTTAAGTTGAATACTAGATTTTTGTGATGATTGAAGGTCGATTATGCAAGCAGTAGACCGTCCTAGGTCTGAAAATTTTAAATCATGATTTTGACATAGTAAATGATCTCAAATTTTGATTTTGATCCTAAAAATGGGTTTAGAACGTCGAAATTAGCCAAGGGTGCAATTTTAGTGAAAAACGGAGCACTTTTGAAAATTAGGTCAAAAGCTATATAAAGGCCGGAAGGGTCATTTTCAATTCATTTCAACCTTTTGACTTTAGAAATCTTGTGGAGCCCTCTGAGCAAGAAAATGGTAGAACCAAAGGTACCTGTGAGTTTGCATCGATTTGAGCGTAGCCGGAGACACCAGAGACCTCGGCAGTACAGGCATTCAGTAGATGGACCTCTTTGCTTCTCTGAAAAGTTAATTTTCCATGATTTATAGCCTTTTTAGCATTTTCCGTATGCTTTTAAAATTTGAATTTTTGAATGCATGGAAACTCGTACGACTCTCCAGAGAGACTCATACAACTTTTGAATTGTAGATAGGTTGTCGTTTCATTAACCACCAAGATTCGTATCAGAGGGACCCAAGAGTCGTATGACATTTTGTCGAGTCCCTCATAACTCGTACGAGGAGGTATGCATTGTCGTATCACTATGCTTTGTCGTATGGGATGATGTAGAAACTCGTACGACTTTCCCTGCCAATCTGAAGTGTCATATGGAAAATAGTGAGCCAAAAACTCATTGCTAGGTCAAATTTTTTATTTTTTTGATCTCTTAGCCTGATTGCTGACCTTTTAACCTACCTTTTGAAATACTGAACTGTTTGATTTATGCCCTTGTAACCTATTCTGTAACCAAAGTACTGATAGGATTCCCTGTTTCTATGCTGTGTAGGTCATATATCCAGATGTTCATGTACGCATTTCACATCTAACCACTCAGAGACTGTGTGTGTCACTACTTGACCCGATGAGGGTACATCTTGCATCCTATGGCTTTGAGTATCTCATACATTTACCCGAGATTAGGGTAAATCATGGACTTTTGACTGATTTGATAGAGTGATTTCATTCAAAGATGCAGACCTTCCATTTACCAATGGGGGAGATTATTGTGACCCCAGAGGATGTGTACCAGATACTGCACATTCCATTCCATGCAAGATGATGTCTAGAGTATGTGAGTTCAGGGACCTCAGGTCTATTAGCGTTCAGATGTCTCTTTGGAGATGATACCCAGATGACTACCTCTATTTCTTAGGAGACCTTAGTATAGCGTTATGGATAGACGCACCGTCTAGAGTGTATTATTGTCGAGATGATAGGAGGGATTATCATGTCTGACCATTAGTAGAATGGTCTATTGATGGGCTGGGCCCCAATGGTTGCATGTCTGATAGTGACTCCCTCTGAGTTGGCTTGGGGTCAGTGTCTTTTGGCCCATATGTTCTCTGAGATGCACGAGGTAGTGTACCAGGAGAGCAAGTCTTTTGTAGCTGGAGCTTTAGTATTACAAATCTGGGTGTGGGAGCATATCCTGATTTTGAGACCAATATGTACCTCACAAGGGCAGCCATAGGAGCTCATGATATATATGTGTGTGTGTGTGTGTGTGTGTTTTGGATATGTCATACAGGGGCGAATGGGTCATGTAGAGTACTGGAGGCGATGCCTCGATCATATGACTTTTGTTCGATGGAGACCATATGTGGGTATAGAGCCTTGGTCTACTGTACAAGACCAGTTTAGTTTCTTCTTTCAGAGTTGTGTGCTGATCAGGAGGTCATCCTCCACTTTAGAGAGATTCATTATCACCAGGGTGTGGCAGCAGTATGGACGAGTGCAGGATGCACCAGAGGATTATGCCACTTATGCTCAGATAGCTCATGAGCTTGGAATCGGATGGACCACGAGGCTATCTTATGCTTTGTGTTCATAGGATTACAATGGCATCATTGGTAGAGATTGGGAGTACAAACCAAAGGTACTTGATGCTGGAGTTACAAATGGATTCATTGCCTGGCTTACTGACCATCCTATCCATAGGTTCTCAGATCCTACAGAGATGATACCCTCCATGGAGGAGGCTATGGATGTTATCAGAGCACCGATGAGATAGGGTCCCAGACCCACATAAGTTCCTATTATGCACCCCACACCTCTGAGACCTAGAGCGATGGCTCCTCTACAGAGACCATCAGGACAGATGAAGCCCCCTCGTCCCACTAGTTCCACAGCAGACAGATCTATAGGTTCTCATAGACAGACTAGGGGAGAGGGTGGTACTTTAGGTGGTGTTGGCACAGCTAATGAGGTATTTGCAGCAAAGAAGGTTGTGGGTGGTGGTATTGATCCGATACAGGAGGATACTGGGTTTGATCTGGGTGCAGAGGTTAGACGTCGTAAGGCGCAGAGAGCGGATACCACATAGAAGACTACCCCAGATACTGAGATGCCAGTAGTCGATGTTGATCCTACTATTCCTCTTACTCCATAGGAGACCATCAAATGACTCAGATTACAGGTCAGGGACTTGAAGGTTCGCAGTGCTCGGTGGGAGGAGAGATATATAGAGGTGGATAGACAACATACTGAGCTTCATGCCGAGGTACAGAGATTACAGGTAGAGGTGATTCATCAAACTGCACAAATAACTTACTATGTGTCCACATATTATATAGTTGTCCCTGCTGCGCAAAGAGTCCCTACGTACTCTCAGTACATGATGGCATCAAAGGGAGCCAGAGCACCTAGAGTAGAGGTAGTACCGGATGCACCACCTCCACCTCCACTAGATGCAGAGGATCAGGCTGACAGCTGATCTGTCTATTTGTTCTGATTTTTTGATCTCTTGATGTTGATATTGTTCTGACTTTGATGGCTCATATGAGCTCATTCTTTTGTATACTGTGCCAATAGTGCACCCCTGACTAGTTTGAGATTTTTGATATATATATGAGATCGATATTTTGGTTATGACTTCAATTGTACTCGTCATGTTTTGATTTATGATGATATCATGTGATGTTTATGCTATGAGTAGTGTAGAATGTATGTATGGATATATGCAATGCAATGATTTCTTTCATATGTATGGATGTAATGCAAATGTGTTTTGATTATGAAAAGATGTATGTATGATTTTATGCTTATGCACATGGATTTATTGTAATGCAACAGGTGGTTATGATATGAAATGTAAATGCAATGATACACATGATATGTTTTGCAGGAATTGATGAAGACAAGAACTCAGTCTTATGTCAAAAGGATGTTTAACCCAGGAGGATAACTGCTTGTGGTTCCATGAAGAGACCTTCGAATTAAGTGTCAGCTCTTGTGAGATTTGAAGAGGTGATAGAAGAATCATTTAAGTGTTGAAGTTTATGTAGCCATTTGTGAGATCATGTAAACATGCAAAATGCAAAGAAACATGTGAAATAAAATGCAATCTAAGACCTAGGACCTAGTCACTAATCATGTGTTGGTCGATTTCATCATTGAATTTTTAGGTAATTGGATAAATCAATACAATGCCCACTAGTTATGAAACCATAGACATATGAATATCGATTTGTATGCGCAAGAATCAATACAACACCCACTGATTAGGAAACCATGGATATATGAATATTGATTTTGTTTTCGAAATGTCGAATTAGATATAAGCACCAAGGCATAAGTGCCAGGATGACCTAAATATCGTGTCCATTTTGATATAGCAATTTGTATAAGCATCAAAACATAGACATTGTGATGACCAGAATACGCCTTGCATTACAAACACATCAAGCAGTCAAGAGATCATTCTAAATCCAATGTGAATTACCCATAGTGACCCTTTATCGTTCACATCCTTAGGTAAGATCACATTTCACAATAGGAGAAAGAACTCACTCAAAAAAGACAATAGTTAGATCAAACTTCCTTGAATTTTTTGGGTATCAATGGTTGAGGTACGCATGGCCATCCAATTCAAGATAGAGGCTCTTATAGTCGGACACCATTTCAATCTAGAATTTCCAAAATTGTTAGATTTTCACATACAAGCAGAAGACAAAGAAAAGATTATGCCCCCAGTCATCACTCTCTAAATCCTGTAAAGGACATCATCAAAGAGCTCGTGGGAACAAAATATGCAAAAATCTCATTGTGAATCAATAAGCATACAAGGAGATAAAAGCATGTGAAGCATAGATTGTTTTCAGTTTGTGTTTGATGTTTGATTGTGTTGTTGTAGATGCAAAATCCTTTCTAGAGACAAGACTGACTGACTGACTCGGATGAAGCTTCAAAGGACTCTAACTAGATATGATACATCTAAGATACATTGAAGGCCATAGGATATGACTTTGATTGTCCCCAAGTTTGAACATTGATAGGATACAAACGCTTTAGCTGATTGGTGTACAGACTGACTTATTGAAAATAGGAATGCAGAAACAAACCGAGAAATATGTACAAACTAAAGCAAGACTGAAAGCTGGGAAAGACCAATATTGTGCTGATAGATGGAGCATTTTGAAACAAGTGGCACCCGTTTGCCGGGTTTTCACCATCTTGGCAGAGATTCTATTTTTGCTACCAAGGCGCCTGTTTCTAGGTTTTCACCAAGGCACTTTTCTTTTTCTCTTTTTTTTGTATTTTTCTTCTTTTTTTTGTACTTTTGAATTTTTTTACTTTTTTTTTGAATCATCAAGGCACCTATTACTAGGTTTTCACCAAGATGTTCATTTTTTCAGGACTTTTTCCAATTTTTAAGATTTTTTTAGGACATTTTACCATAGACTGAATGCCTTAGGCATATAATTTCTTTAGATGGAGAACATTGATCGGTTCTTAGAGCTGTTCTCCTTCAATCATTGAGAGTTGATAGGCACCAGAGCCAAAAGTAGCAGTGATAACAAAGGGACCCGGCCAGTTGGGTTTTGTATTGTCTTAAAATGGAAGCACTTCCATATTGATAGGTTTAGCACCCTCTTTTATTACATTTATCATGATAGACATGCATTTAGGATGCATTTTGCTCTCATCTTCTTCATTCTAGGTGAAATTAGGGTTAGGATCCCAAGGATTCTCCTCAATTTCCCTCTTCCATGACTCTATTATCTACGTAGGATTTAGAAATAGGTCCTCCTGGCCTTCAAAATGATAATCATAGGATTTTATGTCTATCACTAACATTTTGTTCTGTTATGGCTTCAATTCTAGGTTTCTGGGCATCCGCGGGACCTCATGACTTGGTTTTGAGTCAACCTGGGACCAAGGTCAGGGTCGAGCTTGAACCTGACTAGGTCAGGGTTGAGGTCGATCCTGACTAACTTAGGTCCAACCTCAACTTTGACCCCTTTCTCCAAATTCTCAAGATCCTTAATTTTCGGGCATCGGGTTTTCGAGATATTTATTTTCCCGCCTTCGGGTTCGCCATTTCGGGTTTTGGGATGGTAAATCCTTTAATTGCATTTAATCTAGGTATATTTTCTAAGGGTTAGGACCTAGTTGGGATTTAATTCTCCAAGGTGGCCCCTCTAGAGGAGTGTGCCCTAGTTCACTATAAAAGGAGGCCTTCCTCTCTCATTTTCACATCTCATCTCAAGCAATTGCAAGCTCTCAAGTGCAAGCAATAATTCAAGCAAGGGAGGAATAGTGAAGGTGAAAGTTAGCAAGAGGAAGACATAGAAGATCAAGCCATTGTTGACATCAAGCATCTTTGTGAACTCATATTTGGAGTAAGAGAGATCCTTTCTTCCTTGATCCACCATTATCAACTTTCAAGCATTCAAGGATTCAATCATGGAGTAGCAATTACGGATTGTGAGTTTGGTAGAAGTACTTTAGCCTTGGGGGCTTGGTATGCTTTTCTATCTCATTCAAATCTATGCATTGTTATTTCATACATATTCATGCTAGGGTTTTGATCTAGAGGATTAGATCTTAGCATTACACTTTCAATACATACACACACACATTCTATTTCAATCAACTATTCGTGGAGGTGGAGACCACCAAAACAGGGGTTTGACTAAGGCAAAACCCTATATAGCCACCCCAAAACTCCCCTTTTCAAATATCTATAGTTTCTATTTTAAGGATCATAGGATAGATCTGAGTACCCTTTTCGCCAAACTTCTGGGATCTGCGAATATAATTCAAATCAGACTTCAAATAAAGAATGTGGTATTTGACCTTTTATGAGGGTCAAACCCGAGCTGAGCTATTTTGGAGAAAGATTTATGGGTTTTCTTTGTCTCAGCGTTTCCAGTCCAAGACAGGTTTCAAATTTTTCTGAAAGTGTGCACAGACTTCAGAAAATAGGTATTTATGAATCAATTTCATGATGAGGTATGTATCTTGACCTAATTGATTTTCAAGTATTTCTAGATTTACTTATGCTATTCCAATTCCAATTTCCAATTTCAAATGAATATGTATTTAATGTTAGGTATATTACTATGTTTTCATTTTAACCATATTCATTTTGGTGAACCCGTTTATGACAACTCTTTCTTTTATGGTGTTAGATTTAAATCTTGTATGCTTATAAGATTAGATTTCTTTCTTGCATGTATATTTCAAAAATCCAAAAAAATTGCAAAATTCCTTTAAAAATACAAAAATATTTTCATTTTCATGCTTTTAGTACTTTCTTTGTATTCAACATGTATTATTCTTGTTTTGAGTACTTTGATGAGTCTTTTATTGTACAAGAAGATAGATTCCCTAATGAGGTACATGGTAGTGAGACTGAAAATGGTTCGAATATGGTCTCCATGGATCCTATTCCTATTTCACTCTCCTCCACAACCTCTCCAATTGACCTTTACCATAGGGTGTGTGCATGGTTACCTTCATGTCCCACTATTTGTAACATTGATAAACCTAAATTGATATATCCTACACCTTTGATGACGGTAAAAGGATGTCCTCATATAACAGTTAAGGGTAAACCTAGAGATCCTTTGGATTTCTTTGATAACACTGATTCTATTTCACATGCTTATCATACACGGAATAATCCTCAGCCTATTGTTCTAGTTTCTTTACCTCCTTCTCAACCTATGCTTCCTCAAGCACCTAGGTATCCATCTACCTTTAAGGAGTATAACTTAGTTGACCAATTACGTGCTACTCCTGCTAAGATATCTTTATGGGAATTACTTCAAACCTCCCCGACATATCATGAGGCATTGCAAAAAGCTCTATCTACTCTTCATGCTTCACCTCCTAATCAAGAAAACATTCATTCTATTTTGGATTGTATGCATACTATGCCTTCTATACCTCCTATTGTGTTTTCTGATAATGATTTACCTTCCTTAGAGGTGCAGAATCAATATGATGCTCTTATGGTGGTTGTCTCTATTAATCAAAGTATCATTCATAGAACCATAATTAACAATGGATCTGGACTTAATGTTTGTAGCATGGATATGCTCAAGGTGATTAAGGCTGATTTATCTACTATTCAACCTGATAATGTTCCTATACGTGGATTTGATAATATTGTGAAAATAATTTTGGGTATTATTACCTTACCTGTTAAAGTAGGTCCAGTTATTCTAAATACTCCTATTCATGTTATGTCTGGACCTCTCAACTATAACCTTCTTTTAGGAAGACCATAGTTACATACTATGCATGCAGTTCCTTCTACTCTTCATCGTAAGGTGAGGTTCATCTATAATAACCTAATGTATACATTACATGCGGACGATGCCCCGAACCCTTGCTTAAATGCAAAATATGCTAAGAACTCTAAACCTATTCAACCTAATAAAGAGATTGAAAAACAATCGGAGATACAACAATCTGAGATAAAACAACCTGAGATTCAACAACAACAAGTTCCATCTTCTTCTTCATCCTTGACTGAGGATGATTGGGGGACATTGGATTTTAATCCTACGTTTATTAGAGAATATAAGGTCTCTGATTTAGAATTCATGACACAACAAAATGACACTGAGAAAAAAGTTTTTATTTCTTCTCCATTGTCTGAAGAATTAAAAAGTAATTTTGTTGCTACTTCAATTAATGAAACGCTTGACACTATAAAGCCTGATTGTTATGACATTGTGACATATGCCACTCCTTGGACTCCTTCTGACATGACTGATAGATATGGCCCTGGTTATCATTTGCTTAAGAAATCAGGATTTAATGGGAAAGGATGTGGTAAGTATGAACAAGGTATACAAGTACCTTTGGATAATGACGTCTATGATCATACGTATGGATTAGGATTTAATCCTTATTGACAACCATCAAATTTTCCTCTTAATGTTAATCATATTTGTAGTGGACAGTTGAAATTGGTTAACCCATTGCTTATTGACCTTAATCAACCCTCTTCTTTGGATATTTTTCCTAAAGATGAAGCCTTAATGGAATTTTTAGGGGTTTATGAGGATCTACCTAAGTTTCATCACAAATGAGGAAAGCCTTATTGTTTAAAAATAGATGCTTGTTTTGGAGAACCTGACGAACAGGATATTCTTCCTTTTTCAATGGATTCTCCGATAAGAAGTGATTTGTTAATCACTGAAACCATTGATCTTCAAGTGGATGAGAATAACTCTGAAAGGTTGATAAAAATTGGAAAATGTTTGAATTAGGATGAACGTGATCAATTGGTTTCCCTTTTGCTCGAATTTAAGGATATCTTTGCTTGGACATATTCCGATATGCCAAGTATCGATTCTAAAATTGTTACTGATAAATTATTTTAAAACTGAATATGAAACCGGTGAAACAAAAAATTCAAAAGATGAATCCACGAATTGCTTTGTTAGTCAAAGGTGAAATTGAAAAACTATTAGATTCTGGATTTATCCTTTCTATTTATTACTTAGATTGGATTTCAAACATTGTGCCTGTGTCAAAAGGAGAAAATAAGATAAGGATGTGCACTGATTTTAGAGATTTAAATAAGGCATCCTTGAAAGATGATTTCTTGCTACCTAATATTGATATGATTGTGGATTCAACAACAGGTCATGCTTTGTTATCTTTTATGGATGGTTTTTTAGGATATAATCAAATCTTTATCCCCTCTTAAGATCAATTTAAGATTGCATTTATAACACCTTGGGGAACCTTTTGTTGGGTCATGATGCCTTTTGGATTAAAAAATGTGAGAGCAACTTATCAACGGGCTATGACTCTAATTTTTCATGATTACATTCATAAGATTCTTGAAGATTACGTGGATGACATCTTGGCAAAATCTATACAAAGAGAAGATCATGTTACTATTTTATGACATATATTTGAAAGAATTAGAAGTTATAATATGAGATTGAATCCTAAGAAGTGTGTTTTTGGAGTTGATTCTGGTAAATTATTAGGATTTATAATCTTTAAGCGAGGCATCGAAGTAGATACTGAAAAGATTGAAGCTATTGTTAATATGCCTCCTCCTAAGAATATTTCTCAGTTACAAAGTTTACAAGGAAAAATACAAGCTATTCATTGCTTTATTTCTAATTTAGTCAACCGAACTATTCCTTTTACTTCCTTTCTTAGAAAGGATACCACTTTCTCTTGGAATGAGGAGTGTAAACAAACTTTTGAGCAATTTAAGGAGTATCTTGTGAATCCTCCTATTTTGCAACCTACAAATTTTGATAAACCATTTCAATTATACACTTCAGTGACTCCACGGGCTGTGAGTGCGTTGTTAGCTCAAATTGATGATAATGGTAAAGAAAAACCCGTGTATTACATTAGTCAGACTTTAATTGATTATGAAACACGATATACATATTTAGAAAGACAATGTCTAGTTGTAGTTTATGCATGTCAAAAACTCAGGCATTATCTTATAAATGTTGAAGTTAATGTGATTGTCAAATTTGATCCTTTGAAACATCTTTTCTCACAAACTGATCTTTCTGGTCGATTAGCAAAATGGGTTATGTTGCTCACCGAATTTGATCTTAATTCTATTTCTCAGAAATCTATTAAGGGACAAGCATTGACAGATTATCTAGCTGAGGCTCCTAGTCCATGTCTAGATGAAAATTCTACTTCTATAGAATTTCCTGACGATAATATTCTAACTATTCAACACGATGATATTTGGGAATTATATTTTGATGGGTCTAAGTGTAAAACAGGTTCTAGTGTGGGTATCATCTTGATTCCCCCTACAAAAAAACCCATCCCTTTATCATATAAATTAACCTTTCCTTGTACTAATAACATTGCGGAGTATGAAGCCCTTATAGCTGGACTACGAGCAGCTTCATCCCTCAATATCCAACATTTACAAATATATGGTGATTTGCAACTGATAGTTGAACAAATTAAAGGAGGATATCAAACTAAAAATTCTAAAATGACACAATATAGAGATTTAGCTCTTGATGTGCTTTCACAATTCCCCTCTTATACGATTTAGACTTTACCTAGGAAGGATAATCGACATGCAGATGCTATGGCTAGTGCAGCTTCCTTGGTTTGTCTCGAGAAAAATGTAGAAAACTTTCAATTTACTATACAAACTCTTAAATGCCTTGCAATTTCTGATAAGATCAATTTTGACTATTTCAATTTGCATTCAGATGAATGGTATTCACATATTTTTCATTTTTTGAAAGATGGTACTTTTCCTGAATTAGCAACATGGAACATGCATAATCGTATTAGGAAACTTGCAATGTAGTACATCATTTTAGGAGATACACTTTACAAATGCTCTTATGAAGGATTGTTATTAAGATGTCTCGATAGAACTGAAATTCCTGTAGCTTTAGCAGAGACTCATTCTAGTTCTTGCGGGGGACATTTTGGTGGAAAATCTCTAGTTAATAAATTGCTTCGAATGGGATATTATTGGCAAACAATGGAACAAGATTCTTTCATATTTGTTAAGAAATGTCCTCAATGTCAACAACATAGTAATTTGATTCATGCTCCTACTCGTGAGCTTCGTAATCAAGTTTCTCCATGGCCTTTCAATATTTGGGGTTTTGACCTTATTGGAAAAATCTCACCGACTTCTTCTCAAGGACATACTTACATTCTCATGGCTACGGATTACTTGACAAAGTGGGTTGAAGTTGTCCCTCTTCATTCAACAAAAATGGATGTTATTTGTGATTTCATCGTTAATAATATCACAATAAGATTTGGTATTCCTTCGACGATAATTTTGGATTATGGAACATCTTTTAAAAATAAGGAAGTTGCGATTCAACATAGATTTTCAACTCCTTACTATCCTTAATCTAATGGACAAGCTGAAGCATCAAATAAAATTATTGAACAAATCTTGAGAAAAATAGTTAATAAGCATGCCAAAGATTGGCATACTCAATTGACTTATGCTTTATGGGCTTATAGGACTAGTGTTCATACCGCCACGGGTACTTCTCCTTATAATCTTGTCTATGGTACTGATGTTATTATGCCTTTGGAACTAGAAATACCTTCTTTACATATTTCATTTCATGGGATAATTGATAAAGATACTTTTCATGAACAACGTTTACAAGAATTAGAAATGTTAGATGAACAATGAATACATGCATTAGAACATATAAAAGCTTATCATAAATCTCTTCAGAAACAATACAATCATAAGGTAATTGAATGAACATTCGCATTTGGTGATTTAGTTCTTTATGAGAATCAATGGAATGTGAATGCTTTATCGGGCAAAAAAGGAAAATTTAGCCCTAAATGGCTTGGACCTTTTCTTGTTATTGAAAACTTTGGTTCGGGTGCTTACAAACTTGCTGATATGGATGGTGTTTCTTTTAAGGAACCCATTAATATTATGCATCTTAAATGTTATTACCCTTAATTTCATTTTTTCCATGTGCATTTATGTATTCCTTATAAAGATTTCTTTTATAAGTTATGTAGTTTTAGTAAAAATTACATATTGAATATGTTTATGCACTTTCTTTCTGTCTTTCTTTCTATTAAGTTTTATATTGATGAAAGCATAGTAATCAAATTTAGTTTTTTAAAGTTTTGATACATATGAGGCCAATGGCCCTATCTATCATTACATCTATCACTATGACGCTCTGTTGGCCAGTGACTCCCAAATCTCTCTACCCTGTGGTAAGAAGATAAAGATTTGTGTGTCTGTGTATGGCTCCTAGATATGCTCATACCCTATACACACTCATGAAGACTCTGTATCTCTACCATCATCTTCTCCTCTCTTTCTCTGCACATCCTCAGCTCTCATTGGATACATACAAAGATGTCATCATGTCTGTCGGGATCCCTATGACCAATGGAAGACTCTCGCTCATCAGTTGGTAGTCAGTAGGATATAATGTTATCCTTGAGAACCTTAGATACAAAGCTCCTCCACTCCGCTATGCTAGCTGTAGATAGACAAACTTCTATCAGTATAGTATCCTATCTATGTCAAATCAAATCATATATTCAAACAATTGTTCAATCAAATTTATACCCGAGTCTCCCTCCTGGACATCACTAAAGTGCTTGGATGGTGGGGGTATGGAGTGATTACTCTCTCCATGCTCGCTATGTCTAGACCTCGGTGGTGGTGTCCATGTATGGGGCCATGGGGGCATCATGATCTCAATGGTGATGCATGTGTAATAGGTATATCTGTACGAGTATCACCAGCTAGGGGCATATCCTCTACTATATCCTTTGCTCTCTCCTCTTCCATGGGATCTCCCTTAGATATGTGCTCCTCCTCATCCCCAATATCCTCATCCTCCTCAGTGGCTCCACTATCTCAGTGTGTCCCCTCTGTAAAGCCTGGATCACCTGTGGGATAATCCTTGGGAAAGATAGGACGGGTCCCCTCCAAACTCTAGTACCTGATGTAATCTCAACTCACACCTGCATAGGTTACATCTAATGGTACCTCTCTATCCTATGTCTCCTTTGTATCACTATCCTCAATGTCTGCTATCGATGGTCGATGTATGGCGCCAGGTCTCTGATAGTATCTCGTCGGATGAACATAGCGAGGTTCTACCTTTGGGACTCCCTGTAAGAGGCCGAACTACCTCTTCACCTGATCATAATAGTAGGGCATCACTATATGACTCTGATGATCCTCTAGTAACTTTTGCTACTATGAATGTCTCATCTGGAATCATGCATCAGGCCACTCTATCATCTGGTAGTAGGGTCTCCATATCACATCATTGCTGGCAATGCGGTCTAGATGTACTCTCCAATAGAGCATATCCCCAAACTACCAAACATCCCTCAAAGGATATGCAAAGTCTCTTGCTATCCTCGCATCTACCATCATTGGCACTCCTTGTGGACGTGTACATGCAAAATGCTCAAAGATCCATATTTGCAGAACTGTGCATGTCGATAGACTCTCTCGCTGATACCTCACTAACTGACTCAGCTCATGGTATAGCTGAGCTAACATGCTGCGACCCCATGAGAACACAATCCTCTCTCTCTCCATCTTTTGTATGAGATGTGTCAAAGGTGAACAAAATATGGTACCCTTTGAGTTGGGTAACACAACCAAGGATACTATGCACAACATCACCTTTTGTATTAAAGGTGTAGGGTCTAATAGTATGACAGATAGTGGGATCTGATCTGATCAGCTCCGCATCAGTGGGCACACACCTGTACAGTACTCTGAGTCTGCATGGATCTCCTCACAACCATGCTATGCTATAGGTCTGACAATCTCCCCTCAGACTGGAAGCTACATAATCTTGTACACATCCTCTAAAGTCACTGTGATCTCCCCACATGGAAGATGGAAGGAGCAGGTATCCTCATCCCATCTCTCTATCAGAGCCGACAACATGGCTCGGTATAGTCTAATCTGTGGAAGGACTGATACCCAGTACAATCCTACATTCCTCAATAATTGCATCCCCTCTTCATCCAGCTCGGATAGTCTCTCCTTGACATTCACTAGAAAATCCCCAAAAGGATGTTCTCGAAAGCAGATTGGGTCCTGTAAGCACAAACAAACATCATATCAGTAATCTACATCATCAAATCTGCAAATATAATTGAACTAGGTCAAAGTCAACCTTAGTTAGGTCAATGTTGACCTTACTGGGTCAATGTCAACTTTACTTGGTCAGGGTCGACCTTTTTGGGTCAAGGTCGACCTCATCTCAAAACATGACAAAAAACCCCTGGGCAATGTCAACTTTTATGGGTCAAAGTCGACCTAGGTGGGTCAATGTCGACCTAGGTGGATCAATGTTGACCTAAAGGGGGTGAAATCGACCTAACCTCTCAAAAATAGGAATTTGAAAAACACAAAGGTGGATAAAGGCACAACTCACCTCGCGTAGTGGTCATCTGGTAGCTAAGTTGTGTCTCAGAGACTCCAGGCGTGTCGCTCACAGCTCCTCTCTTCTCGGCATCTTGCTTTCTCATTTCGAATCTACAAATGGTAAGATTGAGTAAGTTTTGCTTTTTATCTCTTTTTTATAAGGTAAAATTAGGGTTTTCTCAAAATTTCTTCCTTGTGCATTTAGATAGACATCCATTCTTTTCATCATAACTTGAGTTCGGTAACTCCATTTTCAGTGCTATCAGTGGCGTTTTAATCATGATTCAGATACCTAACTCCTTGAACTAGTTTAGGATGTGGGAATCCTTCTAATTGGTTTAGGAAAGGACTTCTCAATACTCTGCATATCCTGTATATAGAGTTTTTCTTATCACCCTGTTTCACCCTTCCGAAGTAGAAAGCCGAAACAGGGGGGGCATAAGGGGCTCTATACACTTCTCAAATTATCATATAGTAAGCTTTAGGTGATTTATAGATTTTCATTAACCTTGTGTGTTGTAGGTTCTAACAATTTTCTGCAGGATCTTTACATCAAGGACTTGGCTATATCCTTTTTATTTACTATGATGTTTTCTTACTTTAGCTTGCATTTTCACGTAGTGTCATAGCTAAGCTAAAGTGGGGGCTAAATGTATCATCTTAAAATGGAAGAACTTCCATCTTTATAGGTTTAGCACCCTCTTTTATTACATTTATCATGATAGACATGCATTTAGGATGCATTTTGCTCTCATCTTCTTCATTCTAGGTGAAATCAGGGTTAGGATCCCAAGGATTCTCCTCAATTTCCCTCTTCCATGGCTCTATTCTCTAGGTAGGATTTAGAAATAGGTCCTCTTGGCCTTCACCATGATAATCATAGGATTTTATGTCTATCACTGACATTTTGTTTTGTTCTGGCATTAGTTCTGGGTTTCTGGGCATCCCCGGGACCTCCTGACTTGGTTCTGAGTCAACCTGGGACCAAGGTCGGGGTCGAGTTCAAACTTGACTAGGTTAGGGTCAAGCTCAAACCTGAATAGGTTAGGGTCAAGGTCAATCCTGATTAGGTCAGGTCCAACCTTAACTTTGACCCCTCTCTCCAAATTCTCAAGATCCTTAATTTTCGGGCATTGGGTTTTCGGGATATTTATTTTCCCGCCTCCGGGTTTTCCATTTCGAGTTTTGGGATGGTAAATCCTTTAATTGCATATAATCTAGGTATATTTTCTAAGGGTTAAGACCTAATTGGGATTTAATTCTCCAAGGTGGCCCCTCTAGAGGAGTGTGCCCTAGTTCACTATAAAAGGAGGCCTTCCTCTCTCATTTTCACATCTCATCTCAAGCAATTGCAAGCTCTCAAGTGCAAGCAAGAATTCAAGAAAGGGAGGAATAGTGAAGGTGCAAGTTAGCAAGAGGAAGACATAGAAGATCAAGCCATTGTTGACATCAAGCATCTTTGTGAACTCATATTTGGAGTAAGAGAGATCCTTTCTTCCTTGATCCACCATTATCAACTTTCAAGCATTCAAGGATTCAATCATGGAGTAGCAATTACGAATTGTGAGTTTGGTAGAAGTACTTTAGCCTTGGGGGCTTGGTATGCTTTTCTATCTCATTCAAATCTATGCATTTTTATTTCATACATATTCATGCTAGGGTTTTGATCTAGAGGATTAGATCTTGGCATTACACTTTCAATACATACACACACACATTCTATTTCAATCGGCTATTCATGGAGGTGGAGACCACCAAAATGGGGGTTTGACTAAGGCAAAACCCTATATAGCCACCCCAAAAATCCCCTTTTCAGATATCTACAGTTGTTGTTTTAAGGATCAGAGGACAAATTTGAGTACCCTTTTCATCGAGCTTTCAGGATTTTCCAACAGAATTCAAATCGGACTTCAAATAAAGAATGTGGTATTTTCCCTTTTATGAGGGTCAAACCCGAGCTAAGCTATTTTGGAGAAAGATTTATGGGTTTTCTTTGTCTCAGCATTTCCAATCCAAGACAGGTTTTGGATATTTCTGAAAGTGTGCATAGACTTCAGAAAATAGGTATTTATGAATCAATTTCATGATGAGGTATGTATCTTGACCTAATTGATTTTCAAGTATTTCCAGATTTACTTATGCTATTCCAATTCCAATTTCCAATTTCAAATGAATATGTATTGAATGTTAGGTATATTACTATGTTTCCATTTTAACCATATTCAGGTTCAAACTTCCCCTTGCGTTCTCGATGTGATTGATTTTTAGGATTCTCTTTCAAGACTAGATCACCAACTTGAAATTATTTGTGTCTGACTTTCTTGTTGTAACCTCTAGAAATTCTCTTCTGATATACTTTGAGATGATCATACGCTACTTGTCTGCGCTCATCTAGTAGTTCAAGTTCTTGCAACCTAGACACTCTGTAGTCATCATCAGTTACTAGACCATGCATTTTGATTCTTAGTGATGGGATGTCAACCTCAATAGGCAGGACCGCTTCAGACCCATAAACTAAAGCGAAAGGTGTAGCCCCAGTAGGTGTTCTGATACATGTTCTGTAGGTGCAGAGAGCTGGATTGATCATGAGATGCTAGTCTCTTCCTATTTTATTAACTGTACGGTGTAAGATTTTCAATAGATTCTTGTTAGAAGCCTTTGCTTGTCCATTTCCTTGAGGATAGTAGATAGATTACCAATGTTGTGTAATCTTGAATTTAGCACATAAATCATCTAGATCTTTGTTCTTGAGTTGTCCACCATTATCTATGATTATGGAATGAGGTATCCCATATTTGCATATGATATAGTTCAATATGAACATAGATATTTGTTTTCTAGTTGCTTGAGTCAAAGGGACTGCTTCTACCCATATGTAAAATAATCTGTAGCTGTGATTATATGGGTATGTCCATTAGAAGAATGAGGATGTATAGCTCCTATAAGATCAAATGCCCATTGATGAAAAGGCCATTGTGTAGTAAAGGGAATTAGATCTCTCCCTGGAGCATGAATTAAGTTGCCATGCACTTGGCACTTTTCACAGTTAGCAAACTTGATAGACTCTTTCTCCATTTCAGGCCAATAGTACCCAACCCTAATAAGTTTTCAAGCTAGTGTTAAACCATTCGAGTGTGACCCACAAATACCATCATGGACTTCCTCTAACACACGTTGAGACTCTTCCCATTCTAAACATCTAAGTAGTGTACCATCTAGACCTTGTTTGTATAGATCGTGACCAATGATGACATATCAGGAGGCATTACGGATAAGGTATCTCTTTTCATGGTGGTTGAAGGTATCGGGAATGATTTGGTCTTTGAGATAGGAGAATAGGTTTTTATATCTGGATGAATCATGACCAACAACAGTGCAGATCATGTGGGTCTCAGGGGAATCATATGTAGGATAAGATAGTGCTTCCACCAGGAACTCATAGCATAGCTCATGTTTAGGCTGCTGTAATAGAGTAGATAGCGTTGCCATTGCATTGGCAGCCTTATTCTTTATTCTAGGTACTTTCTCAAACATGATAGATATGAAATACTTCTTTAGATCATCTACCATTCTTTTGTATGGGATAAGCTTTTCATCCTTAGTCTAGTATACATCATTGACTTGATGGATAATGAGTTGGGAGTCTCCATGAATGTGCATCTCTGTTTCTTTCCACTCAATTGCTAGTTTCATGCCATTAAGAAGGGCTTCATATTCTATAATATTGTTTGTGCAAGGGAACTTTAATCTAAATGCTTTGGGTATGGAGTATCCTTGAGGAGTTATAAATAAGATGCCTACTCCAGATCCATTCTGTGTATAGGAGCCATCAAAGAATAACTGCCATTCTCTAGAAGAAAGAGTCATGATAGAGGAATCTGGAAATTCCATTTGCATTGGTGTATCATCAATCATAGGTGCATCTTCCAATTGATCATCCATTACTTATCCTTTTATAGCTTTTCTTTCCACATATTCAATGTCAAATTCACTTAAGAGCATGACCCATTTGGCTAATCTACCTATGAGGTCAACTTTGCTTAGTAGGTACTTTAGTGGATCAATTTTAGCTACCAAATGTGTGGTATGAGCTAACATGTAATGTCTCAATTTCTGTGATGCAAAGATCACAGCTAGACAAGCTTTCTCAATCATTGAATAGTTCTTCTCATATGCCACCAATGTCCTACTGATATAGTATATAGCTCTTTCCTTTTTGTTCTCATCATGTTGTGCAAGCAATGCCCCCAATGATGTATCTATAGTAGAGACATGTAAGATCAAAGGCATCCCTAGAATGGGAGGCATCAAGATAGGAGGATTTGATAGATATTTCTTGATATGGTTAAAGTTGTTCTCACATTCTTCGTTCCACGCAAATGTCACACCTTTATGAAATGTTTTTGTAAAAGGTTGTGATATGTCTGTTAGCTAAGATATGAAGCATCTGATAGATTGAAATCTTCCTTGCAATGTCCTCATTTGACTAATATTCTTGGGAGGTTGCATCTCCATGATAGGCTTTACTTTAGCTGGATCAACTTCAATGCCCTTCTTTGAAACTATGTATCCTAAGAGCTTTCCAAAAGTGACACCAAAAGCACACTTTTTAGGATTTAGTTTGAGACTAAATTTTTCCATTATGTCTAGTATCTTGCTCAAGTCATTTAGATGTTCAGTTCTAATCATAGATTTTGCTAAAGTGTCATCAACATAATCCTCCATAGTCCTATGCATCATGTCATGGAAAATAGATGTCATAGCTCTTTGATATGTAGCACCAGTATTCTTAAGCCCAAATGTCATGACATTCCAATAGAAGGTGCTCCATGCACATGTGAAAGTAGTTTTCTCTTGATCCTCTAGAGCAATTTTTATTTGATTATATCTAGAAAAACCATCCATTAAGGAATACATCTCGAAACCCACAGTCATGTCCACTATCATATCAATGTTAGGTAGTGGAAAATCATCCATAGGGCATGCTCTATTCACATCTCTAAAGTATGTGCACACTCTGATTTATTTATCAGGTTTTGAAATAGGTACAATATTAGAGATCCATTCTACATAATCAATAACTCGGATGAAGCCGGCTTTTAGTAGTTTCTCCAATTCAGCCTTTACCAAGAGTGCAACATGAGGATGCATCTTTCTTAACTTTTGCTTAACAAGTTTGACATTTGGAGCTATAAATAAATGGTGCATTATAAGATTAGGATCTAACCTAGGCATATCTGAATATTTCCATGCAAAATTGATCTTCTTTTCTGTTAGGAATGTAGTAAATTTTTGCTTCTCTTCTTCTGATCAAGATTGTGCTGCATGACTCAACTTTGGTTCTTCTGTTGTTCCCAAGTTGATGGATTGAGTGGGCTCAATTAGAACTGGAGATCTGTCTTGTAAATGACTCGAAAGGACATCAAATATCTCATCCTTAGGCACCTCAGAGAGGTTTTCACCTTTGGATATGTCTTTTATTTTTACTTTTGTAGGTTCTGAGACTGCCACAAAGTGATTTTCACCCTCATAACTCCTTTTCTTTTTATTTTTATTCTTTTGACTAAGATACTTGATGTCCGACTCCATCATGTTGATGCTCAGTTCACTGATGAAAGTCCTCATAGGTTCAACTGCATTGAGGTAGCAAGCAAGGGCATAATCATTTGGAAAAGTATAGATACCTTGGTTTGGATTCATGGAAGTTTGGTCTAGAAGATCAGGATGTTGGATAGTCAAAATGGGGAAAGATTGTGAGATAGTGTTTATGGATATGGATCTTTCATCATCGGTCCTAACCCAACACTTGAGTTCAAAGGTGATATTACAACTTAAGACATTCAATTCATGAATAGGCTCAATGTCATTATGGGAGTCCAATTCAGCCATAGGTGGATCAAACTCATTAAGTTCATTACTTCGCTCTAGACTTACATTGGGTTTAGGTGCATATTGGTGAATAACATCAACATGTTTTTCTGTGATAAGCTCATCTTCCTCTGGATTGACTCCCCATTCATAGTCATTAGACTCTTCATCTATGCCTCTAGGAAATCGAAGAACATAAGTAAAGTCAGGATGAATACCCCAAAAAGGGTTACCCTCAGTTTTTGATTTGAATTCATACTCATGGGAATCTATTTCAGAATAAATACCACCTTCCTCTTTGTCTATTTGATTATCTTCGAGATTAGCTAGTTCTTGTGTTTCTACTACATTGATTCTTTTGATTGGATCATCTTCAGCTTCAAGGAGATCTTTGATTTCCTTATGCAAACGCTCATAAGGAATAAGTTCTGAGCTATCTGAATCACTATCTAATGGTTTAGTTTCTTCCTTCTTAAGAAGGGGTTCTCCTATTGTGATCTGCTCTATGACATGACAACAATTTCCTTTGAGGTGGAATGGTTTCTTTTTAAAGCCTAAGCCAACAATATCTTTGTTTGCCCTACCAGTATGTGAAATAGGTGTCATAATACCTTTTCCTCTAATCCCTAGAGGTCTTTTACCTAGATATCCCATTTTAGCTATCAATTTACCCCTGGGCCATATGACTTAGAAGGAACCTTTGATAATTTAGAGTCACTAGGTGGAACAACTTGGGATTCAGGTTCATCTTTGTAAAGCCATGCAAGCACAACTTCATCTTCTTCAAATTCTTGCTTAGGTACTTTCTCTGCAACAAATTTTCTTTTATATGTCTCAAGAGGTTCTTTAGAGTTTGATTTAGACTATTTTAAAGACTGTCCACAAGACTTAGGTGAGATAGGGAGAGATGTCAAAGATAACACTAGCTCTATAGTATATTCTCCCATGTCGTTTTCTTTGATATTGACCTCTTTTGCAATGTCTTCCATTTTAGATGTGGATGCTTTGTTTGTTGACTTAATGGAAGATTCTTTGTTATTAGGCACAAGTTTATCTGCACTTTCCTTCAATGTATTGCAAGTGGTGGATATGTTCGCTGGAATAGTGACCTCTACTCCTTCATAAGGAAATTTCAAACATTGGTGGAATGTAGAAGGAATAGCTTTCATTTCATGTATCCATGGTCTCCCTAGAAGGATGTTGTAAGCCAACAGTAGATCAAGAACTTGACATATAGTATCCTTGATAACCAGACCTACTCTAATAGGCAAGACAATTGTTCCCTTGGAGGATCTTTCTTCTTCATCATATGCTTTGATAGTTATTTTCTTTCTAGGATCAATGGTTGTTTCTAAAAATCCCAATTGTGTGATCAAGCTGTAAGAACAAATATTCAGACCAGCGTTTGACATGACAATTTTAGATCAAGACTTCTATATGCAAGGGCTAGTTATGTGGATGACTCAAGGAGTTATCATCATCCTTTGAAAAGGAGATGTACTATGGAGATGTAAGATGACCAACCATAGCCTGGAATCTGTCTAAATCAAGGTTATTAGGAACATTGGATCCGAGCAGAGCTTTGTCTAGAATGGCTTTATGAGTTGGAGATATCCGAAGCAACTCAAACATGGAGATTTTAGCATTAGTATGTTGGAGTTGTTGAATGATACTGTATGAAGTAGGCCTCGTGTCCTTAGGATTTGAAGATTTAGATGTTGCCCTTTATTTAGAAGCGGAAGATAGATTGAAAGGCACCTTAGGGACATTTGATTGATCTGGGATTTGTCCTTGTAGGTGTGCCTGAGCTTGCGATCAAGTAACTACATTAGCTGCTTGATTTTCTCTATCTCTTCTTACAATTGTGATGACATTGCAACGCTCAAATAGGCTTGGTTCAACCATATTGATAACAATATTATTTCCAGGATAGGCATAATTGACCTTAGCACCCACATTAGGCTGAGAAGATGAATCTCCTTGGCTATTCTTCAGAAATGGTTCAGTGAATGCTATGTGATCATTATTCCTTTTAGGATTATCAATCGTGATTTCTCCATTATCAATCTTGTCTTGAACGATATGCTTCAAGCGCAAGCAGTTATTAGT
This sequence comes from Chamaecyparis obtusa, assembly GCA_027943335.1. Lineage (NCBI taxonomy): Eukaryota > Viridiplantae > Streptophyta > Pinopsida > Cupressales > Cupressaceae > Chamaecyparis > Chamaecyparis obtusa. Next base: position 325,899 of record BSBK01003091.1, on the reverse strand, counting down.
TTTGTGACCTTTACCCTGATGGAAATCATAGAATTCATTCTCTCTCCACCACTTTGGCTTAGGGTTAGGATCAGATTGTCGAATATTAGACAAAGAGATGATGTTATTAGCCAGCAGAGTTCTCATAGCTTATTCTAAAGATTCTCCAAGAGGAGTGAACTTTCATTTATTATCAGCGGACCAAGATTTGTATTCTGGCTTCTTTTGAGATGATTCAGACACCTTTTGTTCTGAAGCTTTGATGGCTTGAGTACCAATGGTTAGATTGAAATCAAGTGCTTTAGATGGGGCATGGAGATTATCAACAACACCATCTGTGACGACACCCTTATTCTTGTTCCAATTTTTGTTCTTGCCCTTAGAACGAGGTTCATACTTGTCCTTTTGAAGTGTGACGTCTCCTTTTTTCACAAGTACTTTTTCAATTTTGATTGCATTATCTACCATCTTGTCAAAAGATGTATGATTTTGCATTTGTAAAGGGTAGTTGATTTCTGGAACAATATTGTTGATGAAGATTTCCAGCTTCTCAATTTCTGGAATAGGCCTAGCATATAGAGAGAATTTATTTCTCCATCTTTTGAGAAATGTCAGGAATGGTTCTCCTGGATATTATTTGAGATTGCAAATATCAATCATGGTGACTGGATGTTGGATGTTGTAGGATTATTGCTGATAGAACAATTTGATCAACTCCTCAAAGGTTTTGATTGTAGGAGGCATCCTAGAGAACCAATGAATGGCTGCCCCTCCCAGAGATTGAGGGAAAAGATGCATCAGATAGGTCGATTCGTGCATGAACTCCATAGATTGAGTACAAAATTCTCTGACATGATCTTGAGGATCAGAGTTTCCATCATACTTATCATATTTTAGCATTTCCACTCTTTTTGGGAATGGTGGCATGTACAAGTCTTTGTCAAATGGAAAAGGACATAGGGCCTCCATGGAGAACACCTTGGGTTCCTTTTCTTTCTCAAGTTTATTAAGTTTGACTTGCATGGCATGCATTTGTTTTATCATAGCTGTGAGTGGAGTTTCTTCCTCATGCGTAATGATATCTTCAACATTAAAGTTGGGAGGAAGTTTAGCTCCTTGATGAGCTAATTGTAAAAAGTATGTTTCTCTATCTTCTTTCAAGAAATGCTTCATCATTCTTTTGAAGTTATCATCATTTTGATATTGAGCAATTTCTCTAGGTGTGGGTTCCTGATCTGCACCATGTTGAGATTGAGCTCTTTGAGAGCCATGGTTTGTCCCTGCTTGAAACATGTTAGGATTTTTAGGGCTCACTGGGATAGATCGAGGAGGATTTTGTTGATTACCTCTGTGAGTTGATGGAGGGGTATGTAACTAGTTTTTAATTGAAAGTTGCCAAGACCGTCGTCTTCTTAAAGACCAAAATTGTAGAGTTGTTCAAGAGTTGGACCCTAGATATGAGTCAAAGGTAAGGTATGAGATGTGTCTCCTAATTTCTTGTGTGAGGAAGCTCTAGTTTCCACCATTAACCTTGGGTGAAGCAAAATAATAAGATGGAGACAACTGAAGAATGAACTGATTCTAGAAGATCATATGATGCAACCTTGTCAACGTTTGATTGATTGAAGCTTAGATTGGACTTAGATGAAGGATACTATGCCCTAGATGTATGGGTAGATGCCCAAAAGATAGCAGACATGAGTTCACAACACTTAGCCATTTTGAGGATTGATTGAAGATTGATAGTTATGACAAGGTTTTGACACAAGATGAAAAAGACTCAAATCGATTAAACAAAAGGCTGAATCGGATTCAAAAGGCCACTTTAGGAAAATGATTGGATTCTCAGTAGTTGCTGCTCTATTCCTAACATAGTGATTTATTTGACAGATTCTGGAAATAGGCTGAAAAAGTTGGGTATCTGGCAATTTTGACAACTTTTTGGCAATTTTTCAAAATTTCTCAAACAACTTTCTGCAGGCTCGTACGATAGTGGGTAGGCTATGAAACAAAAATTGACAAACTTTTATGACAATTGCAAAACTTGCATGATAGTTGATAGCAGGGTTTTTGACTTTTTTGAATTGATTGGCAGCAAAACTCGTACGACAATATATCAGATACCATATGCATATCTGGGGGTTCTGAAATGACAATTTCCAAAATTCGTACAACTTTCTGACTTTACAAGATGACTTTTGACTTCAAAAAGGTGTTTGACATCAAGTTTTGCAATTTTTAGGTTTTTAGTTTCAAATTGTTCACAAAATTATCTGTCCAGATTTGAAGATTATACCGGATTGATTTATTTTTAGTAACTAGATAGATAAACAGGCACGCAAAATAGCAAGCAAGTGATTTCAAGCACATCTGAAAATAATGAACAGGGGAAAAAGCAACCCTATGCATGAACAACCAAGTGACTAAATGTGCTAATCCCTAAGAGTGCTAACAGTGTATGTTTCAAAAAGTTTTGCAATAACACATATTCCTAGAAAATAAAAATTTGGCCTCACTAGGGTTTTTAGTAATGGTCTGACTCTACAACTTTTGTGATCTCAAGAGGGCGAACTCCAATCTAGGTGCATCGAGGTTTTGACACAGTCTGAGAAATTAATCAATCAGGAGCTACTAGGGAGATCTGATAGCCCAACAAAAGACCACACCTGTGAAGATTTCCTCCACAAGGACATTTATATAGTGGTTGCTGCTACCATAGTGAAAATGACTATTACCGCTTGAGGTTCCGTCTGTATGCACCCAAAAATGGTCGCCTAGACTTTGGGCCCCATTTATTTGATTTATCAATCCTGAATTAGTTTTGATCAATAATCAATATTTTCAACATTATCAATTTCTTAATCAAATCTTAATTTCGATCATATATTGGATTTTTATCCTATGGGCTAACCATTTTATCCTAAGTCTTTATTTATTTAAAAAGAATATTTCCTCCCCTTTTAATAAATAAAAAGCCCCACCTTTTCTTCTTATCCTAACTTGCACAAATAAAATATTATTCCTATTTTATAAAAAGGAGAAAAACACTTTTTGTCTTATATGGACATAAAGTCAACTCCTATTTTCCTATTATAGGATACTTGTGCACATGGATTGCTCCTCTTTCAAGATCCACCGCTGATTAAGACTTTTTGCCTCTTAATCTCAATGGTCCATTTCACCTCATTTCTTATAAAAGGAGAGCTCTCTCCCTCATTCGAAGACACTTGTTTTATGCTAACTCTATGCTTTAGGAATTCTTTGTTGCATTGCATTTTAGAGTTCTTCATTTGCTTCATAATTCAGTTTCCATTCTTGCATAGTAGTTCATGTTTATGCTTTCATAGCTTAGATTTCACTTTCAAGCTTTAGAATAACTCATCTAGCTTAATAGGAAGGGTTGTAACACATTGCTATTTCCATTTCATAGCTTAGTTTGTACTTCCATTTTCATAGCATAGCTTGCACATTTGCATTCTCATTCTTAGCTTGCATTGCATTGCATTTCCATTTGATTCTTTGGAGATACTGGCACTCTTGCCTTTGTCTTCATTCGAATCTCTCACTGTATGGTTGACTAGCAAGGTCACAAGCTCAATGGCTCTAGCTGAGAGCAAATCCATAATCTTGTAACTCCATGCATAGAGAGTTAGGGATCAATTTGTGAGGGCTCATTCTTGAGTTTCCTTGCATGTAAGGATTCATAGAAGTGCACAACTTTTGTGTGTACATTTCTGGCACCCACCATGGGGCAAAATAGTTTTATTTTGTCCTTCATTTTCTACATTTTTGTCATTTATTTTCATTAATTTTGCACAAACAGGTGAAACATCGCTTGCGGGCATTCTGTTCACGCCTGTGAGCATTCTGTTCACGCGTCTAGATTTTCTGTTCACACATCTGCATATTCTGCTCATGTCTCTACACATTCTTTTCACGCCTAAGAGCATTTTGTTCACACCTGTGAGCATTTTGTTCACGCGTCTACATTTTTTGTTCACGCATCTGCATATTCTACTCATGCCTATGCACATTTTATTCACGCCTGTAAAGATTTTATTCACACCTATGCAAGATTCACTCACACCTATGCATATTTTAATCACGCCTGTGCAGATTTTATTCATGCCTCTGCAGATTTGGATCACGCCTGCCAATTTTTGGATGACGCCTATGAGCTGTTAAATGTCCCCTGCTATTTTCTTTTTAATTTTGCTATTAGATTTCTAGATTTGCTAGTTTTCTTGCTGTTTTTGGAAATTTTGAAAATTTTAGCGTTTTCAAATCCGTGCCTCTTTGGAAAATGGGCACCCATTTTTTTTAGAAATTTTTGCAAATGGTATTAAAAATTGAAGTGTTATATATCGTTGGAAAGGTCTTTCTGAGCCTAAGCCAACCATGATGGTTTCATTTTCAGATTTTGTCATTTGATCAGTTACCTTTGCAGATTATCTGATTTTTCATGTGCTAACCATTGTTAGATTTTGGTTTTCCTAACCCTTGTTGGTCTAACAAGTTGTTTTGTAGGTGCTCTTGCTTGAAGGAAATCACTATAAATCACATGTCAAAGAGGGCTACCAACATTTTTGCAGGGCTGCCCAAAGCATAAACAAAAGCAAAAATAAATTTTTTTAAAAGTGTTTGTGATTTATTTTCCTTTCAAGTGTGGCATTTACTAATTTGTATTAGGAACTTTAATACCTTGTGAAAGAGATTTTGAGGTGGTAGGAGAAGTATGCTCTTCACCTTTAGGTGAACCAAAAAATCCTGACCCATCTTAAGGTTTTTGGAAGCAAGGGGGTAATTAAATTTTGCTTGGTGTGTTTGGGAGAAGTTTTTGAGATAGGGTAGTATGCTCTTCACCCTTGTGGTGAACCAAAAACCTTGAACCTCAAAAATCATCCATGCTTTGTTTAGTTTAGGATCTTTTAGTGGGCTTGTTCTTGAGCAATCAAGAGGAATGACCCAAGTGGGGACAAGCCTTTTGCCGGCTATTCCAACTCACTATAATCTCAAGGCTATCGAGGACACAAAACCTTGGTAGACATAACACTTGTCTTCGCCTGATGTGAGTAGCTCATGGGATTGCGACCATGGGGAAAGCATTGAGCAAGAATGCTTAAGGTACTCTTGAGGCTGCGAATTCCTAGTCCTTTATGAGGAGCAAGAGGGGTGTTATGAACGGAAGCCCTTACTAAGAACCATAGGTTAGAAGCCACCTTATTTTAGCCACTTATCTTCTTAGTGCAAGGATTAATCCAAGTGGACTAACCCGGATCACCCCAAGATACTCACCATATGTGTCCCTTTGGTTGTGTTGTTTGACACTTCCACAACAAAGCCAATATCTCTTATGGGCAACCACTTGGTGTGAGGCAAGGGGGCATCAAGTTGTGGGCTAAGTTGGTAAGTATTGAGCCTTGTCTTGTAGGTAGATATTGCTTGAAGTGTCTTCGATTGTGTGATACCAGTGTAAACGTTCTCAACATACAAACAATCGGTAGCATTCACAGGGTGCAATTTTATTTTTGATATCACAAGTGTTTGTCTTGGCAAGGTTGCTTTTGCCCTTGTTTCAAGTGTTTTGAGACATGTTTGATCCCTCACTGTTTGCAAACTTGCCAAAATTCTACTGATATTGTGATTGAGATTGAAAACATCAACCCTTAGACCAAAAATTTTGACCAAACAAACCCAAGAACACAAATTTTACATAGTTCTAGTCAAGAGTTAAACAATTTTGCAACAGTATCGCCTGCTCTAAGAAGAAACATCACGCGATAGTTCGCCCCTACTAGACTATCGCCTGACCTGCCTAGTGTTTATCACCCGGATATTATGAGGTCTATCACTTGGTATAGGGTGAAGTATCACCCAGTTATAGGTGTATCACCCTGTTAGCCTGGAGTATATCGCCTGGGTAGCTTCTATCATGCTTTCAGTTTGGTCAGTTTCAATTGTTGTTAGTCAGGTTAGGTCTTTGAGTAGGTTTCTTACTCTGTCATTAGAGACCTGTCTTGGCTCTAAATCTCTAGTTTTTGCCCTCTAGGAAAAGCATCAATTGGTTTACAAGGCCACTTTGGAAATAGTTTCCAGGTTAGAAGGTTATTCTTGGTGAGAAAGCTTATCTCTAGAATTGTTAGCTACATTCTTAGAAAATTTTAGTGCTCTTATTGTCCAAATCGCTTTCATTTAAATCTCAATTTCAATTATATTTTGGCCTAGTCCAACCTCCTGGTTCAAAAGTGCAAGGGTAGTCACCCTTTGATTTGAAGCACCTCTTTGACAGTGTTGGTAAAGCCCCTTTGATATTTTTATCTTTTCATTTCTCTTTGGACAATAGAGAACTTTGATTATCCTAGTTTGGTGTTGACACTTTGCGAGGTCACCCTATCATTAAGAATCTCTTTCTTTCATGTCAGTTACAACAAGGTACCAAGTCAATCAAGGGAAGCAACCCCCTATTGTCTTTAGCCAGTTACCACCAGTTAAGACTCGTCAACAACACAAGGGAAAATAACCCCTTTTTGATCTATCTCCTAAAAGTGAATCTGAAGTTTGTTTTAACCCAAAAGGTAATCCTAGTGAAGTGAGCACCTCTTTAGCACCACTTTCATCAAGTATGGACATGAGTTACACTTTCACTCAACAACAAAAAGAAGCCGTGAATCAAACTCTTGAGGATATCTTCCAACGGCATAGGAGAGAGTACGGTGGTTCTTCTCATGCTAGTCCACCCGGGTCACCTCCCAACAACACAAGATATTTAGATGCTCACCAATGAGCTGAGAGACATTATAAGTAAACTCATTCAGATTCAGGGTCACAACACGAGGACCAGAACAATGAATCTAGTGACCATCACATCAACACAGCCAACGCAATAAGGCATTCAAGACAATCTTCTCCACTTAAAGATACCTCTCGATATGCAAATACAAGGTTGAAAAGCATTGAAAGGGAGAAACAAGCCTATCTAGATGAACAAGCTACCAAAAAGGAGAAATTCAGACAACTAGAAGAAGAGGAACGTGCATTATTGGACATAAGCAAAAGAGTCGCCCAAGAAAAAGAAGATAGGCTCTATGCACAACAACTCCAAAATCGATTCAATGAGAGGGGCACCAATAGTGAGACCAACTCACCCCCATCTACCCCCTCACCAAGTCCTAGAAGAAGGTCAAGGATGCCCTCATGATCCCCAAGTCCTAGAGGAAAAAGGACTTCAAGATATGATCATCATAGGAGACGATCACCTCATAGACATTCAAAGCAACCCTCCCAACAAGCACATCATGGCTCACAACATGGAGGAAGCTATACCAACTTTGATAAAATAGATTTTATGACTATGCAACAAGAACCATCTTTTCAAGCATATGTAGAAAGGTATGTGGAACAAAACAAGGATCAGTTCCTAGAAAGTCTCATCAATAAAGGTGCTAAGGTCCCATACAATTTTGATGTGGACCGAAAGGTAAAGAAGCAAGATCCATCAACTAATGAGGTGATCAAACAACTTCAAAGGGATATAGAAAGGATGAGGGCACCTAAGAGCACCTTTAATTTGGATTCCATATGTCCCAACCCAATCGACAAGAGTGTGGTGTTGGTTGAGTTTCCTAACAAGGTGGAGTTTCCTACCTACGATAAATATGATGGCGTTGGTGATCCTCATGACTATGTTAGACAATTTTATATAATGAGTTTTTCTTTTCACCATGAAGACTCCTATTTAATGAGATTATTTCCAAGGAGCCTCAAGGGTGAAGCCATGGAGTGGTTTACTAACCTTACTCCTCCAGTTAAGACATTTAAAGAGCTTGTGGAAAGATTTGTTCAACATTTTGCTTATAATCTATCAAGGTTGGTCACAATGCTTGATTTGTGCAAACTCAAACAAAATCAAGGGGAACCTTTTGTCACCTTCCTACAAAGATGGAGATGTTTGTGCTCAAAATATCCAAGGACAATTCCTGAGGAGGAAAGAATAAACATCATTGTGAGCAACTTGATACCAGAATTAAGATATGAAGTAAGGAAGATCCTATTTAATTCTTTTGATACCATGGTAGAGGTGGCCTGTCGCATAGAGGATGTCCTAAAAGAACAAGGAATTTTGGCTAAATCAACTAATAACAACAATAGCCATAACAACAACAATAATGGTAATAAGGACAAAAAGAACTCTTATTGGAATAAGAATAAGCAGGTGGTCAATGACGGAGTTGTTGACTCATCACAACCTAAGAATGAAGGATTTCTTAATCTCTCTCATGCAGTTCAAGCTATGAAGCTCCAAACATCTTCTGGACAACCAGAGAATAAACCCAAGTATCAAGGGAGACCTAAAAAGGAAAAGAGACAATTTACCAAACTTGGGGAAACCTATGCAGACATTTTCAAGACATTAATTGCTCACAATTTGGCACACCCTCAGGACCCTGCCAAGCACCGCATACCAGATCCTAAACCTCATTGGTGGGATGAGAAGGCCTTTTGTGTCTTTCACAATGGAATTGGACATGATATAGAAAATTGTTTTAGACTTAAACATCTTGTTCAAGACCTTATTGAGAGCAACAAATTACAAGTTGATAGTTACACTTACACAAATGTTGAAAATGTTATTAACATGCTTGAAGTGGCTGATGATAATGTCAACATGATGAGAGGGAAAGACCCTTATGGATATGATGTGGATTCAAATCCTATGCCTGATGAAGCACTCATTGTGGTACTAAGAGGTCCTCACTCATGAAGGATGTCCCAACCCCTCAATGCTGTCACTAGAAGCCAGTCTCAAGCTCCCATTATTATTAGAGGTCCTAACTCTAGTAAGTCTAAGTAGCCAGTGTCAAAGGGTGTTCTTCCAAAATCTGTTGTTGGTCCTGTGTTGAATTATAATCTTGTTGACCAATTACAACATACACCAGCGTAGATTTCAATCTTTGAGCTTTTGGAACTGTCCCCTAAGCATAAGCGTGTCCTAGAGAATGCCTTGCAAACGGCTAATGTCCCTAATGATATAGATATAGATCAATTCTAGAATATGGTCAACCACTTGGCTAGCCCTCACTACCTTACATTCTCAGAGGAAGATGACAAGTCATTAAGCCACCCACACGATTTGGCCCTTCATATAGAGGTTATGATCCACAAGACCTGTGTCAGGCGTGTGTTGATAGATGGGGGTGTTGGGCTTAATATTTGTTCTTTGAGCTTATTGAAGGCCTTGGGTTATTCAGAAGAAGTCATTGACACAAGAAATAAAATAACTATCAAGGCTTATGATGAAGCAGAATGTAGTTCTAAAGGATTGGTCGTTCTTCCTATTCAAATTGGTCCTGTAGAGAAAGACATTTTGTTCCAGATTGTTGATGCCGGTCCTTTGGCTTACAATATTTTGTTAGGTAGACCATGGATACATGAGATGCAAGTGGTCCCGTCTACCTATCATCAGTGTGTAAAATTCCCTTACAATGGAATAGAAGTCTGCATACCTGGAGACAGCACACTGTTAGTCAACACAATTTCAGCAGGGTCTCACATTCTTTTGAATAGGGAGGCTAACACTTTTGATACTACATTTTAACAATGCAAGAATAAATTCAAGACCATAAATCTTGGTATGGGGGATTACAAATTGGATTCATTCAGAAAATTGCCAATTTCCCGTAGGTCTTATGGCAAACCTTCTCAAGAAATGAAGCCCTCGTCTTCGGCCATGACATTGTTCGATAATTTTGTGGAATCCTCAATTTTGATTCAAGAAGAAAAAGAAGAGGTTGTCGTTAGGGACTGGATTTACCGAGAAGAGAAATACCTACATAATGAGAATTTTGCACCTTCCCCTAGAACTTATGGGAGAGGGTATACATTGGTCAATAATATGGGTTATCCAGGACAGGGTCCCCTTAGTCATAGGCTAGATGCTAGGGCTGAACCTCTTAACCATGCCCTTTTTGGATGAAGGAATAAGTCAACAGTTGGCTAGGTTTTGAAAATAAGAAACAAAAAAGTGTCCCTGTCTTAGTTGCGACGGACAGTGACGATGACTCAGACTACACACCTAATCTCTCTAATCAACAAGACATGTTTGATGATTGGGTGCCTTCAACAAATCTCCTTTGGGGAGATTCACAAGATTTGACAACTAACAGTATGAATGCTAGATTGACAATGGAAAGTGTTGCTATCCTAGCTACGACGAATAGTAACAATGCTAGTATTAGAGAAGGGGAAACTCTTCCCAATCTTGAGGCTTCTACATCATAAGGCCCAAATAATGATTCAGAAATAGACTCACATGAGTTCGAATGGGACTCACTTTTAGATGCAATAGTTGATTTGGACATGGATGTTGTCCATACTTATAGTACTCAACCTGATGTGATCAACGAGCCTAGTGTAGGACTGGAGGATTGGACTCCTCGAATTGCCTTAGTGGATGACTGATGCAGGAGCATCCCAGGGGAGTTGGCTATCCTGCATGTTTGGGAGATTTGATGGAGTTGTGTGGACTTATTTTCATATGTGAGGGGTTTGGTAGAGTTTGATAAACCTACTTGGGTCTTCGGTAATTGGATTTGATGTATTTAATGGAACTTGGCATGGTCTTGGTTGCTCAGCATGGCCTTGGGGAGCTCGGCCTTGCTTAGGAATTTGGTGCCTATTTTAGGCTGTATAAGTAATTTTCCATAAAGAGTTAGAGGCTGCAAATTTCAAGAATTGAAGAGGGCCTATATTTCTACTTGCGGTTTGAAGCACGAGTTCTAATTCATCCGGAGCTAGGAGATATCATGATTTTACTAAGACATCTATTTTGGGAATTTAATTGTTGTTGTTGGCCGACTTGTGGCATTTAATTTCGGTATTTGTATTTAATTTATATTCAGGGCCGACCTGTGGCTTAGATTGGTATAAGTAGGGGTTGTGGGGGAAGTCTTTAGGCATTCATTTCATCCACTTGGGAGAAGAGGAGGTGGATGTGGAGCGAGTTTTGAGGAGAGCTAGTAGCTGCGGCTTGGGAAACAAGGAGATTGCTTGGTGGGCTTGCGAGCACAAGTTTAGATCTTCCTTGGGGGTTCCTACCAGTGTGTGGATCTGGGCTAGCTAGGGTTTTGGTTTGGATCTTGCGAGATCTTATGGAGTTTCTATTGTAATTGCATTGTATTTGGCCGTAACCCGGAAGGCCTTACAGCCGAGCATGTTGGATGAAAATATGATGATTCTATTATGAGTATTGGCATTGTGTGGATCTATATCTCTGTATTGTTATTATATTCTTGTGTGTGGTTATTTGCTGGGGGCTAGGACATCTCCATTGGGGATTCTCCTACCTTGCACTGCGTCAAGTGGTATCAGAGCACAGTTGTTCCTGAGTGTGTGGACAGAGCGCCGAATGTGAGGCAGTTTACACCAGGACCTTGGGTGGAGTTTTTCAAAGTGAAGGTTGTTCCTGAGTGTGTGGACAGAGCGCCGAATGTGAGGCAATTTTCACTAGGACCTAGTTGAAGGTTGGATCTATTTATAGAGGGTTTGCGAAGATCTTAGAAGATGGCTCTAAGAAGATTGGACCCTGAGATGGTTGCAAAACTCCATGATGTGGTGGAGAAGAATATTTCAAAGACTTGTGCTCAGTTGGAAGCTAGATGGAATAATCAAGTTAAGGAAGGGATGGTTGAAAGTGATCCATCTCTAGATAAATTTCGTAAGAGAGTTCAAGAGATCTTCAAACCATGGAGCTGGAGTCTACCGATCAGGAAGCGAGTTGTTTGGCTGGTTAGAAGACTTGTTCGAGAGAGAAGAGGGCATAGCAAGGTTGAGATGGAAGTTGGTTTTATTGATCAGTGTGTGGAGGCTGATGCAGAACTTGCGGAGAAACCTGTGGATGTTTCTATGGAGCTTCCTAACCTTGTTGATGTTGTGATTGAGGTTGGTTTTCATGATCAGTTGGTTGAGTCTGACATGGAAATTGTGGAGCACTTGGTCGTGGATAATCAGGTTGCTAAGGGTGATGATCCATATGTTGGTGATATGGATGTTGTTGATATGGATGTTGCTAGTGTGGATTCACTAGTTGTTGATGTGGTTGAGGATCTACATGATACTATAGATCTGTATGTTCTTGATGTGGACCTGTTGGTGGTTGACATGGTTGAGGATTTACATGTTGCTCCTATTGTGGATTTGAGCTTACATGTTGGTGACATGGATTTCATGTTCGAGGATATTGTTGTTGTTGGTAGTGATCAGCTACAAAGAATGTTGGTGAGGCACTATGTTCAGTTTGTTCTTGGGAGTGAGCATGTTGATTGGATGGTTGAGATTCTAGTGCTTGACAGATGGATGTAGATTTGGATGATTTGCATGTTGGTTCTATTGTCCCTATTGAAGTGGAAGCCTTTGGTGAAGATGAAGATGGTTGCGGATATTTCATCTAGCATCAAAGTATGAGGCATACTTCTTTTCGCACCTGGGGAGTCTGATGCAGGAGCATCCCAGGGGAGTTGGCTATCCTACATGTTTGGGAGATTTGATGGAGTTGTGTGGACTTATTTTCATATGTGAGGGGTTTGGTAGAGTTTGATAAACCTACTTGGGTCTTCGATAATTGGATTTGATGTATTTAATGGAACTTGGTATGGTCTTGGTTGCTCAGCGTGGCCTTGGGGAGCTCGGCCTTGCTTAGGAATTTGGTGCCTATTTTAGGCTGTATAAGTAATTTTCCATAAAGAGTTAGAGGCTGAAAATTTCAAGAATTGAAGAGGGCCTATATTTCTACCTGCGGTTTGAAGCACGAGTTCTAATTCATCCAGAGCTAGGAGATATCACGATTTTACTAAGACATCTATTTTGGGAATTTAATTATTGTTGTTGGCCGACTTGTGGCATTTAATTTCGGTATTTGTATTTAATTTATATTCAGGGCCGACCTGTGGCTTAGATTGGTATAAGTAGGGGTTGTGGGGGAAGTCTTTAGGCATTCATTTCATCCACTTGGGAGAAAAGGAGGTGGATGTGGAGCGAGTTTTGAGGAGAGCTAGTAGCTGCAGCTTGGGAAACAAGGAGATTGCTTGGTGGGCTTGCAAGCACAAGTTTAGATCTTCCTTGGGGGTTCCTACCAGTGTGTGGATCTGGGCTAGCTAGGGTTTTGGTTTGGATCTTGCGAGATCTTGTGGAGTTTCTATTGTAATTGCATTGTATTTGGCCGTAGCCCGGAAGGCCTTACAGCCGGGCATGTTGGATGAAAATATGATGATTCTATTATGAGTATTGGCATTGTGTGGATCTATATCTCTGTATTGTTATTATATTCTTGTGTGTGGTTATTTGCTGGGGGCTAGGACATCTCCATTGGGGATTCTCCTACCTTGCACTGCATCAATGACGCTTCGTTTGATAGGACAAATCCTGACTCGGGTATCTTAGGAGGGGACCGGATGAATCCCGATTATATGGTCACCAGAGATAACACCTTCCACATACACAATGTTGAACTAGTCATTGACCTATCCCTTGTTCATTTCCACCTAATCGACTGGTCTCAGCGCCACCAAGAACCTAGACTCCTCACCTTTCAGAATGATTACGAAATTGCCTACTATCTGAATGCTCTTGAACCCATGGCCTCTTCCACCAGTGAACCGACAACAAGCATGATGGAGCCTAATATTAAGTACCTTAGTCTAAAAATAAAAGAAAAAGAAAAAAAGAAAAATAGGTCTGATGGCAAAAACCACCTTGTGGCGGTATCAGAACCAAAAATAGTAAAAATAAATGACATATCCAAGGGTGAAAACCTCTTTGAGGCACCTAAGGATGGGGTACTTAATAACTTGCCAAGTTACTTCCAAGATAGGTCATCAGTTCTTATTGAGCCTACGCAACCAGTGAATTTGAATACAGAAGAGGCTCCCCAAATAGTGCACCTAGCTCAGTCTCTATCAGTTGGAGAAAAAGAGGCATATACAAAAATTTTGCAAAAGAAGAAAATCAACTTTTCTTGGACATATTCTGATATGCTAGGGCTTGACACTGATCTTATTATGCATCATCTATCTATAGCTCCAGGAATAAAACCGGTTAAATAAAAGTTGAGGAAAATGCATCCTCACATAGCTCTTCTTGTTAAAGCTGACTTAGAAAAGCTCTTACGTGCAGGATTCATTCGAGCTATCGACTATGCTGAGTGGATCTCCAATATTGTTCCAGTTTCAAAACATGATGGGTCCATTCGCATTTGCACAGACTTCAGAGACCTCAACAAAGCATGCCCAAAGGATGACTTTCCACTCCCTAACATAGACATGATCTTGTATATGACCGTGGGCTATGAGATATACTCTTTAATGGATGGTTTTTCGGATATAACCAAATAAAAATAGCTCCCGAAGATCAAGAGAAAATAGCTTTCACATGTACATGGGGAACCTATTGTTGGAACGTCATGCCATTTGGCCTAAAGAATGCAGGAGCAACATACCAGCGAGCTATGACCATAATTTTTCATGATATGATGCATAAGAACATGGAAGATTATGTGGATGATACCTTGGCTAAATCTAGGAAACGGGATACACACCTCGACGATTTGGAAGTGATTCTAGATCGCATGGAATAGTTTCAGCTTAGATTGAATCCAGAAAAGTGTGTATTTGGAGTTGCCTCAGGTAAACTCCTAGGATTCATAATTTTAGCAAAAGGAATAGAGGTTGATCCCGAAAAGGTCCAAGCTATATTAGATATGCCACCTCCAAGAAATATCAGTCAAATGAGAAGTTTTCAGGGACATCTTCAGTCGATCAGGAGGTTTATTTCTCAGCTTGCAAATAGAGCACAACCTTTTAATAAGACATTGCATAAGGGTGCTTCTTGCATGTGGAATGAGGAATGCCAAAAGAGCCTAGATCAAATTAAACAATACTTGGCTAATCCTCCAATTTTGATGCCGCCTATTCCTGGGAAACCATTGATTTTATACATTTCAGCAACAGAGTCTTCCTTAGGGGCATTGTTGGCTCAATTAGATGATACTGGGAAAGAAAGGGCTATTTACTACATTAGTCATACCCTAGTATCTTATGAGATCAATTATAATATCATTGAAAAGTCTTGTCTAGCAGTAGTGTTTTCTTCCCAAAAGTTGCGACACTATATGCTCGCTCATACTATACATTTGGTTGCAAAAATTGATCCTCTTAAGTACTTGCTTAGTAAGGCTACTCTCACAGGTAGACTTGCTAAGTGGATGATGGTTTTGACTGAATTTGATATAGAGTACGTTGAGAGAAAGGCCATAAAGGGGCAAGCTATTGCTGATCAATTAGTTGATTTCCTAGTTAAGGATAGTATGCCTATTCAGGTAGAGTTCCCAGATGAACACATACTGTATATGACTACCTGCACTTGGAAGATGTTCTTTGATGGTTCCCACATGGAAAATGGATTAGGTGCTGGAGTATTATTTGTCTCTCCACATGGGTACAACATTCCAAAGTCTTACAAACTTTTATTCCCATGTACAAATAATATTGCCAAATATGAAGCTTTAACCAATGGATTGAAAATGGCTATAGAATGGAACATAACAAAATTACATGTCTTTGGGGATTCACAGCTAATTATCAACCAAGTCAATGAGGAGTATCAAACTAAGGATGATAAATTGGTACCTTACAAAAAGATGGTTGAATCATTGAGACGTTACTTTACATTTGTGACATTTCAATAGATCCCCAGGATAGAGAACAAAGCTGCAAATGCTATGGCTACATTAGCTTCACTCCTACAGTTAGAACAACATGAATCCAGATTTGAATTCCTGGTGGAAGAGCTACACCATCCCATATTTGACTCATCTGAAAGCCATGTCATTTGTACCCTTGTCACACATGAATCTTCCTGATATGGTGCTATCTATTCATATCTTCGTGATGGCATCATCCCCGACACATTCAACCATTCTGAACACCAAAACCTTGTCCGCAATGCCTCTCACCACACCCTTATCTCTAGTGATTTATATAGGAGGGGTTTAGATGGGACACTCCTTAGGTGCTTGGAAAAGGAGGAATCTGACCAAGCATTAGCCGACATCCACGAGGGCATTTGTGGTGGACATTCCAACGGTCTTGCCATGGCCTGAAGGTTGCTTAGGGTGGGGTATTATTGGCCCACGATGCAGATAGATGCAGTAGCCTTTGCTAAGTCTTGTGAAAAATGTTAGAAACATGGAAACCTGATTCATGCTCTAGGTAGGGAGTTGATTCCTTCCATTTCTCATTGGCCATTTTAGCGCTAGGCCTTTGATCTAGTTGGGCAGATTCACCCCAACTCATCAAGTGGACATAAGTTCATTATTACTGCTACTGACTACTTCACAAAATGGGTGGAAGCCGTGCCACTTTCTGTGGCTTCAGGGAAGACTATCTATTTGTTCATCTTGAATCATATTATTTGTCGATTTAGAGTACCTTCTGAGATTATCACTGATAATGGAGGTCAATTCAAGAATAAGGACCTAAAGCATTTATGCAAAAAGTTTAAAATCAAGCAACATTGGTCCTCCATTTACTTTCCATAGGGAAATGGACAAGCAGAGGCTTCCAATAAAACCATCCTTAAGATTCTTCATAGGACAGTGCACAAGAATGGTAGGGATTGGCACTTGCAAATCAATCTAGCACTATGGGCTTATAAAACTAGCATTCGTACACCTACAGGAGCTACTCCTTTTGCTCTTACCTATGGCACTGAAGTGGTGTTGCCCTTAGAAGTAGAGATACCTTCACTTAGAGTCTCACTCAAAGGATTGATAACAAATGAGGATTACCGCGCCATGAGGTTACAGGAACTTGAACTTCTAGATGAGAAGCATAAGGCTTCATTTGATCATATGAGAGTGTATCAGAAGCGTATGTCCAAAGCATTCAACAAGAAGGTTCGCCCTAGGGAATTTCAGATAGGTGATCTTGTTTTGAGAGAGAACCCTAAGAATCAACAGAACAGAGAACAAAAGGGCAAGTTTGAACCTAATTGGCTTGGACCATACATTATTACAGTTGCTTTTGGTACCGGTGCATATTTACTATCAGATCTTGATGGAGAACAGATCCCTGATCCCATCAACATTTTGCACCTAAAGAAGTTCTATCCTTGATGCCTGTTTCTATCTGGGGGCATCCTTTGTACATACTTTATGATCCTAAAAAAATACCAAAAAAATTTATATATGATGCTGAAAAAATCCTAAAAAGCATAAAAAGTTCTGAAAAAATATTAAAAAATTCAAAAAAATAGAGAAAAGTGCCTTGGTGAAAACCTAGAAATAGGCGCCTTGGTAGCAAAAAATACAAAAATACAAAAAAATAAAAAAATAAAAAAATAAAAACAGATTCCAAGTGGTGAAAACCTGGAAACATGCGCTACTTGAGGCCTTTACACCCTTGTCTTTTAGCATGCATCCTCGACACTTAGCCTTTCTCCATCATGTCTTGACCTTATTTGACTTGGTCTGGAATTGGTCTTTGTCTTTGTCTAGGGGGCATACCTGTTCGCATTGGTCTTTTAGGTGCATGTATCTCTTGGGGCATTTCACAACAGGTGTTTTTCAACACCACCCCAAATAGTGTTTCTCAACACTACCCTTGCGTCGAGTGTTTCTTAACACTTATTAGATGTCTTATCCAACAGTCTAGTATGATGCGACATTGCTCATTTGCAAATGTGATACTCAAAGTTTGACTCTATGACCACCACACACACACTTAAACAATCAACTCATTGAGATATGTTGACTTTCTTTTCCTTTGTGTGCTGTCTATGCAGATTTCTTTGATGAGTGGTCTCTCCTTGAGAAGTTTTTGATGATGCATAGCTAGAAGACTAAGGGTATGAGAACATGTTTTATTTCTTTATCTACTTGTGGGTATATTTTGTTGATCCTAACTGTCATGAGCATTTATGCTGGTCTTACTTGACACTATGGATTAACAAGGTATTATCCTTGACTATTTTGCGAGTGCATGCTTCTAGTTATCCTGACTTTCATGTGTCTTGATACAAGCATAATCTTGCCATATCAAAATTAGGTAATCTCACTGCACTAGTCATCTTGACCTACATGTCTTTGATGCCTAGGTGAGATTTCCACATTTCTATCTGATCAAGATCATATTCATATCCACATAGTTATGCTAGTGTGCATTATATGATCTTACGACGCTACCAATAACGCTCGATGATGATAATTAGATGTCTATAGGTGTTGTGACCTTGCAAGTCAACCACTTTCATAGTAGCTTGCATTCTTAGGTTCATCTGAGTTTAATTTTTACATCTTGCATATGGAGAGAGCTCTCCCTTTTATCATCTACGGACTAGTTGGTCAACTGTGCTCATTTTCTGATTCTTCTTGATCATATCTTTCATTTCTAGTCTTTCATATCACATAATTTTCTATCCATTTTTGGACTTGAAACTGAAATCCAAGTCGTGTTTGCAAATTTTCTCATCCTTCTATGCAGTTGACTGACCTTTTGAGGCATAATTCTTTGATCTTTGGTGGAATTTCTTCCTTCCATGTCTCTCATATTTTCTAGTCTTTCATTCACTCTATTTCTATTCTTCTACTTCCTCACTGGGGCATGTTTCATCGCCTAATGGTTACCCTATTGACCTATACATTCAATTATGATTTTATTATGATTTGATCAACCTTATCAATTTGTTGTCTCTCCTCTACTTGATTTTGATTTTGATTCCGAGGTGGCAATATTTATGGGATTCTCATCCCTGATTCTCTTGATTCTCTTGATTCAGGCATCTTTTGTGAGCTTTTGCTCAAATTTGAGATTCTTATCTCTTACTTTGAATGTGATCCCGAATTGACCTCATGTTCAAAGGCCTTTGTTTATGCTTTGTTCGGATGTGATCTTGAATCGACCTCACATCTGAGTTGTTTTGTGATCCCAGATCGATCTCACATTTCAACTTCATTCTTTGACTACATGTGTTCCCAAATCAATCACACATTAGTCAAAGAGGGGCAAATGTATGCACCAAAAAATGGTCGCCTAGACTTTGGGCCCCATTTATTTGATTTATCAATCCTGAATTAGTTTTGATCAATAATCAATATTTTCAACATTATCAATTTCTTAATCAAATCTTAATTTCGATCATATATTGGATTTTTATCCTATGGGCTAACCATTTTATCCTAAGTCTTTATTTATTTAAAAAGAATATTTCCTCCCCTTTTAATAAATAAAAAGCCCCACCTTTTCTTCTTATCCTAAGTTGCACAAATAAAACATTATTCCTATTTTATAAAAAGGAGAAAAACATTTTTTGTCTCATATGGACATAAAGTCAACTCCTATTTTCCTATTGGAGGATACTTGTGCACATGGATTGCTCCTCTTTCAAGCTCCACCACTGATTAAGACTTTTTGCCTCTTAATCTCAATGGTCCATTTCACCTCATTTCTTATAAAAGGAGAGCTCTCTCCCTCATTCGAAGACACTTATTTTATGCTAACTCTATGCTGCAGGAATTCTTTGGAGCTTTTTGGAGATTATTGTTGCATTGCATTTTAGAGTTCTTCATTTGCTTCATAATTTAGTTTCCATTCTTGCATAGTAGTTCATGTTTATGCTTTCATAGCTTAGATTTCACTTTCAAGCTTTAGAATAACTCATCTAGCTTAATAGGAAGGGTTGTAACACATTGCTATTTCCATTTCATAGCTTAGTTTGTACTTCCATTTTCATAGCATAGCTTGCACATTTGCATTCTCATTCTTAGCTTGCATTGCATTGCATTTCCATTTGATTCTTTGGAGATACTGGCACTCTTGCCTTTGTCTTCATTCGAATCTCTCATTGTATGGTTGACTAGCAAGGTCACAAGCTCACTGGCTCTAGCTGAGAGCAAATCCATAATCTTGCAACTCCATGCATAGAGAGCTATGGATCGATTTGTGAGGGCTCATTCTTGAGTTTCCTTGCATGTAAGGATTCATAGAAGTGCACAACTTTTGTGTGTACACCGTCAATGTGGTTGACCCAATTAAGGGAATGTCTACTATGGTTAACCCTCTCTAAAGGTGACTTACAAAAGATACCACATGGATATTGGTTCCAGATTCAAGGATCTGAGTTTCTGATACTACCCAAAAAGGGAGTAGAGCATAGTCCTCTAGCCTTTTCACTTTTAACCAAAACAAAGCAGACAAATTAATCTGACATGCTAAGACCAAGATTATCTCACAAAGATCTATGATGTCAACCACTTATGATCTATCAACCTGTCTAGAGAGAGAATGTATCAATAAAAAGCTGAAGATGCACAAATCTAGTAGAACGTGAGATGCTCTCAGTAACCTCCCTACCTACAAGGGTTCCTTCATTGAGAAGAGTTTTGATGGAAACCCACTCTCTCAAAAATGACAAATAGTGTAACAAAGATGCTAAAAAGAAAATCTATCAGTTCATTTTTATAGCCCAAAATGAAATCTGTGATATGAAAGCGATAAAAGGTCACACAAGCCAGACATGTGAGATGTTCGTTTTAGTCCAAATTGAAATGTTATCAGCTAAGAAGATTACCTGAATTCCTCATAATGCGCTTAGTATATTTTTACCTATTTTTAGCAACTCTCACACTTTTCCCAATCAAAATCAGCAGAAATCAATTAGAAACAACAAATTTCAATTGTTAATGTTAGCTGTCAGTCCAAATCTAGAAAACTGGTTGAAAAAATGAAATGAAAATTGAAACCTGGCACTGAAACTCATACGACAGAGGGTCACCTCCCAGACGACGGTCCAGAAACTCATACGATAATGGGCATAAGATCATATAACAATAGAGCTTCCAAATGACACTGTGTTTTTGATGGTATGATCCTCAATCAAATCAACTATCGTACGACAGTGGGTGCTTCCTAATATGAGTTTCTGACAAAACTTGTACGAAAATTGTATGGACAGAAATTAAAACTCGCAACTTGGAACATAAAATGACAAGAAGATGATAGATTGATAGAAATTGAATGGAAACCCATTTTAGGGCCCCACAGTGGGCACCAGAAATGTGTGTGTGAATTTTGTACCTAGCTATAGACACAACACTTTAGTAAAACATTAAAGATTAGCAGAAATTAAAATCGTGCAGTGAAATGGAAACTAATCTAACCAGGTGATTTACTGCCTTCTAGTAGGTGCGAGTATGTTATTCTCATATTGGACCGAGACCAGTGACCTTGACGACACCTAAACGAAGGATTTGAATGCAGAATCTAGATATGAGATGAATGCAAATTAATCTATATTTTTGGATTTTCTATGCAATAAGATGAGATAAACTGATATGAATCTATTCTATATGAAAAATTGATATGATATGCAATTGATCTAACAATGATATGCTAAATGATATGAAAAACTATGCAAAAGCTATGAAAATAATGAATGATCTCATAAATTTGCCTGTCACAAGTGCTTGATTCTTCAGATGTCAATTCGCCAGTGTGAGGATGCAATTCGTGGATGGATGGATCCAAAATGAAGAGCCAAGGCTTTAATTTATAGAAATCCAGGACTTTGGAGGTGCATGGAAAAATCCATTAATCACTCTTGATAAACTCAAGTTGTTTTTTGAGTTATCAAGAATTTAGAGATAGATTAACTCACAAAATCATGCAAATCAGCGTTTTGATTTAAATCATAAGTTGAGATTAGCTTTCAACTCAAAAGAGAGTTGAGTTTATTTTTAAAACAACTTGAATTGATTTTCTGATTTAGAGTTCAACTATTTTTTTGGATGTGCATATTTATTTATGAATTAATTAAATAAATAAAGTGATT
The DNA here is from genome assembly GCA_027943335.1 of Chamaecyparis obtusa. Taxonomy (NCBI): domain Eukaryota; kingdom Viridiplantae; phylum Streptophyta; class Pinopsida; order Cupressales; family Cupressaceae; genus Chamaecyparis; species Chamaecyparis obtusa. Next base: position 304,044 of record BSBK01003091.1, on the reverse strand, counting down.
TATCCTCAACTCAACTGATTTTAAAAATAAAACAATTGATTTATGGGTTAATCAATTATTAAATCAAAGTTTTATTCAAAAACTATATTATTAAATTTGACAATTAACATTAATTAATTAAATAAGAATTTAATCAATTAATCATAGGATATTTGATTTATTGTCAAAATTTAAATAATACAATTTAGGAATAAATATAATTAAATCCAATTAAATAATTAAGTGGCAGTATTAAATCTAATTAATTAAATATTCAGAATATTCAATTAATCAAACTTTAGGATAAATAGGATTTATCGCCAAATAATCATTAAATTAAAGATAATTAGGATAAATAGGAATAAGGAATATTCCCCAATGCAGAATTTAGGATAATCAATTAAGATTTGATAATGTGCCGATGTGCCTTAGGTGAGGACTTTGATGTCGATTTTGTTCGATGTGTCAATATAGGAGATTAGCGCTAGAGAACTACTTTGATCTTGAAGATATGGAAGAGGAAAAGAAAGTGAATTTGGCCAAAGCAATATTAAGGGGAGCAACCCTTACATGGTGGACCAACATTCAAAATGAAAGGATAGAAAGGGGACTGAACAAAATCTCAAATTGGGAGAGGATGAAGACCATGGTAAAGAGTCAATTTTTGCCATTAGATTTGGCAATTCAAATAAAGATGAGGAGGAACAACTTGAAGCAAAGAGACATGGATGTTATGTCATCTATTGAGAAATTTCACATCCTAAGCATTAGGGGAGGAGTATAAGATGAAGATGAGAAGGTGGATAGATACATAAATGGCCTAAGATACAACATTTAGGATGAGATAGGGTTAAGTGTACCAAGGACCCTTGGAGAATGTTTTCATCTTGTTGTTAGAGAAGAAGAAAAGTTGAAGAGGAAGAATTAAAGATAGAACAACAATCATAGAGGAGGTGGAGCCATGAGAGGAAGAGGTGGAAGTGTAAGGAAACTCAGGTGGGGAAACAGCTTCCTACGCTAATCTCTATAGGAGAGTATTGTGCAAATTCTTTTAAATCCTTACAATTTCAGTTTCGTTAACTACTTTAGCAAAGATATTGCAACCACATACCATACATATAGAAAAATAGAGAATGACACAATGATATACCCTGGGGAAACCTTTCGGTAAAAACCCCAGCACTCCAAAACCTGCACAATGTATTGATCAAAACTATTACAGCTTACAATACACTTGCAATGCAAGTTCTTTCAGAAGATTTCTAAACCCTTGAAGACAAAACATGACAGCATAAAACGTTCCAACAATACACTCGCATCATCACTCTTCGCAACCCTAAAAGAGCTTCTATCATGCGCTTCACTTTTTAGGGCTACTCCCAAAGATAACCGTATTAGGGTTTTACCATTCTCTGAGAAAATAGGAACCCCAAAATTTTTTTCGAGGTGATGCCCCGAACCCCACAATTGGGGAAGAGTGTATAGTACTCAAACTTATCAGTTGCCACATGTCTTCACCTGTCATAGAATCTTCCTGACATACCTCTTACGTGTCATAGGAATCCGTCATAACCATTTTAGCCATGATCTCCTTACACACAATTCAAGATGCTGACACATCAACATTATTTGCAAGAAATACATCTTACAAAACAAATAATAAGAATAGGAATTATCCAAGGTTGAGTCACCTTATTCCTAACAGGAAGGACAAATTTAGATTCTCAAAATAACAATGACAAGGATAAAGGCAAAGACTTCACATCATACCAAAGATGAGGCTATAGAGGTGGAAGGATTGGAGGAGGAAGAGGAAATGGTGTCTTCATAGGTAAATGTTTTCATTGCAATGAAGTAGGGCATCAATCATTTAGGTGCCCTAAGTGGAATGAATCAGATCAAGGCATAGATAGGAGAGCACACCTCGTACAACAAGAAGAAGAGAAAAATGAATCTAAAGTGGCTTATCCGAAAGTAGGAAAATTTCTTCTAATGGGCAAGGGAAAACCAGTACAACCAGCACCACAAGTGAGTATCTTCATAACAAATTGAATTTGAAGACTTTTCCTCATCCTACACCATATTATGCAACATGGGTTAGTAAAGACCAAAATATTTTGGTTAAGGAGCAGGTTTGGATTGATTTTTTAGTTGGTGCATATAAAGATAGTGTTTTATGTGATGCCATAGATATGACTTGTGGGAATCTAATCTTGGGTAGACTATGGAAGTGTGCAAGGAAGATCATTCATGATGGTTATTCAAATACTTATTTGGTGCACAAAAATGGTTAGAGGTACATGAGTTAAGACCATTTCCTTTGGATTCCTTGAAAGATAATTTTGTAATTTTTTTTTGGAGACAAGGTAGATATTGGTTGGAAGATAGATACAGAGTTACAACAATATAAGAGGAATGACAATCCTAATGATGAAGCTCTTTGGGACTTGGAATGTGTGAAAGTGGGGACTATAATTTGTCTTATTGTTGAGAAGGTGAAGGATGAAGGAGTTGAGAAGTTGCAGAGGTAGCATATGAGGGAGATAGGGGCAGAAGTATAGTGACCCTACAACCAGCAATGTCCTAGACAAGGGCATCCAAATATATGTTTTTATTCTAAAAAAATTTGTAGTATGAATGCAGGTTGGAAGAGAAAAAAGCGGGTGACTTTGGGGGATTATCTGATCCCTAAATAGAGGATGTTGCAAAGGCATGATCAAACTGGTGGTTGGAAGCCATTCTCTAATTCTTGGGACAAAAATTGTTTTATTTTTGGGGAATATGGTGCAGGAGCACCTAGGAGGGAAAACAACAACATGAAGGCTCAAGGCATGCATGAGGGCTTGAAGACATCTGAGGAGAACAATTGGAACCTTTTGAAGGTCATTCTGGCCTTTGGGGTCAATAAATGTGATAAATTTGTAATAGGTCTTGATAAGGACCTTAGGACTAAAAACATGGATGTAATAGGAGTTTGATGTCTAAAGGGTCCAAGAGATATTGAGAAAGTTAAATAAGATATTTGAAGCCCTTAGGTGGCAATAGTTATAGTTTTAAAGTAGAAATAAGTCATTTTGTTTAATTTGAAAAAATAAATATTCAAATAGTAACAGTTAGTTGTCTCTTGGAGGGAAAGGAAGTTTAAGAGTCTTTTGGCCTTATAAAGGAATAGAAACCATCTAGAAACTGATGGGGTAGGTGGGAAGAAGGTTTATAAGTTTGCATTTGATCATTGTACGACATATAGGTGCCTAGTGTATGGATTGCAACAAGGATTTTCAATACAAACATAGTAATTTTGTAAATTTTAATGTTTCATTGCATTATTTAAGTTTCATATTGATCTATGGGTATTTATAATGCATTGATAATCCTTTAATATTTACTTCAAATACTTTTTAATGTTCTAAGATTAGTTTTGGTTTAGTTCTAAACAATTTTGTGCTGACAGTCATAAGGAATTCACTATTTTTTCAATAATAAATTGGTATTCTAAATGAAGATGTCATTCCATGAATGTAGATTGTCTAATTTCATGGAATGACACCTTCTCTAAGATGTAAAATACAATCATAATATTATTATGTGCAAATAAAGTGAGGAAAGTGGTGATCACTGAGACATGGTTAAGGAAAATTGATGAAATTATGTGCTAAGGTATAACAGCAAGTGTTCTGGCTTAATAAGGGATATGTTTTATATTTGGGAGTGTCTAGACATGTCATTTTAAAGGTGAATCCATCATTTTTGGGGTGGAGAAGTGATTGGAGGTTGGACATTGGGGAAGCCCTAGTTTTAAGGGTTGTTTGAAGCCAATTTGGGGCTTTTGGGTTTGAAGAGACCATAGGGTTTAATTGAGTTGATAATATTTCATTTGGGGTCATTTCTGAATACTGTTGAAAGTCTCGAGGTCTAGGGTTAAGTCTATGGTATAGTTTCCTCATTAAATGAGCACTTTTTAAGCCTACAAACAAGATACATTGTGAAGTTTGGGTAGTTGGTTCAAAACAACATCATACAAACTTTTGATATGTTGAAGTATGGGATAAAGGGTGTCAAAAATGTTAATTTTTTTGCAGATTTTTTTGGATAAATTTAGATAAAAGTATTTAATTAGGTCATTGTAGGGCTAGTAGGAGCTCTAGGGCTAACAGAGCAGCTAGGAGAGTTTGGAGAGTTGGGTGTTGGTGTCAAATTCATAGCCTATTGAATCCATTTGATTTCTATCTAAATATACTAAATCTACCAACTTTGGTTATTGGGAAGATATTTGATTGTCTGGGAGCATTTGTGTGGCTTTTGGGCTAAGAGGGCTACTGCATAAACCATTCATATTTCATCCTTTTTTTGTCCATTCACCCAACCCTCTGCATCAGGTTCTCTATAGATGTGGAAACACCAAAGAAGGGGTTTGACTAAGGCAAACACCTATACATCCCTAACATTTTCCCTCACCTCCTTGTGTGCAAGTGGAAAATAGGTCTAAGTTTGGTGAAAGAAATTATTTTGTTAAAGTTTTTGGAGTTTTCTAAGTTATGTTTGTATAGATAATAACACAACACACAAATGTCCTCACAACATGTTGATGTTTGAGGTTGAGGCTTTGTTTATTTGGTATATTAATTTATATGCTTTATGCTTTATATTTTTATGATCAAAATATTGTTAGCTTACTGTATATTCAAGTTATTCAAATTTTTTTCAATTTTAGCCATAGTTTAATATAGTTTTAGATTTTAGTCTTAGGAGTTTTATTTTAGTTCACTTGATCTATGTCCATTGAGATAGTTAAGAGTCATTTTTATGAAATAACTTGCACAAGAAGAATATAATAGGAAATATGTTAAAAGTACTTAATAATATAACATGCCACTTCGAGGGGGCAACATCCTAATCCACTTTGAGGAGGATATCTTTAGTAGTCTTCAATTAGAACTCAATACTCAACATGATGATAATAACTAGCATGTACCTCCTATATATACCATACATATGCCTTGGATACCACTATAGATGCCTAAAATCATCCCTTAACATTAATTAATTTTATTTAATTAGTGTCTTTTTAATAACATTGTAATTAATTACACAATTGGTTATTTATGTTATGTTCTTCTATTTATTTAATTAAATAAATTCATCTCCTAAATATTTAATTTAAATTTAAATACTCATTCCTAATGTATTAAATTCAATTTAAAACACTTTTCCTCCATAATTACCCATTAAATAAATTATATTTTATGTAACCCCTCACATGACTTATTCTTCTAAACCATGATTAAATTAAAACTTGTTTAATTTAATTGTAATCTTAACCTAGATCCTATCCTACACCCATCTCTTTCTAGGTAATAGACCTATTCACTAATTAATTTAGGGTAATTAGGGTAATTTTGGGATTCCTACACCCATTAGTCCTAATTATTTGCTCAAACATGTGTGAGAAAATTCCTAAAAATCACCTTTTCAAATATTACTAAATTTTCCTAAACAAGTCCTGTGATCATATTGATAACATCTTCTTACACCTTCTAAAAATGCTTCATTGGTCAAAATCTCTTACAAGATCTATGACAACTCTTACATGTGTACTTGAAGTACACATGCACCCATCACATCCCAAGTTTCTCACACATGTGTGAGAAACCTTGGACTTTACATGGCTTATGTGTATCCCTTGTGCCACCTATGTGGATGTCACGTAGATGCCACCTCACCAATCCCCTCCAAAAAAGTATAAATAGAGGTCTTGCCAAGAGAAAATTTCATCTCATATTTGCATGTAGTTATTTTATGTTATCTTGAATTCTTAGTGCTTTCATTTAGATATTTTATTACTAACCTTGTTTGGTAGATGTATTCATGGAGCTTTTAATGGTAGTTTGCATTCATTTCTAGGACTTAGTTGCATTTACTACTTTGTATAGATCTTTCATTTAATGTCATCTATCTACTTCTTGCATACACATTGGATGCTTGAGGGTAGTTTCACCATATCTACTCCTTGAACCATTCAATCTCTTTTCATTTAGTTTGCATTTAGGCATGTCTTTTTCATCATTAAATCTTAATGGGATCAATATTTTGTGTTAAAAAGAGAGCACATCCACAATAACCTTAAAGATCAAATCAAACAAATTGGGTGCACTTGTTTTAGCTCATAAGAGGATATGGTGTAAAATTTTGTGCTTGTAGCAAGTTTTAAACATGTTTAATGTGATTTAAATGCTCATTTTTCTCTAACCTTTTCATGTTTGAGCTTGTTCCACGTAGGTGGGTTTTACTGCAACACATTCTGGCATGCTCGTTGTGACCCACATCCCTTAAGAACTAAGAAATTTGTAAAAAAATTGTAATTTGCAAGTTTAGGCATGCACAAGTGTCTGTATTTTACATAGTGTTATCTGCAACTTGGCTTTGTCGTCTGCATAGACTATCATTTGTGCAAACTGTCGTATGTGCATATTATCATCTACACCTTATAAACTATTGTCTTTGTTTAGACATAGGACACTAAAGTTTTTATGGTTTGAAAACATTTTTTTGTAGCATTTTAATGTTTCTCACTCTCAAATTTTTGTCAAACTAACAATTTTACAGGGGTAGATACTATCAAAAATTATATTTTTTCTAACCACAATTGATTGGATTTTATTTTCACATTTTATCATTTGCACAAGTTAAATAGTCATCTACAAGCCTTGAAATGTGTGTTGGTACAGATAGAAATGTGTCACTTATAACTTTCATATTTTGTCATTTGTGTGAATTGTCATATGTGTTCAGTCTTCGACCTAGTTTTGTTGTTTGCGCTCTACTAAGTTTAAAATTTGAATTTTCTATGGATTTGAGGTTTTTGAATTATTTGGTGACTTATTTGGTTTTCTGTAGCATTTCTATTTTTTGGAAATACTAACTCTTGTAATACATTTGGCCAAGATCTAATACATCAAACTACTAATGCCTTGGTTTTTGCAGGATGTTTAGTTGATGAAATTAAAAGAACAAGAAACTAATCACACATTTGTTTTGCAGGTTGCCTAGGAGATACAAATAAATGTTGTGTTTTCCTTAAATTTTATTTCTTAGGCACTTAACAAAGGTTCACTTGTAGTGGGTTTTCAAGTGGAAGGGGAGTATGCTCTTTTCTTTTTTAAGACAATCAGAAACCTAGACCCATTTGATATCTCACATAGAAAAGAACCTTTGGAATGAACGTGTGTTTGGCATGTTTGGGAGAAACAAGGAAAGTAGGAGAGTATTCTATTTTCCCTTGAGGAAAATCATAAATCTAGACCTTTTCTTGTTCTTCACTTTTATTTTTATTTTTACCTTTAGAAGGCCTATCGCTAAGGGAAAAATCTCATGGGAATGACCCAAGTGGGAACAAGGCAAACCCAGCCCTTTCGACCCACTATAATCAAATACCTCCTTGAGATTAGAGTCTTGGAGGATGAGTACATTACTTTGTATGGATATAGGCCTCAATCATGCTTATGTGACTACGAAGGGTGTATTTGAACATATACCCTTACTAGACACCTCTAGAGTAGTATCCTACCTGACTCACCTCTGAAAGCCTCATAATCTATGTGCAAGGAGGGGGAATAATCTCTCCTGAAAATACTCACCATAAGTATCCCCTTGAGAATTTGGAGGTGACTAATATGGTATTGAAGGCCTCATTTTGTATTATCCCCTGACTGTATTATGTTTAGCTCTCGCAAAAGGCAAAAACATAGGTGCTCTCTAGGGGGTGACAGGGTTGTGTGAGTCAAAGGGATATCCAAGTTGTGGTGAAAGGTTTTGTAGGCTAAGCTAATTCCTTGGGTAGATATTTCTTGGTTGTCTTCGATGTGTTAAGACGCATGAAAACTTATGTGATTTGAAAAGGTCACCAAAACACGCACATTATGAAGTCACATTATCCAACATTAGCTTCATTGTCACTAATGTTTGAATCCAACAAGGTTGCCTTGTCCCTTACAAGACTTTTTTCAGACATTTGCAAGTTTTCCTTGTGATTGTGGTAAACTTGGCGTAGTCACTGCCATTGAGTTCTTGAAAAAGTAGTTCTTTCCACTAAACAAACTAACTTAGAATTAGACCTGAAAGCAATCAAATCAGTCAAAAAATTATCTTTTCATAAATTTTCATCTTTGGCCTGAGATTGTCATCTGCACCCTGGACTTGTCATCTCTAACTTTAGACTTTTATCTCCGCAGATCGGTCATTTCTGACCTAAGATTGTCATCTCAGCTAGAAAATAAAGACTTATCAGACCTTGGAAAAATGTTAGAAAATCACTCTACTATAGAAAAAAAAACAAAAAAAACTCTTGATGCCTTTTATAATAATAAAATAATTTTAGCTTTTTCGGGGCATTATTCCTTGACCCTGCCCTATATCATGATAGGGAGCGCGATTGGGATGTTGCCCTAGGACCCCGCAAGGGGTGTTTCCCCTTGACCCCATCTTGGGGGTGCCACCTCTAAACCCCCATAGGAAAAATTGGAGAGAAATCACATTGATAAAAATGATTAAAAAAATAACCTCTAAATCTTAATCACCTCTAACCATCCTAGTCATCATCTCCTAATCATCCATAGCATCTTTAGTCATCTTCCTAGTCCAATTCAATCATCCAAATCATTTCTATGCATCCTTAATCATTCCTCCATATCCTAATCATCCTTCCTTTGCATATCTTAATCATCCTAAGTATCCTACTTCTTCATCATTCCCATCATCCCAATCGCTTCTTCTAAGTCATATTCATCATTCTATTCATTCTTAACCATACCTAATCCATTCATATTCCATCATTTAGGACCCTAATCCTAATCAATTTGCATCTTACCACTTCTCCATCTTCCTAATAATTTAATTAAGGTCTTAATCTTTATCTTAATCATCCTTCATAACCTACATTAACATCCATTTACTTAATCCAAACTCATCATTCATCTTCCTTGTAATCTAATCACGTCACCATCATCCTAATCCAATCCACTTGTCAACTTCATTCCAATCAAGTCCTAATTCAATCTATTTACCTCCTTCATCTAAACCAATCATATTATCCATTTAATTCCTCCAAACATCCATCATTTATCTTTCAAAGTTCATCAACTCTTAATTCAAATCTTTATCCACATCATCTTCTAATTCAAATTTTCATAAAATCTTCCACTTTTTACTTAGGAGCACCATCATAATCTTTGGACTTTAATCATCATCTAAATAAAATAAATAAAATCCTTGAGGCCCTGCCCTCACATCCAAAAAATCAAATCAAATCAATCCAATCCTCAAGGCCCTACCCTCACAATCCAATCAATCAAATCCATCATCGAATCAAATCAATCAAGTCCTTGAGGCCCTTCTCTCTTAAATAAAAAAACAAAGTCCAAATTTTCTCCTAGTCCTAAGTTCATATTTCATCCATCATTAAATATTTCACTTCATTCATTCTTAATTCAAGTATTCATCCACGTCATCTTCTAATCCAATTCCAAAAATCCTTATTCAAACATTATGAATATGGATTGGTTTCACAAAATAGTTGAGGAATTTAAAGTGTTAAACCCTAATCCTCAAATCATATCTCCAATCCAACCCACCTACCAAATCAGTCCTCAACACATCATATCCAAACCCAATCTATCTCCTGTTTCTCATCCTTCCTCTACCTTTGACAAGGGAAATCCACCTCATTATCATTCACCCACATATGATTCCCCCCATATCCAACATAATGCCTCCAACATACCTAATCCTTCCCAAGAGATTGAAGAAATTAAAAATATTGTCCTAAAGTTTATAAAATAGGGGTCAAAAGAATAAAAATTCTTTTGAAGATATACGCCCTTCCCCATTTGTCCAAATCCTTAATATTCATCTCCCATCCAATCCTAATCCTCCACCTAATCTCTCATACTTTGAGCTTAGTGTCCAAAACCATGATCTCAATCCCCTACCTAAGCCTCAACCTCTACACAATTTGAATCCTCAAAAACCAACATTAGCCCCATATTCCAAGAATTTTTCCATTAATTGGGACAAAATACTAGCAAAGGAGTCTAAATCCCCCACTCTAAACAAAGTTGTACAATCTCCCCAAGTCACACACCCACCATCATTTCCTCCAAATCAAGACACACCTAAATCTCTTAAGTTTCATGAGTCCTTCATCCCCCCATCCACTCAATTTGAATCTTCAACATCCTTCACCAAATCATCCTCACAAGTTCTAACATTTCAAGACCCTATTCTAAAGTATGCTAACATGGATTTCTCTTCTCCTCTAGATCTAAGCATTAATCCTCCATCTTATGATACCTTTCCATTTGAAGATCTAAACCTCCCATTTTTTCCATCACATGATCGACGTATCCCTCTTGATCCACCTCATGATCCCCTTCCTAATTAATACCAAGACATTCCCTCTACCCCATCTAATGATTCCCTTTCATGTCAAGACTTAACATCCACTTACCCTCCACTTCACAAATATATTCTTTGTATTCAATCCATTAATTCCCCTTCATGTCAAGATCAAATCACTCCATCTCATGATTCCATCCCCTCCACTCCACTCCATGCTATTCTTCCATCTCACTATCCAACCATCCCTTCTACTCCGCTACATAATCCTCTCCAAAGCCAAGATCAAATTACCCCTTCATCCCCATGTCATGATCCTATCCTCCACAAGGTCTCACAACACCTATCCAATCCATACATGAACCCTATACACCTAATATCAGTTCCTCCATATTCATCCAACGTGGCTCCCTCCAAGGGATTACCATTCCTCCCACATCTCCTCCCCATTCACATGGACTCACATCTTGTGTTCAAAATAATAAGTATCTTGTTGAAGAAATAATGTCTTTGGATGTTGGTAAACCTTCCACCCCTTACATATCCAAAATCCCTCCATCTAAAATTAAGTCTTCCCATCACCTATATTCCAAATCCATTTTGGGCACTTATGTCCAAAACTCCATTCCTTCCTCATATTCCCAATCCATTTTGGGCCCTTGCATCCAAAAATCCATCCCTTTCTCACCTACCTCCATTTTGGGTCCTTATGTCCCAAAGCTAAAACCTTCATCCCTTCCATTCATTTTAGGTCCTTACATACATCCATCCACTATATCCAACTTTACAACCCCATCACCTCAAATCCCTAATGAAGATCCACAAAGGCACACATTGTTGAATCCCTTCCAACATTCCCCCTCCATCATTCCATCCATAAACCCTCCACACCATTAATCCTCATGCACCCATACCATGGCTAATGGAAGCAAATTGGATGTCAATGCTAAAATGCATAAAGCCAAAAATCCACATAAATCAAAGGATCAACATGTCCCATCTAAAAGACATATTCAAGAAAAAAATATAGGATCCAAAAGCAAGAAATAATTCAAAAGGCCCAAAATGAAAAATTCAAAAATCACGTGGATTCCCATGATACTCATAGAAGCAATGGATCTTAAAGAAAAATCAAAAATTGGCGTCCAACCTTGCTAATCCAAAATCTTCCTCCATCCATAAGTCCTCTAATCCTCCATCTAAAAATCCTCCATCTTCCAAACTCCATTTTGGGTCCTTATGTCCCAAAATCCAATACCGTAGCTCCATCATCTCCCCCATCTATTTTGGGTACTTATATCCAAAAATCTAATTTTTCTTCTCCATCTCCTCTAAAGTATCCTCCTCTACTACTCTATCACCCTTCAAGGTGTGCCAATGATGATCTTCCCAGCTCCTACACCTATTTATCCATAAGTCTTCCAACCTCCCATTCATTATCTCCCAATCCTTCCACACCCTTACACCCCTTTAATCCAATCTTTTTCATATATCCTTATCCTCCATTCCCTAATTAATTTCATATTCCTTCCCACAATCCTACCAACATCTATGAGCAAATATCCAAAATGCCTTGATACAATATTTAAAAAAGAAAAATATAATGAAATATCAAGGGATTCCATCCATGGAACTAGATTCTTGAGTCCTTCCACCATCTTCCTTTCACATGTCCATTGTCTTCCAAATCCACAAGATGCTCTATGATATTAACACAATATAATCTCCAAAATCCTTCGGCATTGTAGTTAGCTACATCTGTTACTTTCATTTTGCATTTTGCATTTTTTTATTGTAAGGCTCTTATTTATTTACTACTTCCCCATCCTAATTGGAGCATCATGTCCCTGATCTACCCTTGGTCTATGCCAAACCCCCTTTACACACCTTTCCTACTATTTTTTCTACGCATTTGCCTTTTTTTTCAAGAAAATTACCCAAAATTTATTTTTTTTGCAATTTTCTCGAGGGGGCATACTCTCTCACCGTCATCACTTCAACACTACTCTTAGCTACCCATTTCTCTCTGAAACATCTTATTTTTCTTTTTCTTTAACACAATACCATTTTGACACCGCATCAAAGAGGGGCAAAATGTAGACGCCTAAAATCATCCCTTGACATTAATTATATTTTATTTAATTAGTGTATTTTTAATAACATTGCAATTAATTACACAATTGGTTATTTATGTTATGTTCTTCTATTTATTTAATTAATTAAGTTCATCTCCTAAGTATTTAAATTTAAGTTGAATACTCATTCCTAGTGTATTAAATTTAATTTAATACTCTTTTTCTCCATAATTCATCTTTAAATAAATTATCTTTATTTAACCCCTCAAGTGACTTATTCTTCTAAACCATGATTAATTAAAACATATTTAATTTAATCCTAATCCTAACCTAAATCCTATCCTACACCCATCCATTTCTAGCTATAGACCTATTCACCAATTAATTTAGGGTAATTAGGCTAATTTTTGGAATTCCTACACACATTAGTTCTAACCATTTGCTCACACATTGGTGAGAAAAATCCTAAAAAAACACCTTTTCAAAGATTATTAATTTTTCCTAAACAAGTCCTCTTATCATATTGATGACATCTTCTTACACCTTCTAAAAATGGTTCATTGGTCAAAATCTCTTACAAGATCTATGACATCTCTTACATGTGTACTTGAAGTACACATGTACCCATCACATCCCAAGTTGCTCACACGTGTTTGAGAAACCTTGGAGTTTACATGGATTATGTGTTTCCCTTGTGGAACCTATGTGGATGCCACATAGATGCCACCTCACCAATCCCCTCCAAAAAAATATAAATAGAGGTCTTGCCAAGAGCAATTTCATCTCATATTTGCATGTAGTGCTATTATGTTATTTTGAATTCTTAGTGCTTTCATTTAGAGATTTTATTACTAAATTTGTTTGGTAGATGCATTCATGGAGCTTTTAATGGTAGTTTGGATTCATTGTTAGGACTTAGTTGCATTTAGTACACTATATAGATCTTGCATTTAATGTCATCTATCTACTTCTTGCATACACATTGAATGCTTGAGGGTAGTTTCACCATAACTACTCCTTGAACCATTCAATCTCTTTTCATTTAGTTTGCATTTAGGCATGTATTTTTCATCATTAAATCTTAACAAGATCAATATTTTGTGTTAAAAGGAGAGCAAATCCACAATAACCTTAAAGAGAAAATCAAACAAGTCTGGGTGCACTTGTTTTGCTCATAAGAGGTTGTGGTGTAAACTTTTGTGCTTGTAGCAAGTTTTAAACATGTTTAATGTGATTTGAATGCTTATTTCTCTCTAACATTTTCATGTTTGAGCTTGTCCGACTTAGGTAGGTTATATTGAACCACAACCACCTAGGCAAGTTAGATACTTAAATATAACTCCTACGATGACCTAAAACATAAATATCATTATAATAATTATCATGTAACTTATTTAATATTTATAGTAGTGACAAGTCAACTACTCATAACACAATACATAATATAGGGTTAGGGGCATAACATCGCCCCTCTCTTTACAAAAACATTTTCCTCAATGCTAACTTTTTCTCTTATTTTTTTCCTTCTTCATCTCCTTTTTTTCTTTTATTTGCTTCTTGTTCTTCTAATTCTTTCTCTTTCTCTCGCTCTTGTTATTGCTCTTGCGCTCGCTCTTTTTTTTTCTTTCTTTTCTTACTTTTAATTTTACTCCTTCTCTTGCCCTTTCATTTTTTCTTCTACTTCTTATACTTGTTATTTTTTCCTTTTTCTTCTCATGCTGCATCTTGTTGTGAAAGGGTTCCAACAAAATCATTTGTAATAAATTACACAAATGAAATCAAAATAATCTAAATTTTTCTATAACCTATCAAACCCTATGAATCACTTTCTCAAAAACTAATCCAAGAAATTAGTTGATTTGCAACCTTGAGAGTGAAGTTATTCGAAACTCTAAGTTTGAAATATGTCACTTTTAAACAAAAGGGGGTAAAATTTTATTAATTTAAGAATAAAAATACATAATAAAGAGAGACCACAAAAGGGTCAAAACTATCTCATCTTGTCCTCCTTAATAATCCTCTTCAGATCTTGAATATACTCCTCAAGAAATTGGCCCCAATCACCTACATTCCAACCATCCAATCCTTCAAAGGCCCACTTGGCCAAATAATAAGCGGCCTTGTTCCACTCACATGGAACATAAAAAAAGGAAACATAATCCAAGGAGTCTCTTAAACCAAGAAAATGGCAGCCCATCATAGCCAAATGCAAAAATACATCATTCATCTTCTATCTATTCAACATATCCATGATTATTTGAGAATTAGACTCACAAATAATCTTTCTCCAACCAATAGCGAACCCTCTTTCAAGATCCAATAGAACAACAAGAGCCTCTGTGTAATTATTAGTCAAGTGGCCCTTATATTCCAAGGATAAGAAGATAACATTACCTAAGTTATCATTTCCAACTCTTGCATGTCTCAAATTCCCTCTAAAATATCCATCAATATTAACCTTAAGGGTTCCCAAAGGTGGAGGAGACCACTTACCATCCTGCTAAACTTTTTTTTAGCATGTCTACACCTTGCTTGTTACCTTTTGAGAATGTCATCTCCAAAATTCACACAAAAAATCTTTAAGTTATGGATGACATGCAAATCTCCAGGATCAACTATCTCAGATTGATCACACTTCGTTATCATAGTTTCACCCAATGTCACAAGAAACCTTTAAAAATGAAGTCTTAGCAGGGGTATGCCCAATCTATTCCAGAAATCAACCAAAGAGTTGGCATGAACACATGCGTGCCTCCAAACTCTCCACCACCAATGTCAAACATCTAGAACAAAAGATCAATGGAAAATGAGATGAGGGATAGTCTCCTCACTTTTCCACATAGAACATAAATAGAGGGCCTCTGAAACCGTCTCTTCCTAAGATTATCCCATGTGTGACATCTATTCTGCATGAGTAGCCACAAGAAAAAATTACACTTAGGCCAAGCCATCCTGATCCAAACCTACTTTCCCTATAACACTTTTGCCCTGCCAAAATCCAACCTTTCTAGATCCTAATACCTAGAAGCCACAATAAAATTACATTTTGGATTTGACCCCAAGCAAGAATGTATTCTCCATTGAATGAATTAAACATTCTCTCAGCCAAGATTTTAGCAAGCTCGTTCCTATCCTCAACCGAGCCTCCAAGAGGCAACTCGTGTGGTTCGTTCCATCTAGCTACTCAACCATGTCCCAAGTTAGTAGAAATCTTAAAATCCTCAACACAAGTCCATCCGGCTTCAAGGAAATAGTTTCACAAAGATTGCAAATAGGGAAATTGGGATAGGATAGGAGGGAATCCATCCAAAACCTATCTTCACCACCCTTGTTGCAAATCCAAAATAAACCTTTCTTTACTAGTTGGGATCCTCTTTCAAGAGTATGCCAAATCATGGATCCACTTCCTTAAAGATTACACCAAGGGACATTATTTCCCTCCAATCCCCCCAAATATTTTATATCGAGGATTTTAGCCCATATTTGATCTATGTTGATACACCATCTCCATAAGAGTTTAGCATCTAGAGCACAACCATTGGTTCCTATGTTTTGTAGACCAAGACCACCATCCTGCTTTGACCTACAAACATAATCCCATTTAAACAAACTCCACTTTGAAGAAAGTAAGTTACTTGTCCATTAAAATTGTCTAGAAAGGGTATGAAATTCTTTAATAAATCTTGTCGAAGTTATCTACACAAAACACTTTTAAACAAGGATTGTCTGGATCATTGACTTCAAAAGAGTCACTCTACTTGTTGTTGAGATCCATCTATTAGTCCAATGACTAACCTTACACTAAAATGTTTCTAATATCTCATGCCATGCTCCCCCAAGTAGGTGACCTACCAAAAGAGAAACTCCAAGATAAACAAATGGAAGTGTTCGAATAAAAAATCTTAGAATTCCAACAATATAGGCCTAAATAATAGTAGGATTATTTAAAAATAAGATAAATTTTTTTCTTCATTGATCTTTTGTCATAATGCTTTTAAGTAAATATCTACCACTTTTATAAAGTTGACAACTTTGTTGATTCAGACATCACCCATATGACCAATGTCATCAACAAATTGAAGATGGGTAGAGGAAGGGATACCATGACCCCTATTCCATCCTTGAATTAATCCATGTATGACTCTAGACATTAAACATCTTCCCAATATTTTAATCATTAAAATAAAGAGGTATGGGGAAAGGGGGTCACCTTATCAAATACCTATTGATGCACCAAATAACTCTAAGGGTTCATTATTAATGAGAACTACAAAATAAGATGAAGTAATGCAAATCATCACCCACCTGATTCATTCAATTCCAAATTCAAAGGCACCAAGCATCTTATGTAAAAAGGACCACTTAACTCTATCATAAGCTTTAACCACGCCCAATTTTATAAGCATAGTCTTTGATAGGGCAATAATTTATCTTTGTTTTATACTACTTTTGTGCTCTGTTCTAGACATTTCCAAAACACTTGTTGTGTCTTTTTAGTACTTGAACTTATATACATGCTATAAGTGCAGTCAAATCCACAAAACCTATGGGTAGATAGTAGTTGACATACCTTGCTAAATATTATACATATGATGTAGTATTTCATATAATTGTTTGAATGTATGTTCTAATATTTGGATTAAGTTGAATGGTTGAATACTTTAATATATATGCATGTGCTACTAACCTGTTAGGGAAAGAGAAGCAACTAGAGAGTAGATCGACAAACATTGATGAAGAAGCGAAGAAGACCCAGTCACAATGATGAGGATAACTATTATGATACCACATGACATGCCTAATAAATTGAAGGAATGATCATTTCAGGAAATATAAGAACACGCTTACACTATATTTTCTCTATGGTCAATATTCTGTTGAAGTGGTTATGCAGCTTTTATGATATTTTGTCGTGGACTGTTGCATTCTCCTTTCTTTATGGTGTGAATTAGTCTGACCTTATCCTTTATGTGCAAATAAGTATCAATCCTCTATATAAATGGATATGATTGTTATAAATCAAGTTAGTCAGATGGTTGTATTATTATTCTAATATGAAACAAAGTTAATCTTTCAAGTTTCATGTATTATTTAATGATAATGTAATCAATTTTTTGGAAATACAATGAAGGAGTGAATTTGAGTTAGATTATGTGTTGGTAGCTAGCAGAAGCCGACCAAGGGGGGCCACTTGGAAGGTGGATTAGAGTATATTAAATTAATTAGTTTAAGCATTTACAATAGTTCGAGTAGAATTCACTGTTATTTCTTGTAGCACTATACACTATGTATGTTCCTGCAACACCTATAGAGATAATCATTGTGAATACTTTGGGTTGATAAAATAGGTTAAGATTGAAATTATAGTTTTCAACATCATTTTTATTAAGTATCTATGTGTGTTTACTTTCCTACAATAGTAGTGTAAGTTTCTCTCATGTATTTTCCTTCCTGCAGCTTAAGAAGAATGCCTCCATGAGAAACTTAGTGCACAAACTATGCTGACCCATTTCAAGTATACGTATTTGGGTTGACAATTTAAATGCACTTCATAATAGGGAAAATGATACTTAGTTTGAATATAATATTCCTAGGAGAAGCTTTGGCATGATTATTATTACCTATTATGGGGTTGTTTAGCCTTCTCCTTAGAGACTATCATAGAATGTGTCACCTCTATAGAAATTATAATCATGTACAAAATTTGTCTTCCGACAAAAAAGCCTGATTGCTCCTCATAAATTAGTCCACTCAACCATGGATTAAGCCTTTCAACAATCAACTTCATGATAATTTTGTAGGTCATGTTACACAAAGCAATAGGTTTGCCATAACATCATGAATGGATGAATCTCAAACTCATATAAGTTGCCTCTTTGATACTTAAAACTTAGTAGTAGAAATATTAATTGGCCAATGATCAAAACCTCTCCAATCTAAAATCTCTAAACTAGTGTTCCAATTATCCCCCATCCAAAAGAAAAAGACCAAAAACCTATCCAATCTTTCCATTATAGCTTATTCTCCACATATCCTATTGATCCAAGTAAATATACCATTAAAAGGTTTAACATCTACCACCCTTAAAAACTCAATATTGTTCCTCAAAAGTCCAGCAAAAGGATCCAATATGAGAATTCCCCTCCTTTTCTCTTCCAAGCTTGTGATTGGATTAAAATCTCTTGCCAAAATACAAGGGGAATATGTCTCCCAACAAAAAAGCCTAATTGCTCCTCGTAAATTAGTCCACTCAACCATGGCTTAAGCCTTTCAACAATCAAATTCATGATAGTTTTGTAGGTCGTGTTACACAAAGCAATAGGTCTAAAGCAATCAAGAGAATTTTCTTCTTCCTTTTTAGGAATAAGTGCAAGGAAATTAGAATTCAAATCTTTTAGTATTTTTTTGTTCCTAAAAGACTCCCATACAACCTCAAGGAGATCCAGCTTAATGATTTCCCAAAATTCCTGATAGAACTTGACAGGGAATCCATAAGGCCTTGGAGCTTTACCTATCTTCATTCAAGCACCACCACTTAAATTTCTTCTAAATAAATAGGTTGAGTGATACCTTCATTCATATCATTACAAATAAGGGGAGGAATGAAGTCCAACACCAATCTTTCTTCCTCTCTAGCAAGAATAGAATCCTTAATGAGAAAATTCACAAAAAACCTAATGGCCTCCTAAGTAATATCCATTTGAGAGGAAAGAATAATTCCCTTAGAGGAGAGGAGAGAAGTTATTGAGCTTCCATGTCTTCTATATTTTACTGTGTTATGGAAAAACTTTATGTTTTGTCCCCTTCCTATAACCAAACCACCTGATCCTTTTTACTTCCAATAAATCTCCTCTTGGACTTCCCACTCCTCTAAATCATTCATTGTAGAAGCTTCCTCTTTGTATAAAGATTTAGACATGCCCTGATACCTAATTTGGAAGGTAATAGAATCAACCTAAGACTAAACATTCCTTTTGCCAAGAAAATGTTACCAAAACTCATCCTATTCTACATTTTCAACTTATACTTAAGAAATTGTAATTTCTCTATAAAAGAGCACATTGTAGATCCATAAGTAGGTTTTCCTTCGCACCACTAGTGTTCCATAACATCATGAATGGATGAATCTCAAACCCATATAAGCTACCTCTTTGATACTCAAAACTTAGTAGCAGAAAGATTAACTGGCCAATGATAAAAACCTCTCCAATCTAAAATCTCTAAACTAGTATTCCAACTATCCCCCATCCAGAAGCAAAAGAGAAAAAACCTATATCCAATCTTTCCACTATATCTTCTTCTCCACATATCCTATTATTCCAAGTAAATAGACCATTAGAAGGTTTAACATCCACCACCCTTAAAAACTCAATATTATTCCTCAAAAGTCCAACAAAAGGATCCAATGTGATAATTCCCCTCCTTTTCTCTTCCAAGCTTGTGATTGCATTAAAATATCTTGCCAAAATCCAAGGGAATAAAGGATAAAGAGAAAAAACCTATCTTATATGTGACCAAAGCAATGCCGTCCCCAAAAATTCAATTGGAGCATAAACATTAGTAAAGAGAAGGTTTTCACCATATTCATAGCTTGTAGCCACCAAAGAAATAGAAGAACTTCTAGATATCCACCAATGTGGAATAATATTACATGATCCCACAAGAGAACCATACTTTTTGAACTTCCCTGAACCCTAATGCATTGACAGTGACTTTGAGGCCAAAGTTTTTACACCTTCTTAAGCATAGCATCAATTGATAATTTAGTTTTCTAGATAAAAACCACATCAAGAGAATAAGAAACAATCAACTAGAGTAAGAGACAATCAACTCTTGAATAGCCTTTTGCATATGGATGTTATTCAACCCCCTTTCATTCCATGAGAAAACAACAATTTATGTGATGGAGAAAAGTCAAAATCAATGGTCTTCGCCAATGCAAACTCCAGAAGAGCCTCACCCAACAACTTCATCTTTCGCTAATCCTTCTTAATACCTACCTTTTGAGTCTTCTCCTAATTTTATTTTTTTTTGAGAGCTTTTTGTTGGATTCTTAGCATAGTAAGAGTCCCCTTACTCTTTCTTCCCTTGTCAGAATGCTTTTCCTCAATAGGTATAGCACATATGATGCTTAAATTATCCTTAATCTCTATACCTCCACTTCCTCCCATTTCCCCTATATCCCCCAAAAGAGCATCTATGTCCATTTGCACACCTAAAACCTCCTCTTGTAGATAAAATTGTGCACTATTACCTTTCTCTCCATGTGTATTTCCTGAATCCAAAAGTTCCTAACCCATATGAATATTTATAATAGCCCCATTAAACTAATCAAGATCATCAAAAATATCAAACCTGTTAAAAACCTCATCATATTGCTTATCCTAGTGTATACAAATAAATGTACCTTCATAGAATTAGGGTTAATCATCAACAATAAGTGAAATAATAACTAAATACAACCACAGTTGAGCAACTATTTAACAAAATCAATGATTAATTGAGCATCCTATGGCTCTTTAACTAAGATGTTAATGAGTGAGCTCTCAGCAAGCTCTCATTAATGACAGTCCTAGAATGAGAATGATGAAGATAAAACAAGGCTAAAGCTAACAATTATCAAGATAAATGCTAAAATTGCTCTTAAATGCTTTTCTAAATTCAAATTGCAAGAGGTTTGATGCAATTCTCAAATAGGTGGTTGATGAATTATGAAGGATTTTAGCCTTCCTTTTATAGATTTTCCAATGGTAGGGGGTGTAGTTGTGTTTAGTCATGATTGAGTTTGGGTTAAGTCTTTGGTTCCACCCTTTGAAGACAAAGCAAAGTTTGTGTCCTCAAAGCTTGGGACAAGTAGACAAGATGGATGGTTGAGATTCCTTTTCACTTTGAGTGAATGAGATTCAATTAGGCTTGATCCATGTGAATGCCTTTCCTCAAATCTTATTGGTTGTTTGATTTTCCTCTCCTTTTGGTTTGTTGAAAGTAATTGATTTTTATTAATTGATTTAATTGATTTATTTTAGCCATGTACCCCTTGAATGGGTTGAATTTAATTTAATCCAAGACTATACAATTAATTGAATTAATTGTATTTTGATTTGATTGCACTTGATTAAAATGCTCTCAATTTTGATTGATATTGAATTAAGACTTGATTTTAATTTTGATTGGCTAATTGTACATTGTGATTCAATTGATTCAATTATTTCCCTGATTTGCTTTGATTTGACTTGATTTGCTTTGAATTATCATTGAATTATCTTTGTCCATTTTTAGGTGATTACAAATGCCCCTCTTTGAGTTGATGTGCGAAGCATGTCGATTCAAAGAATACTCTGATCTGGCTTGATAAAAGGTCCTGATTCATTGATGGTCGATCTTTGATGTTCATTCTTAATGTTTTTCGATGGTCGATCCTCTGATTTTTGATATGAAATTACTATAGATAATGATTGATATGAAACTCTCCTGATTGATGTGGTTCTTTGATGATCATTCTCAATACGATGATTGATTGATTTGTTGATTGATCCTGATATGATGTTTGATTTGATGATTGATATAATTCCCCTTTCATTTGATTACAAAAAAAATTCCTGATAATAGCTTTCAATTTGATTTGATGATCAGTCTCTGATTTCCATTGATGTTACTAATGATGTTGATCTGATTATCTGATGGTATGCCCCCTCAGAAATGAAACATATTGTTGTTTTCGATAGATAAGTTTAAATGTTGGATTGATATGTTTTCATTTCTGAAACACTTTATGATATGCCACACTTCTCAATTTG
Source organism: Chamaecyparis obtusa (assembly GCA_027943335.1). Classification (NCBI taxonomy): domain Eukaryota; kingdom Viridiplantae; phylum Streptophyta; class Pinopsida; order Cupressales; family Cupressaceae; genus Chamaecyparis; species Chamaecyparis obtusa. Next base: position 281,804 of record BSBK01003091.1, on the reverse strand, counting down.
CCCCGGTAAATGCAATAGATTCATATAGGTCAAAGTCATTTCTTACCTCAAAATTAGGTCAAATTTAGCTTAAATAGGTTGAAAAACCTAGATTTACTATTCATTTTCACTTTTTACTTCTGTGATTTTGCTTGGATTTTTGAGATGGTTGTGCCTATTCAAGAGCATTGATTTGAGTGGTGTCAGAGATATGCGAGGCCACTTGACTATGGACCTTCAGTAAGTACTTTTCAAACCTTGGTATTGCATTTATTGCTCATTAATTAGCATTTATTGCATTTCCCAATTTCATCGCTACTTTGAAATATTTAATTCACGCTTATGCAAATTTCAATGTCGCCTAACATTGTTAAGTGTCGCATCCGTGATTTTTAGTATCGCTCATGAGTATTTCAATGTCACTTATTGACTTTTTGTTGTCGCCTAAGGTTAAATGGTTCATGTGTAGCTTTAGGTTTTAAAAACCAGATTCCTTAAGTTTTTACGCCTATGAAACCCTAGTAATTCGATGTCCCCTAGGAATGTTTTAGTGTCGCTTAAGTCAATTTAGTGTCACCTGTGAAAAAATTTGTCGCTTAAGACAAAAGTAATGTCGCCTGACAAAAAATGTGTCGCTTAAGGAAATGCTGCCTACGATGAATAAAATCACGCCTACAACATTTTTCTCAGAATTTTCACTTGTACTTGACTGTAATATGTTTTTAATTTTTCTATTTTTGAAATATTTAGTATGTCAAGATGACTGATTATAATAGTATGATTAGGTCAATTACATTTGAACTAAACAATTGATTAGGATATCAGTACAGTGATACCAATGAAGTTGATTTGTTAATCTATTATGATAGGGTGATGGTCTAATATTTTACTCTCAAGATCTAGAGATATAAAACAAAGATTTTCCTTCCTCAAGATATAGAGTTAGGAGTTTTGATGCACTCATGATGAGCAAATGGATTTTAGAATAACTTGATCGACTTTAGATGTTCCTTGATATAATATGCTGATATGATTCATTTGTTCTTTGCCAAACAGGCTGACTTCCCTATGTTATATATCCGATCAGTTCCATCATGGGTTATTGACCTTGGACAGACATTGACTGCAGCTGAGTACCGTGTTATAGAGCTTTATGGTTTGAGCTTCCTTCTTGATCTTCCCTGGTTTCAGCTGAATCGTGGGTTATTGATAGCTGTGGTGGAGCGTTGGCACTCTGACCATAATACTTGCCATCTTCCTCATGGTGAGATGACGATCACGCCTGAGGACATGTATCATTTGCTACAGATTCCCTATCGATGAGAGATTGTTTATTATGACTCTGTGTATGATTCTATTGTCTGTCGACAAGTGTTTGGGGACAATTTGATTGATGATGATATGATCACATGGCCATAGTTTGCTTCTTTCCCTACATTGCCTACTATTCTTGGCGCATTGATTGGTGGTCTACTTCTTCCTGACCGATGAGGTTGCGGTTTTTCCGTTGGTTGGGGTAGAATTTTAGAGAATTTACTAGCACAACCTCGACGTTTTGATTGGGGTTCTTGCATACTAGCTCAGTTATATCGAGATCTTCATGAGGTGGTGTACAAAGAGAGTTCTTCCTTATCTGTCGGTGCTATTATTCTCTAGTTATGGATATCCTTATGCTTTTCTTTATACTGGTATGGTGATTCAACATCATTTAGGTCATCTGGATTATTGGAGACGTCAGATAGATGATCTTGATCAGGTTACATGGCGTCCCTACCTTGATTATGATCTATGGTGGGAGGATGATGATGAGTTGCCATATATGTTTAGCCCTCGTTGGATGATTGGCCGATTTGATACTGTTATTGAGCGGTTTTGTTTTGGTCAAGTTTCCAGACAGTATGGTAGGATACAAGATATACCTCTAGGCAATGCCTTATATGCACAAGTTCAGGCTGAGAGATCTTTATGGGGCCCTTGTATTGATTACCAATTTGCCTTGGCTCAGATGCTGCTATGCCCTTGTATTGATTACCAGTTTGCAGTTTTTTCATTGGTTGGGGTAGGATTTTAGAGGATTTACTAGCACAACCTCGACGTTTTGATTGGGGTTCTTGCATACTAGCTCAGTTATATCGAGATCTTCATGAGGTGGTGTACAGAGAGAGTTCTTCCTTATATGTCAGTGCTATTATTCTCTAGTTATGGATTTGGGAGCATCTTCCTATTACCAGGCCTATTTCTGATAGGAGACGGCTGCGTGGATATCCTTATGCTTTTCTTTATACTGGTATGGTGATTCAACATCATTTAGGTCATCTGGATTATTGGAGATGTCAGATAGATGATCTTGATCAGGTTACATGGCGTCCCTACCTTGATTATGATCTGTGGTGGGAGGATGATGATGAGTTGCCATATATGTTTAGCCCTCATTGGATGATTGGCTGATTTGATACTATTATTGAGCAGTTTTATTTTGGTTGATTTTCCACACAGTATGGTAGGATACAAGATATACCTCTAGGCAATGCCTTATATGCACGAGTTTAGGCCGAGAGATCTTTATGGGGCCCTTGTATTGATTACCAGTTTGCCTTGGCTCAGATTGTTGCTATGCCTTTCTACAAATGGGAGATGTTGATAGGTATGTCAGATGTAGGGATGTCCCATGAGTATCGAGACTGGTGGTCTCAAAATAGGTTTATTCATTGCACAGATCTAGCAGAGCTTATTCCAAATCGACGTGGTGGTGGCGGTGGTGGTGATGATGGGCATGGTGGTGGTAGACATTGGAGGCATAGAGGACGTAGGGATCCTTCTATTATTGCTGGTAGAGGACGGGTGAGGGATGGACATGGTCAGGATAGAGCCAGAGATAGGCAGGTTGATGCATTCCAGATAGTTCATCCTAGAGCAGCAATTAGATAGGATAGAGTTCATCGACAGCAGTGAGCTCAGAGATAGGCTCATGTTGAGGCTGCTAGATAGGTTCCTAGGGGTTTAGATCCTTTAGTGCAGTTACAGAGAGTTGCCCTGGCATAGTAGGATGATGATGCTCAGTAGGTTCAAGGTCAGTAGGTTCCAGCACAGAGATTTCACAACCAACTCATCAGCCACAGGATCATGGATAGGATCCATAGGATGCTCCCACTATTGGTGCTTTAGCCCGAGATATGCAATCTATAAGGACAAAGATTTCTACTATTGTGGGGTGTTTAGATCAGGTTGCTAGCTTGATGCAGTAGTTTCTTTCAACCATGATTGTTCAGAGACCGAGTGGAGAGAGCACTTCTCAGGCTCCTCCTCCACAGGATGATAGAGATCCAGGTGGTTCTGGTGCTACAGGATCTTGATTGATAGATTCACTTATCATTGATGTCCTCTATTGCACATTTCATATTTTTTGATTGATTAGAACTTTTGATGTGCCACTTTCATGATATTGTATCTGGATATACTTTGATGTATTGGATCTTTTGAGAAACATTCATTTGATGATATATGATGATCTATTCCTTCATCTCTATTGATGAGTTGATTTATGAGATTATCTTTATATGCAGCTATATGATGTTTATGATGCATTTACCTTTATGTGATGGATGAAATGTATCTTATTTTTATGATATAGATAGATGGATGCATTGATGTATGGATATTATGAGATGTTTTCTATTTTTCAATGTATGGATGCAAAAAAATTTATGATCATATGGATATGGATGATCCTATGTTTTTGTATTTTTAAATGTATGCAATTCTATCTGTAACTATATGTATGCAAATGATGTATGAGTTATGATTCTTTTTTCTATTTTCTGGATAATGACTAATGATTAATGATATGCATGTATGCAAAAGATAATCTCATTTTCGTTGTTTTGAATCTAGAATCATGATGTTTGAATTAAATCCTCCCATTTCATTTTTCCCCTTGCAATTTAAGCTAAGAAACGCAAAACAAAAATATACAATGCACTTAATCTAACATGTATGCAGCTAACTATCATTATTCAAGATTTAGAGCTTATACTCATCATTGAGTGTTTTTGGAATCCCATTTTTTAGTACAATCATCACTAGTTCAACTATGATGGTATGAATACTTTTGCCTTTTTCCTTGCTTTCCCATCGGTCTCTTTGGTATGACTATCACTGATTGAAGCCAATCATGAGAGTGCGAATACTGATTTTGTCAGATTCTATGTTGCAAGTGGATGTTGGTATTATGATATTGAAGATCAAAATAGCCAAGGTATCCATTTGCGTAAACAAGCAAAAATCTCCATTTTATCCTATGTGCAAGTCCTCGATGATTCTTTGATGATCATGTCCTTAGACAAATAATACATGATTTAAAACTTTGATTTTAAGACAGTCATTCAAAAATCAAGAAAATATCATCCTTTCATCATAGCTTATCTAGTCTAAAACTTTCATCGATTCGCTAGAAATAAATGATTTCATCAATTGAGTCAACACTTAAAAAAGAAAAAAAATTGGCCATGTTTTTCAAATCCATAGTTCAAGTGTAGTTCCATCCATTTCAAATTTTTAATCCTGATAAAAGGGTAAGGTCATTTAAGTTCTTGGATAAAATTTTCATTTTAAGCTCACATTGGATTGGGACGTAGATTTGATTAAGTGTTCCTCTTTCGAGTGTAATGAATTGATTCTCTGATTGAATAAAGCTTGTTGATGAATCCTTTCTCCTTGAGAGTAGATTGCCCCTGGTTTGATATTGATTTCATTTATGGGACTTATGACAATTTTTTGATTAGGTGACCAAAATCTTAAGGTACTTGCAAATGCAACTGTGGGGTTTTATTATGCAATATATACAAATGCTGGTGAATACAATATTAACAAGGTGACCTTCTAAGTATGCAACTAACTTAGACTTTCAATGGTGTCTGTTTACCAAGTTTTCACCGATTAAATGGATCAAGCTCTTTTTTTCTATTTTTAAAGCTTTTCTCTTTTTTTGCTATCAAGGTGCCTATTTGCTAGGTTTTCACCAAGGCACTTTTCTTCTTTTTCGATTTTTTTGTATTTTTCTTTTTTCCAATTTTTTTTTCATATTATCAAGGCACCTATTTGCTAGGTTTTCACCAAGACAACATCTTTTTGAGGATCATATTTGAATGTTTTTCCTTTCTTCATGCTCAATTTTCCATTATTTTTGATCTTTTGTGCTTTTCAATGTTTTTGATTTTGATCTTTTGTGCTTTTCAATGTTTTTTATTTTTTTAAGCTTTTCTAATGTTTTTGGTATTTTCAAGATCTCTTTTGAATTATGTACAATAAATATGATGCTCTCCATCCGATACTCTTTATACTCTTTCATCTACCTTAGGTATAGAACCTCTTGAGATGTATGTTGTTTATGGGTTCTTGTAACTCTTCACCATCACAATCTAATAACTTGTATGTGTTGGTCCCAAAATCTTCAACAATGAGAAATGGTCCTAACCAGTTTGCTTCCCACTTTCCTTTTTTCTCTCTTTCTGCTTGGTTCTTGGGATTTTCATGCAACACTAGGTCACCTATTTAGAATGTCCTTGGCTTGATGTGTTTATTGTAAGATCTTGACATTCTATTCTGGTACACCTTTAAGTGATCAAAGGCTTCTTTTTGTTTTTCATCCAAGAGTTCTAGTTATTGTAGCCTAGCCACCCTATAGTCTTCCTCATTTATCAATCCATGCATTGATATCCTCAAGGATGGAAGTTCTACCTCCAAAGGAAAAACTGCTTCTGTTCCAAAGACTAAAGAGAAGGGTGTAGCCCTTGTTGGAATCCTTATGATTGTCCTATAAGCCCACAAGGTCAGGTTTATCTTGATATGCCAATCTCTACCAGAATTATCCACTGTTCTCTTCAAGATTTTCAATATGTTTTTGTTTTTTTCTTTGGCTTGTCCATTACCTTGAGGGTAATAGATTGAAGATGAATGATGTATCATGTGAAATTTGGTGCACAATTTCGTTATGTCTTTGTTCTTGAAATGTCTTGTGTTATCCGTTATAATGGCATGAGGTACGCCATATCTAAAAATTATATGATTTAGGATAAACAAGGATATTTTTTTGCATGTTGAAGTTGATAGGGGTATAGCTTCCACCCACTTAGTAAAGTATTTCATGGCCGTTATGATGAATTTATGCCCATTCGAAGATGGTGGATGAATCATTCCTATTAGATCTAGACCCAACTGATAGAATGGCCAAGGTGTGGTCATTGGATGAAGTTCTTGCGCTGGCGCATGTATCAAATTTCCATGGAATTGACACTTCTTACAAGTTTTTGCAAAGTTACAAGAATCTTTTTCCATGGTAGGCCAAAAATATCCTATCCTAAGAAGTTTCTTAGCTAAAGATAATCCGTTTGAGTGTGATCCACAAATTCCTTCATGAATTTCTCGTAAGGCTAAGTTTAATTCTTCCTCTTCTAAACACCTAAGGAGCATTCCGTCAAGACTTTTCCGATATAATGTTTCAACAATTATAGTGTATTTGGCAGCTTGTCTAATGAAACTTTTCTTTTGGTTTATGGTTTGATTGGTAGGAAGTGTTTGGTCTTTCAAATAGGTGTAAATGGGTCCATACCAAGGTGAGTCAGTTGTAGTAAGTAGGAAAATGGTATAAGGATGGGTTGGATCATACATGGGCTGAATCACTTCTTCTACCAAGAACTCATATCTATCACTCTGATCAGGCATCTGCAAAAGTGATGCTAAGGTTGCCGTAGCATCTGCTGCCTTGTTCTTTTCTCTCGGCACTTGTTCAAATGTGATGATTATGAAATACTTCTTGAGATTATCCACCATGGTTTTGTAAGGTACCAATTTGTCATCTTTCATCTGATATTCTTCATTGACTTAATTTATGACTAATTGTGAATCTCCATATACCTTTAATTCTATCACTTTCCACTCTAATGCTAACTTGATTCCAATAACCAAGGCTTCATATTCTGCTATATTGTTTGTACATGGAAATAGCAATTTGTATGACTTATGGATAGTGGAGCCTTGAGGCTTGATTAGAAGTATGCCTGCTCCTGACCCATGGTGAGTGTAGGAACCATCAAAATAGAGCTGCCATGTTTTTGCCTCAACATTCACAATTTTTGCATTTGGGAATTCAACTTGTATAGGATGATCATCATTAAGTGGTGCCTCTGCTAATTGGTCTGCAATGACTTGCCCTTTAATTTCTTTTCTATCAACATATTCTATATCAAATTCACTTAGGATCATCACCCACTTTTCTAATCTTCTATTTAATGTTGTTTTGCTTAATAGATACTTCAAAGGGTCAATTTTAGCAATGAGCCTTATCTTGTGGGCTAGCATATAATGGCGTAATTTTTGGGAAGCAAAAACTAAAGCCAAGCATGCCCTTTCCATGAAGGTATAGTTCAACTCATATTTGACTAAGGTTCTACTAATGTAGTAGATTGCTTTCTCTTTTCCATTCTCATCCTCTTGTACTAGGAGTGCCCCCAATGAATTCTCTGTTGTTGAAATGTACAAGATTAAGGGCTTGCCTCTAATAGGTGGCATCAATATTGGTGGATTCATGAGGTATTTCTTTAGTAGATTGAAAGCCTCTTCACACTTTTCATCCCACTTGAAGATTGTATCTTTATGCAAGAGTTGGGTGAAATTATGGCATTTTTCTACCAATTGAGAGATGAATCTCCTAATGGATTGTATCCTTCCTTGTAAAGATATCATCTAACTAATGGTTTTAGGTGCTTCCATTTCCATTATGGCCTTTACTTTAGTGGGATCAACCTCTATCCCTTTGGCAGATACAATGTAACCTAGAAGTTTACTAGATTGAACTGCAAAAGCACACTTCTTAGGATTAAGCCTCACTTTGAACTCCTCTAACCTTTCAAAATTTTTTGCCAAAATAGGTAGATGTTCTTTTCTTGAATGTGACTTAGCTAGTGTGTCATCCAAATAATCTTCCATGAATTTATGCATCATATCATGGAATATTGTAGTCATTGCTCTTTGATAGGTTGCTCCGGCATTTTTCAAGCCAAAAAGCATGACATTCCAACAAAATGTACCCCATGCACATGTAAAGGCAGTTTTATCTTGGTCTTCGAGTGCTATCTTGATCTAATTATAGCCACTAAATCCATCCATGAGTGAAAACATGGAGTGTCTCGCTATTAGGTCTACAATAGCATCAATGCTCAGAAGTGGGAAATCGTCTTTAGGACATGCCAAGTTTAAGTCCCTAAAATCCATGCAGATTCTGATTGAATTATCTGCTTTTGATACTGGCACCATGTTGGAGATCCATTGTGCATAGTCAATGGCTCTTATAAACCCCACCTTTAATAGCTTCTATAGTTCCACTTTGACAAGTAAGGCTATATGAGGGTGCATTTTCCTTAGTTTTTGCTTGATTGGTTTAGCTCCTTCCTTTATATTGAGGTGATGCATTATCAAATTTGGGTCTAACCCTGACATATCATCATAAGACCATGTGAAGTTAACTTTATTTTCCTTAAAGAACTTAATGAACTCTGTTCTTTCTTCGCTGGATAGGGATGATGCTAAGTGGATGAACTTTGGCTCTGTTTCTGTTCCAATGTTTATCTTTTCTATTGGCTTGATTAGAATTGGAGACCTTTCTTCATAGTGATCTGGTAGAACATCTAAACTCCCTTCTATAGGTGCCTCAATTGGTTTTTCACCTTTAGAAACATCCTTTATTTCTTTTTTTCTTTCCTTTGGATCTAATGTTGCCACAAAGTGGTTTTCAACACTCGATTCTTTTCCTTTTCTATTTTTTTTTATATTTTTTCATTTTTTCTCAGATTAAGAGTTTGGATGCTCCCTTTGATCATTTCTTCTTGATATTCCTTGGTAAAAGAAGGTTCAACCGCATGAAGGTATTGGGATAGTGTGTTGTCATTCAAGAAAGTTGGCAAGGTATCGGGTTCAATAGTATCCCATTCAATTAGATCCAGCCGAATGAGAGTTAAAGGGTCAACACTTGGGTTTGTCTTGATTGGGCTTAAAGTGTATATCTCATTGTTATAAGGTTCATATATTGTATCTTGAAGATCTTGGACATGGGCTTCCTCTAAATGCTCTAAAGAAGAAGGGTCAAAATCCTCCTCACTAGACTCCACTATGGTTTCTGTTGGATAAAACTCATGGGGATTAAACCTAGCATTTGATTCTTCCATAGTAGGTCTCCATGAAGGAACATATGGCTCACCTACCCATTGATTTATTTCAATTTCTATGCTTGGCACATTATTTGGACCCTCTTGACTAGAACTAGATGCTTGATTTAAATTTGATTCCGCCATTAGTCCTTTATTTTTGGTAGAAGCATAGGTATGAATGACATCAATACCCTTGTCTTGGCATGACTCATCTGATAGGGTCTCCCATTCCCATTCATTAGAATCCTCATCACTATGAGATTCTAATTGTAGTATTTGATCATATACTTTGGGATAGTGTTTTTGTGTATACCCTTCTTCAAGATATCCTAAACCTGTTTTCTCCTTGGAATCTCACCATGTGGATTCTAGGGGTTCAATTAGCCCTTTATTTCTTGTGCCTAAAGGTCCTTGACCTTTGTACCCCATCTTTTGCATGATTTCAAAATCTTTACCATATTGGTGAGTAGGGATGGTTATATTTTGAATGTGCTTGACGTGAGCACTTGATTCTTCATCCTTGTATAACCAATTCAGAATTTCATTATCCTCTTCACTCACGGTAGATGATGTACTTGCCCTTACAAAGTTTTCATTATATTTATGAGGTAGACTTGGAGGTTTTCCAAAGGACGTTGGTGATAAGGGTAGGTCCATCATGGATAAGGAGTATTCACCCACTCCTTGTTGTTTGATTTTGCATTGCTTATCAAAAATTTTCATCATTTTATCCATCTTTTGATAATGGGCTTCTTTAGTATATTTTTGGACAGCTTTGATAGAGTCTTCTTTTGTTTCTCCCCTAATATCATCCTCATTAACCTTCTCTTTTCCTTTAGTCGATGTAGTTTGGTTAATGAGTTTTGGAGTTTCTTTAACAACAATTTCTTCTTCCATCTTCTCTTTTCCTTTCAACAAAGGGATGTCTTTAGAACTTTGGCCTTGTTCCATTTGATTGGGTATAGACCCTTCAACATTGTGTGGAACCATTGAGTCATTTATAGGTTTGACGTTATTACAATATTGGAAGGCATTAAGGTCTCCACTTACCATTATTTCCTACCCTTGATATGGGAATTTTAGGCATTGATGGTAAGTTGAAGGAATATCCTGCATTTCGTGGATCCATGGCCTTCCTAGAAAAATTTTGTAAGTCAATTTTAGGTCCAATACTTGGCATATGGTCTCTTTTTGCATAGGACCAACTCTTATGGGCAAGACTATGACTCCTCTTGATGCTCTTTCTTCATCATCGTAGGCTTTTATGGTTATCTTTTTCTTTGGGTCAATAGCCTCCTCCAAAAATCCTAAGGCTTTTACCAAGCTAAGGGTACAAATATTTAGGCCAACACCTCCATCTATAAGGACTCTTTTCACCCTATGTTTGTGGATCAACACTTCTATGTGTAAGGGCATATTTTGGGGATGATTAAGAGACATATCATCTTGTTAGGAGAATGATAGGCAATGAGGTGCAATTAAATGCCCCACCATGTTTTGGAACTTGTCTACCTCCAAATTTAGAGGCACATTTGTTTCCAACAAGGCTTTTTCCAAGATATCCTTATGGATTGGTGATAGTTTGAGCAGCTCAAGAATAGAGATTTGAGCGGGAGTTCTTTGCAATTGGCCAACCAAGTTGTATTGTTTTGATGATGATGTAGAAGCTTGGTTTGATATCACCACTTTTGGAGCATTATTAGGTATAACAATTTTCGATGCTTTCCCCCTAGTGACCACATTTGCTGATGCTTCTCTTGATTTCCCTTTTATTATAACAACATTTACACTTTGATCTTCTTCACTTATGGTATTTATTGTGTTGTCATAAGTGTGGGCAAAATTCACTTTTTCATTACCCTTTTTATGGTTTTGATTTGTATTGGATGACTTCCCCCTTTCATGATTCAAAAAGGGGTTCTTGTAGGCCGTGTGATCCCCATTGTTTCGAGGTCCTTCAATTTGGATGATGTCATTATTAATCAAATCTTGCACTAAATGCTTTAATTTCATGCACTCATTGGTTGGATGACCTATTTTTTGATGGTATTCACAATGATGAGATGCATTCCACCAATGAGGTTTGACTTCGGGTTCATAATTTGATATGTCGGGTAACGTGATAACTTGATTAGCCAACAAGGTTCTTAGTACATTCTCCAAAGGTTCACCCAAGGGATTGAATTTCATTTTATTATAGCTGGAGTTTGATTTTGACTTATCCCAAGTCTTATTGTTGGAAGTGTTAGAATTGTTGATGTTATAATTATTGGGATTATATGGAACTTTATTTGCTTGGTTAACATTGTTTGAAGAATTCGCTCCATAGGGTAGAATAAAAGGGGTAGACTTCAAGTTGCGTGACTCCACAACCCCATCATTCACAAGATTTTTATTATTACTTTTGTTCCATGATTTCGATTTATCATTGTGATTATTGGACCCTTGATTAAAATATTTAGGAACATAATTATTGTTATTGCTGCTATTATTGTTGTTGTTGGATTTATTGTCTTTAAATAATTTAATCTCACCTCTTTTGACCAAAACATCTTCAATCTTAACTCCATTTTCAATAAGTTTTTCAAATGTTGCAGGACATTGAAGTTGTAATCGATAGTTCATTTCAGCGGTCAAGTTATTGGTGAAGGTCTCCATCTTCTCTTTCTCTGGGATACTTCATGGGTACCTTGCGAAAATGGTCCTCCACCTTTGTAGGAATCCTAAAAAGGGCTCCCCATCTTTTTGTTTGGTATCACATAACTTGAGCATAGTGATCTCATGCTCAATGTTGTAAGAGTAATGGGTTATGAACTTGGAGGCTAACTCCTCAAAAGACTTTATTTCGGGAGTTAGTTTTGAAAACCACTCCATTGCTGGACCTCCTAAGCTTCTAGGGAAGTGTCTCATTAGATAAGTATCATTGTGCATGAACTCTATGCTTAGGGCACAAAATTCCCTTAAATGGTCTTGTGGGTCTGTTTTACCCATGTATTTATTGTATTTGGGAAAAAATAGTATTAAAAGGGAAAGATACCATTGCTAAGCTTTTATCGAAAGGAAAAGGACACAAAGCTTCTATGGAAAAGGCCTTAGGTTCAGCTACCTTCTTCATGGTATCGATTTTTTCTTGAAAGGCCTTAATCTACCTAGTCATGACGTTCATAGGATCATCTTGGTGTTGGTCTTTCCTAAGTTCGTCAATATCAAAATCGTAGGGCAACTTTACCCCCTTTTGTGCTAAGCTTAGGAAGAAGTTCTCCCTATCTTTGTCTATTAATTTTTCCATCACCTCTAGGAAATCATTGTCTTGGGAAGCTTTCTCAACCCTTTCCTCAAGTGTCTCCCTAGGGTTATAGTTGGCATGGTTGATGTTGTGATGGGCTGAATTCATATCACCCATCTTTTCAAGTCTTGGTTCAAATAGGTTCGTGAAAATTTCTTCTTGATTAGGATCTTTGAACACACTTTGGTACTCCACTTCTTGCCTTGGGTTTGAAAAGATAGTGCTATTGCCTGGTAATGATCCCCTATATGTTTGTGACCGCATAGAAACTGACATCCAACAAGGGTTCATTTTTGGAATTTATCCTTGATATGAGAGTTGTTGATTTTATCATTAAGGAGATTTAAAAATATAAGATGCTTTTCAATGGATATCTCTCACTTGTTTATGTATTTCAAATACAACAACCACACATTTACTTGTCTCTTTTACCCACTTAAACATAAAATTTTTGATTTATAGAACGTTGTCATGGGTTTTTCACAAGAAAACACTTCAAGCACCTACCTAGCACAATATTTGGTTCATAAACATGGTTCTAGAAGGTGGTCTTTGCTACTTTATCAAGGTTTTAGTATACAAATAAATGTACCTTCATATAATTAGGGTTAATCATCAACAATAAGTGAAATAATAACTAAATAAAACCACAATTGAGCAACTATTTAACAAAATCAATGATTAATTGAGCATCTTATGGCTCTCTAACTAAGATGTTAATGAGTGAGCTCTCAGCAAGCTCTCATTAATGACAGTCCTAGAATGAGAATGATGAAGATAAAACAAGGCTAAAGCTAACAATTATCAAGATAAATGCTAAAATTGCTCTTAAATGCTTTTCTAAATTCAAGTTGCAAGAGGTTTGATGCAATTCTCAGATAGGTGGTTGGTGAATTATGAAGGATTTTAGCCTTCCTTTTATAGATTTTCCAATGGTAGGGGGTGTAGTTGTGTTTAGTCATGATTGAGTTGGGGTTAAGTCTTTGGTTCCACCCTTTGAAGACAAAGCAAAGTTTGTGTCCTCAAAGCTTGGGACAAGTAGACAAGATGGATGGTTGAGATTCCTTTTCACTTTGAGTGAATGAGATTCAATTAGGCTTGATCCATGTGAATGCCTTTCCTCAAATCTTATTGGTTGTTTGATTTTCCTCTCCTTTTGGTTTGTTGAAAGTAATTGATTTTTATTAATTGATTTAATTGATTTATTTTAGCCATGTACCCCTTGAATGGGTTGAATTTAATTTAGTCCAAGACTATACAATTAATTGAATTAATTGTATTTTGATTTGATTGCACTTGATTAAAATGCTCTCAATTTTGATTGATATTGAATTAAGACTTGATTTTAATTTTGATTGGCTAATTGTACATTGTGATTCAATTGGTTCAATTATTTCCCTGATTTGCTTTAATTTGACTTGATTTGCTTTGAATTATCGTTGAATTGTCTTTTTCCATTTTTAGGTGATTACACCTAGAGGGATTACTTCATACCTCTTCCTTTTATTCTAGGATTTTACTGTGACAAATACCCCATTATTTTCAACCATATGAGTCTTCCCCTTATCTTATTTAGGAGGTGAAACATTGAGACCAGTTCTTGAGTTCCCTGCAACTTTAGATTTAGGGCGCATCCTCTGCTAATGCCCATTATTCATGACAAATTCAACAGTGAAATGGCAAGGTTTCATAATCTAGTTGTTGAATCCAAGAGTGTGATCCAAAATGGATTTTCATAGAATCTAGTTATGGCTTGATTGAATAAATTTCAATAAATGCAAGTATAAGTAATTACCTTTTTTTCCATAGTCCGCCTCAAAGGACTAACTGACCTTCCCAATTGAACAACAACTGGATTGAAGATGTATTCTTGCCAAAATTCAAGAGGAAACAATGGAATCCTTTCCCAAATGGGAAACCTCAATGGAAGATCTTCATTAGGCTTGAAACCAACATGCCATGGTTTGATAAAGAGACCAAATTAATTATAAAAATAGGGCCCCCTTCAAAAGCCCTATTCCTATCAGACATGCACATAAAAATTACCAAAAATATGCATTAGAAACCAAAATCACCTCTGTTTCCACCTCTAGATTCCATGTGTAGTGATCCCACAACTCTAAAAAGGACAAAGACACTCTTATTCCCATAAATTTGCAAATTAAAGCATGATTAAAAAGATAATTAAGATCATCTTCCACTGAATCAGGTTGATTCATAAGGACTGGCCTAATCTCAATCCTTGAAAGGGAATTATTCAACTTTGAATATTTGAAACCATCCATTTGAGAGGAAGTCTCCCCATGCCTATGTCAAATGAACCTAATACTATATTTTCACATATGTGATAAGCTAAAATTCTTCCTACAACAACATCCCTAAATGAAAATTTTTGCTTTCCAAAATTACCACCAATATTTTCCATACAAGGCCAAATCAAACTTTTGCTACCCCACATACAAACTTCCCTAGAAAATAAAACATCTCCAACAAGATCCACAACAAATGCACAAAAATAACACCCACCCCCAAAAAAATACACTAAAATGTGCCAAACCCCACACTCGCCTGTCAAACCACCGAGAAATAAAATAAAAAAGTATAATGGTGACCATGTCCCCCCATGCACTTCCCTACCTTTCTGTTAAAACCCCTACCACTATCTCCCAACCCCCTGCCCGTTGCTACAATGGCTAAGGTGCATGCCCTAGCCTCTACAAACACCAATACAACTCCCCATATCACCCAACCAACCCAATCAATAAAAATATATTTGGAATACGACAATTATTTCTACTTTGATTTCTTTAAAATTTTGGGTGTGTACTCCTTAATAACCACATAAAAAACCCTTTAAAAAATAGGCATAATTTCTCTTAGATATGTGAGTTGTGTGCTTTACAACAATTTAGGGTAGAAATCCTAATTTTCCAATAACTCGCTCAATTATGCTCTAATTATTAAAAAAAATTAAATGAATGTAATTTAATATGTTCTTAAAAAACCCTTTAAAAATTAGAAAAAAAATTTCTCAAATTTGAAAGATATGCGATTTCCATTATGACTTCCAAATTTGAAGAAAATGCATAGCCTTCACGGTGCCACGATCACGATCTGACACTCAACATGATAATAAGAATTAGTCTATACCTCCTATATATAGCATTCTTGATACTTAAATATATCTTTGTGATAATTTAAATATATATGTCATCATTATAATGATTATGTAGCTTATTTAAGAGTTAGCATAGGTACAAATTGATTATTGCAACACAATACTCACTTTAGGGTTAGGGGCATAACACATTTGCTCCTTAAAACCTCATTGTTTTAAGCATAGTGAATCCTCTCTACAATTTGGTCTACACAACGTGAATGTCTTTTGTAGGATATCTCTTTGTTCAAATTTTTAGTACATTTGATATTGTCTTCTTAGAACAAGACTTCAATATATTGGATGATGCCATGTATGACTTCCTAGAGGCATCTCCTTCCAGTCAAAGTTTGTTTCACAAAATCCACCTTTAAAATATCCTTCCTTATAAGATGAGAAGGCTGTGAATTTTATTTGCTTCCCTTAAAAGGCCAAGAGACCAATCATTTATGTGACTCTGGCTAGTCCTTCTCCAAAGAGAGTTGTACCTATTCATGGTGTTCAATTCAAAAGTAATTCTCTAGATCTTCTTACAAGGTTTACATGATCTAAAAAATCTTCTTATCATACAGTAGCTAATACTTATGACAGTATAATAAATAAATAAAATGTTAATAAAACTACTTCTTTACCACCTTCTAAACCAGACCTTCCTTGAGCACCTAAAACTCCAATCAAGCAACCAAGTAAATATGATCTTATTGAGCAACTTTGTGTTACTCCCACTAATATTTCATTGTGGGATTTTCTTCAAACTACTCTAGTTTATCAAGGTATGCTTCAAGAGATCTTCAAAAGATTTTATTACCTTCTTCTAGGCCATCTGATGTGTTCGTCCATGATGTGATGTAGTTTGAGTAATTTGGTTATGTGGTGGCATTAGCATGATTTATTTTTATGATTCTATACAAACCTTGTAGTTGATTACTATATGGCAATTCACTTATCGCTCTCCTGATATTGGCATGTTGGTTATGCATTTAGCTATTGTTATATCCTTTATGTTCTTGAGATGATAAAATTGTTGAAGATAGCAAATTTTACGTGTCATTTTAGTGATGACATTAAATGTGAAATAGCTCTACAGTGTTGTCTGACTATATTTTATAGCATAGAGATTATGATGGCCTTGTGGCATTGTTGTTGATATTAGTTAATGATTGTAATGATTTATGGTATAATTTAATAATTAATGATGTTAGTTTTAACTAATGATCTTTGATGATATTTCATGTTATAGCTGATGATTAATGATGTTTAGAATCCTGGCTTTATAAAAAGAGACTGTAATAGATAGATAGCGAACTGAAACTGACAGAAATGAAAACTAGAAAAATAGAACTAACATGTGACAAACATTTGAGCTCAAAATGGAAGGAACATGATGAAAATGGTGATTTGTTCTCGTAACACGATGACAATGACGATGTGTTCCCAATGTTTTCAACTAATTTTTTCACAGATCATCTAACCATACCCAATCTACCTAGATTTTATTTGACAACTTTGTAACTCGTTCATGCATAGAGGAAAATGGGGAAAAAGGTTAGCTAAAGGGGTTTTCCTTGGTTAAAACCCTGTTTAGGAATCAACCTTAGAAATGAAATGGAATTGAATAAAGGATTGTAAATAGAAAGGTAAATAATAGATTTACCTTGCACAAACCCTCATGGACGGATGTAGAAAATGCTCATATCCATGAATATACTTGAATGTGTTTGTGATCCAAAGATTTGACCTTGTAATGGGATGTATAATTAGGTATTCCCTCACAAATTCATAGATCTATGAATGCCACTCCTAGATCTTGAATGTAGATATACCTAATAACACTTGCAAAGAAGGAGGGAGAAGAAGGAATGAAGGATGAATCTTCTTAATTGATTGAGAATTAGTCTACTTGGTCATCATGGGAGATAAAATTGCATCAATTCAATAAGAATTCCTTTTATGTGAATTATCTTGAAGAATTGGAGACTTAGAGATCTTGACTTTGGGTGCTTGCCTTCAATTCTTGAATCCAATTGCTCTTGCTTGCTTGAAAACTTGATAGCTTGATTACCAAAATTCTCACACTCAATAATGGATCACGGGTGTCAAAATGAGGAGTGATGAAGGGTTCTTATACTAACTCCATCATTTTAGGATTCAAATTTTATCCAAGTCGACCATAAAAGGAAATCGCTAGAGAAAGTGCTTGCATTGGGCCCTGGTGCCCCAAAACCCAAGCATATACCAGGAACATGTTACCATTGATGACATGTACATAGGGAAATTGGCTCAAATTCAAACTAGATCTCAGGGAGAGTGAAAAGGAAGGGGAAGTAGAGAATAATCTTGCTAGGACCAAGCATAACAAATATTCAGATCTTGAAATCACTGAAATAGGTCTAATAGGTCCTAATAAAGCAACTAATCATGGGTGCTAACAATTTAGGATGGTACATGTAGCCCCCACTTTAGCAAGAGTAAGAGAGAAGATCATGCTCATGGTAAATTTGATCAATGCATAAGAAGAATCTTATCAAGGTCAGGAAGAGAAAGAAACATCAAATCCCCAAGTGATCAAGTCTTCATAAAATCCAAAATCAAGATAAAGAGGCATTGCTCTAAAGCAAGAAGAAAGAAAGAGAGAGGGAGAAGGATGACCACGAGCCTAGTAAGGTATTGCCTCACTATGGATTATACAAAGGAAAAAGTGTTGTGAAAGATGACATTTAAGGTCTAGCAAGTTTTATTATGCTAATTAATCCATCA
Organism: Chamaecyparis obtusa; assembly: GCA_027943335.1. Lineage (NCBI taxonomy): Eukaryota > Viridiplantae > Streptophyta > Pinopsida > Cupressales > Cupressaceae > Chamaecyparis > Chamaecyparis obtusa. Next base: position 263,425 of record BSBK01003091.1, on the reverse strand, counting down.
AATAGGATCAATCCTTAAGGAAATTAGTCTCCATTAAGGGATTCGATAAGGGTGATTAGGCCTAAGGAAAGCATTGTATCCATAGGGATAAAGTAAATTAAAGATCAGTCCTTAAGGAAATCATTGTCTCCATTAATGGATCTAGGAAAACGATTAGGCCTAAGGAAAGCATTATCTCCAAAGGGATCAAAGAAAGGAGGATCATTCCTTAAGGAAAAAATTGTCTCCATTAAGGGATCCAATGAAAAGATGAACAAAAGGAAATCATTGTTTCTTTGGCCATCCAAAAAAGAGGTTGAATTTAATCATTGTGTGTCTGTGTGTTCAAAATGTGAAACAAGGAGCATAGTGTATGCATCCATGTTAAAGTGATTGCAAATGCCTTAGCGAGAGCAATAGATTTAACATAACATACATGCACCCACAAGAAAGTTTTCCACTATGAGATTCCCCCTGAGAAAGGACAAATCAAGGGAAATAAACACATGACAAAAGAGATGATGGAAGGGATCTACTAACTTTGGGGTTAGTATGATAATGAGATATTATAGAAAAATGAAATGTCATCATCCCCCAAAGCTAATAGAACTATAAGCATAATGGAAGAATGTCACATAAGTCACAACAAAGAGTCTTTTTGGGCTGACATCACAAAGACCAAAAAGAATAGGTAGCTACCATTTTGCATCATCCTTGCTTAGACAAAACAAAGGCACATTTATGAATAGTAGCACATGCACAACATAACATGTAACACCATATAGAAGAAGTGAGATAAAAATAGAGGAATGCCATGACATTTAAATTCCTTTATCACCTTGTGCCTACACAACAACAAGGGTCATTTAAAGAAATCTAAACAAAACATATAACAAGCAGTACATCACAAGGGAAGCACATTACAATAGCCAAACACAAAACATACACTGCATGAGAAGAGGTAGTCAAGTATATTATCGACCCCCCATCTCGGTTTGTAGTGTTTAGGGAAGGTGGACAACACATGAGAGGAAAAACATCAAGTATGGTAGATGGAACAATAACCAATTCCAAATAAGGACCATGTTGTAAAGATGGGTCACTTTGTTCATCACTAGGACTGAGAGATAATTATTGTAAAAACATAGCTAGTAAATTATGATTAACATCAATAAGCTCATACATATCATTAGAATCACTACCATGAATATCATCATTAGTTGCTTTAGGATCATCAACATCATTAAGAGTATTTTCTTCATCCAAGTTAATTGTAATAGAATCCAAGATATGAATAAAATTATCGTGTTTGTTCAATTTCATCTTTTTTCAAATTAACTTCCTCCTTTGGTTCAAGCATAGGTTGGTCAAAGGGAATCAAAGAATTAGTAGGTCTTTTGGGTGAAGAGAGGTTTTGGGAAGCATGTTGATGGGCTCTAGCATGACGTTTAAAATGGTGGTCATGAGCACAATGGTTACACTTGGTTTGGCTATAAATTTGGTTTGGTTCAGGATCAATCAACATCAAGTCCTTTTCTTCTTTAAGAGTAAGAAGGGAAGGAACCATACTAGGTTGAGAGATAGCATTGGCATAATGTTTATAAGATGTAGGAGGTAGAACTAAATCATATTTAGGAGGTGTAGGTGGTGTAGGAAGAAATATAGGTACAGGGTAAAGAGATGGAACATCCTTAGGTTTGCTAAGCTCACAAATATTTTGGATTTTGTAGTTTTAATATGATCAAAAGAGATTATATCAAAGCTATCAGATTTCCACAATCCATGTAAGTGATTTTATTTTTTTAGGGTTCAATTATGTAACATTTTTTTAGCATCAATGTTTTAGATCACACTACATGATCCATCATCGAGATGCAAGAGTGCCAAGGACACGAAAGATTGAGTTGGATGAGACATAGAAGGACAAAAGAAATCAAGGTCAATAGACTCTGAAGGCATTGAAGGTTGATAGAGGCTATGGTTAATAATTGTGATTTATCCATTTTAAGGAAATTTCAAACACTTATGGATAGGAGAGACTAAAAATTTCATGGAGGTAAGCCAAGAAAGACCAAGCTTGACTTGAAATTTATCAGAAGTTGGGATGACAACAAAGGTAACATCTAAAGTTTTACCACCAACTTCAATAGGAAATGAAATAGATCAATGGGTAGGATAAAGGAAACCATTGCAAGTTTGGATCATAACATTATATTCATTAGAGAAATCATGTTGCAATTGTCTATTGAAAAGATGCTCTTCAATTATCACATTAACTATGCAAATAGGGTCAATAAGAACTCCATGAGAATATAAATCATGAAATCATTGACCTTTGTAATAATGTAAAGAGGACCATCAAGTACCTTAATTGTCTCACTAGAGTCAATGGTAATGCAAGGCTTGTGTTCAAGTTTAGGTTTAGTTTGATCAATGAGGTTGATAACATTATTGGTTTCAGTACACTTATCATCATAGTCAAAAACATGAGTGGAAGAAGAAGATGAAGATTGGGTAGATTCAACAGGGTTGGTTGAATGAGATGGAAAAGGGTTGTTATATATTTGCAAGTTTTGGTTGTAAGGTGTTGTAGGGTTTTTCCCTTGATCATTAACACCCTCGAAAAATATTACATTAGAATCAACGAGGTCTTGAATAACAAATTTTAAATAGAAACACCTCTCAGTATCATGACCAGGTTGATGATGGTATTGGAATAAAACTTTGTGACCAAAGCACTTAGGCAAAGGTTGGATGTGTAATACCCCAAAAATGGGCTATAAGTTCATTAACCTCCTACATCGACAAATCGAACAAAATCGATATCAAAGTCCTAACCTAAGGCACATCTAACATCATCGAATCATAATTGATTATCTTAAATTCTGCATCGGGGAATATTCCTAGTAATATTCCTAATTATCTTAATTATCTTTAATTTAATGATTATTTGGCGATAAATCACATTTATCCTAAGTTTGATTAATTGAATATTTTCATATTTAATTAATTAGATTTAATATTTGCCACTTAATTGTGTAATTAAATTTAATTCTATCTATTACTAATTGTATTATTTAATTTTGACAATAAATCAAAATTCCTATCTTTAATTGATTAAATTCTTATTTAATTAATTAAAGCATGTTGTCATTATTTAATAATATAATTTTTAATAAAAGTTTGGTAAAATAGTTAATTAACCCATAAATTAATTATTTTATTTCAAAAATCAGTTGAGTTGAGGATAAATCACTTTATTTATTTATTTAATTCTTAATTATTATGCATATTCAAAAGAAACAGTTAAACTCCAAATCAAAAAATCAATGCAAGTTATTGACTTTTTGGAACTCAACATCCTTTTGGAGTTCAAAAAGTTGATCTAAACTCTAATTTGAGTTAAAAAGCTATTTTTGCATGTTTTTGCATGATTTTGAGAATTAACTATCTTTCATGATCAGATAACTCAAAAATCAAGATGAGTTAATTTGAGTGATTTATGGCTTTTCCCATGCACCTCCAAAGCCCTGGATTTTTATAAATTAAAGGCTTCAGCTCTTCACAAATCATCTCATATTTTGCACAATCACACTGGAGAATTGGAATTGAAGAATCAAAGCTCTTGCGAATCGACATCTTTGTGAGATCAATCTTATTTTTGCATTCATATTACATATCATTGTTAGATTCATAGCATGTCAATTTCATCTAGCATAGATTCATATCGGTTTTTATCATTCTTATTGCATAGAAAATATCAAAAAAATAGATTAATTGCATTCATATTTCATATCTAGATCAATTGCATTCAAATCCTTCATTTAGGTGTCATCTAGGTCACTGATCTCGATTACAATCTGAGAACATTAATCTCGCACCTACTAGAAGGCAGTAAATCGCTTGGTTAGATAGCTTTCAATTTTGCATGATTTTGATTATAGCTAACCTCTAATGTTTTACTAAGTGTTATGTCTACAGATCAGGTACAATTTTCATACACACATTTCTGGCACCCACCGTGGGGCAACCCACTTTTGCATGCTGGTTTTGATTTTTTTGAGAGCTAAAACCCCAAAGTTTCAAAGATTTAATTTTATCTCCCAAAAAGCTTGGAGTTTTGGTCTGAAATTTTTTTTGTAGGTTGGTGACATATCAGAGAAGCTACAGTAAAAAATTTAGAATTTTCTGAGATGTTTTGAATTTTTAATAATTTTTTCTTCAAATTCTAGAAAAAATTAATATCTGACGCAAATCAGCATATTTTTTAGAAATTTTTATATTTTCAGAAAGCTCTTTAAATTCTATAGGGGGTTCATTCTTTTTATTTTAAATTTGGACATGATATCATAGCTCAAATAGTCAATTTACAAAAACTGGTCTGTTTTGATAAAAATGGGTCCTAGGGCACAAATGAAGAGATTTTTCTAAAATTTTTGCATTTTTGGAAAGCTCTCTATTTTTTAGTAGGGGTATCTATTCTGAATTTCTATTTTTGTGGCCAAAATCATATCAAAAAAATCAGATCTTGTTGACTAGGTCAAATGCAGTGCAAAAAACTTAAAATTTTGTGATGGGTATGCACTTATTTTTCATATGATTCAATGCATGATATGAGTTGTCATTTGGATTAATTTTTAGTTATTATTGCTCCTAACAATTTATTTTTAGATCTAACCCTAGGGTTTTCATAAGTTGAATATACCTTGCATATCTTGTTGGCTTGTTGGCTTGTTGGAGAGTTCGTAGCTTGCTTGCATAGTAAAGCTCAACAAAAATTGTTAAAAATCAGGTAAAATCTACTAAGCACATTGCAAGGATCCAAGGTATTCTCCTTCATCTATTAACATTTTAATTTGGACTTAAAATAAATCTCTTATGTGTCTGGCTTGTGTGCATCCTTTCATGCTTTTATCTATTTCTACACACTTGCATAATTGATACTAGGTTGTGACCTTTTAAGGATTCATTAAGTAGTCTTAGAATACTTGTGATTGATCTTGATTGCTATCTTGAGTTATTGGACTTGCTAATCCACCGGCCCCTCATTTCTGCCCCGTGGTTGCAATCTCAGCACTATAAAGGGGAGGGGTCAACAGGACATAAGCGTTAAGTGTTCCACTTGGCAACCCTTTTGTGCTTTTAGGAACTCACTTGTTTTTTAAGTTGGGGACTTGTTTTCAGCTTGTGTGAGGTGTTAAGTGTTCCACCTTGTGGACTCATCTCATATTCACTTTAAACGTTAAGTGTTCCTCTTTCTACTTTTTGGATGCTTTTGGTAGATTTGCTTTCGGAACATACATCTATGCTCACATAGTAATTAGGCCCTATGAACACTATTCGTGATTCTTGAGAGATTGGATTCCTAGCGAAATCCTTCCTTGACGATGGAATCCTTGTAGGTAGGGAGGATACTTAGTGCGTTTCACATTCATCTTGGTTAGTGCGTCTTCTCTTATTGATCGACACATTCTCTCTCCGAAGAGGTTGATAGATCACGTGGGGTTGATATCACAAGCTTTGGTGAATCAAAATTGGTTAGTGCGTCTTCTCTTATTGATTGATACATTCTCTCCCCAGAGAGGTTGATAGATCACGTGGAGTTGATATCACAGACCTTGGTGGAACAAAACTTTGTCTTAGCGTGTCGGATTAATCTGCTTGCTTTGTTTGGGTTAAAAGTGAAGAGGTGTCAAAACCTTGAATCTGGAGCCAAGTCCCCTTGTGGTATACTATTGTGAGTCATCTTTAGAGAGGGTTAACCGTAGCGGACAATCCCTTCACAGGGCAAACTGCGTTGATAGAACCTCAAGCGGTAATAGCCATTTTTGCCATGGTAGTGACAACCGCTATATAAATATCCTTGTGGAAGAAATCTCCACGGGTATGGTTCATTGTTGGGTTGTCAGATCTCCCTAGCAACTCTTGAAGATTAAGTTCTCGGACTGTGTCAAAACCCTGGTGCGCCAAGATTGGAGTTCACCCCTTTGAATCATAAAAGTTGCAGAGTCAAACCATTACTAAAAACCCTAGAGAGGCCAATTTTTCACTTTCAGGTATATGTGTGTTATTGCAAAACTTTTCAGAACATACACAATTAGTACTCTCAGGGATTAGCACAATTTGGTCACTTGATTGTTCATGCGCAAGGTTGCTTTTGCCCTTGTTCATTGTTTTCAGACGTGCTTGGAATCACTTGCTTGTTGTTCTGCGTGCTTATTTATCTACTTGGCTCTTAAAAATGATCAAATCTGGTATAACCTTCAAAATCTAGACAGTACAATTTGCAAACAATCCAGAACGGAAAACCTTAAATTTTGCAAAAATTGACGTAAAGTTCTTTTTGGAGGCAAAAGTCATTTCAAGAAGTCAAAAGTCGTATGACTTTTTGTCAAATGTCATTTTAGTATCGCCCATATGTCATATGATTGAGAGCCCAGTGTCGTACGAGTTTTCAAACCAGCAAAATTCAAGAAGCCAAAAATTGTTAGCAACTATCGTACGAGTTTTGTCAATTGTTGTTTCATTTCTACCCAACTGTCGTACGACTTTCGCAACTGTCGTTTCATTTCTACCCAACTGTCGTACGAGTCTGCAGAGTGTCGTGTGGAAAAATTTGAGAGAGTTGTCAGAAATTGTTAATTTGCGAGATATCCAATGTTTCCAGCCTAGTTCCAGAATCTGTCAAAAATATCATTATGTCAGGAACAGAGCAGTAGCTATTGAGCATTCTACCATTTTTTGAGTTTGATCTTTTGAATCCGATCTAGTCTTCTGTTTGATCAATTTGAGTCCTTTTTATCTCGTGTCAAAACCTTGTCATAACTATCAATCTTCAATCAATCTTCAAAAATAGACTAAGTGTTGAGAACTCGTGTCCGCTATCTTTTGGGCGATCTATCCCATACATCCAGGGCACAGTTTCCTTCACCCACATCTCATCAGATTTTCAAAACTATCATAATCTTGACAAGGTTGCGTCATCCGATTTTCTCGAATCAAATTGTTCTTCAGTTGTCTTTGTCCTTTTCTTCTGTTTCATTCAAAGTTAATGGCGGAGACTAGAGCTTCTTCACATAAGAAATCAGAAGAAACATCTCATAACTTACTTTTGACCAATACCCCAGGTCCAACTCTTGAACAACTCATCAAGTCAGGTATCTACGAAGACGACGGTCTCGGTAACTTTTGATTAAAAACTGGTTACATACCTCCTCTATCAACTCACAAAGGTAATCAACAAACTCCTCCTCAATCTATTCTAGGGAGCCCAAAAACTCCTACCATGTCTCAAGCAGGGACAAACCACGGTTCTCTAGGAGGAGGATCCCAGGGACACCATTCTCAACATAATGCCGACCAAGACCCTACACTCTCTTAAATCCATCAGTGTCAGAATGACGATGAATTCAAAAGAATGATGAGGCATTTCTTGAAAATGGATAGAGAGGCATATGAGGAAGAAACTTCGATGATGGCCATAATGAACCAGCTGCACGCTATGCAAGTCAAAATGAATAAAATTGAGAAAGAGAATGAACCCAAGGAATTCTCCATGGAGGCCCTTTGTCCTTTCCCTTTTGACAAAGACTTGTATATGCCTCCATTCCCAAAAAGAGTGGAGATGCCAAAGTATGACAAATATGATGGACACTCTGATCCTCAAGATCATGTCAGAGAGTTCTGTATGCAATCCATGGAATTCATGCATGAACTAACTTATCTAATGCGTCTTTTTCCTAGATCCTTGGGAGGAGCATCCATTCAGTGGTTTTCAAGATTACCTTCTATGATCAAAACTTTTGAGGAATTGATTAAATTGTTTTATCAACAATATTCCTACAATATTCAACATCCAATTACCATGATCGATATCTATAACCTCAAGCAATATCCAGGGGAATCATTCCTAACTTTTCTCAAGAGGTGGCGAAAGAAGTTTTCTCTATATGCTAGACCAATTCCCGAAATGGAGAAACTTGAAATCTTTATCAATAACCTTGTTCCAGAGCTCAACTATCCATTACAAATGCAAGATCATGCATCTTTTGATAAAATGGTGGATAATGCAATCAAGATTGAGAAAGTACTTGTCAAGAAAGGAGAAATCACACTTCAAAAGGACAAGTCTGAATCTGGATCTAGCTCAAAAGATAAAAACAAGAGCTGGAATATAAACAAAGGTATCATCTTTGATGGTGTTGTTGACACTATCTGTGCCCCATCAAAGGCACTGGCCTACAATCTCACCCTTGCCACCAAAGCCATTGAAGCTTCAGAGCAAAAATCTGCTGAACCATCTCCAAAGAAGCCATTCAAACGATGGGATAATAAACGAAAGTTTACTCCCCTGGGAGAATCTTTGGAATCTACCCTGAGAACCCTGATAGCTGATAATATGATCTCTTTACCACCAATCCGAAAACCTGATCCAGATCCAAAACCATATTGGTGGAAAGATAATGAATTATGTGCTTTCCATCGGACTAAAGGCCACAAAACTAATGGATGCTTTCACTTGAGGCATACCATTCAAGACTTGATAGATCAAGGGGATATCACGATTGATAATCCTACTAGCAATAATGATCACACAGCATTTACAGAACCGTTTCCACAACATGGCAAAGGAGTTTCCACTTCCCAGCCTAACATGGGGGCAAAAGTCAACTATGCCTACCCTGGAAATGATGATGTCATCAATATGGTTGAACCATGTATCTCTAAGAGCTGCAATATCATCACAATTGTACGAAGGGATAGAAATCATTCCTCAGCTAATGTGGTTACCAGATCACAAGCTCAGACTCATCTAAAAGGACAAACACCAAGTTCATCTAATGTCCCTAAGATACCTTTCAATCTCACATCTGCTTCTAGACAGAAGGTTGCCTCGAAATCTTCCAATCCAAAGGATACAAGACCTACATCTTATAGCATCGTCCAACAACTCCAGCATACCAATGCCAAAATCTCCATGTTTGAGTTACTTTGAATATCTCCAGCTCACAGAGATATCCTAGACAAATCTTTGCTCGGCTCTAATGTTCCTGATGATCTAGATCTAGACAGGTTCTAGACTATGGTTGGTCATCTAACGTCTCCGCAATATATCTCCTTTTTAGAAGAGGATGATAACTCCCTAAGTCACCCACATAATCAACCCTTGCACATAGAAGTCTTGATCCAGAACCGTCGAGTCAAATGTGTGTTGATAGATGGGGGCGCAGGCCTCAACATTTGTTCTTACAACTTAATCACACAGTTGGGATTCTCAGAGATGGCAATTGATCCTCGAAAGAAGATCACCATAAAATCCTATGATGAACAAGAAAGAGCTTCTAAAGGCACTATTGTCTTACCCATCCGAGTGGGTCCGGTCATCAAAGATACCACATGTCAGGTGCTTGATCTACCATTAGCTTACAATATCCTTCTAGGGAGACCCTGGATACATGAAATGCAAGCTATTCCTTCTACGTACCATCAATGCTTGAAATTTCCCTATGAAGGAGTGGAGGTTACTATCCCAGCAGATCTGAGTACAACTTGCAATACATTGAAGGAAAGTGCCGATAAGCTTGTTCCCAATAACAGAGAATCTTCCATCAAGCAGCTAAATGTTGCTTCCACATCTAAGATGGACCACATTGCTAAAGAGATCAATATCAAAAAAAATGGGATGGGAGAATACACTATAGAGCCAGTCTTGTCTCTGACATCTCTCCCTATCTCGCCCAAGTCATATGGACAATCTTTGAAGCAATCTAAATCAGAACCTAAGGAACCTATGGAAGCATACAAAATAAATTTTGTGGTGGAGCAAGTATCCAAACAAGAATTTGAAGAAGGTGAAGCTGTGCTTGCATGGCTATACAAAGATGATTCTGAATCCAAAATTGTTTAACCTAGTGAATCTACAATCCCTTCTAATTCATATGGTCCAGGAAACAAATTGATAGCCAAGATGGGATATTCCGGTCAAGGACCTCTAGGAATCAGGGGAAAGGGTCTTGTGACACCCATTTCACATATTGGTAGAGACAAAAAAGATACTGGTGGCATAGGGTTTAAAAAGAAACCCTATCATCTCAGAGGTGGTTGTTCTCATGTCATAGAACAAATTGCACCAGGAGAACTTCTTCTTAAGAAAGAAGAAATAGAACCCTCTGATGATGATTTAGATAGCTCTGAGCTTATCCCCTATGAAAAATTGCCTAAAGAGATCAAAGATCTTCTTGATGATACAGATGATCCTATCAAAAGAATTAATGTAGTAGAAACACAAGAACCTACTATGCACCACAAGAACCAACTAATCTCATAGGCAATCAAACTGATCAAGAAGAAGGGGATAGTTATTCTGACACTGATTCCCATGAATATGAATTCAAGTCAGAGACTGAGGGAAATCCTTCTTGGGGTATTCATCCTGATTTCACACATTTTTCAAGCTTTCCTAGAGATCCTGAATCATAAGCTGAGTCAAATGATTATGAATGGGGTGCCATTCCAGAAGAAGATGAGCTTATAACAGAGAAATATATTGATGTTATTCACCAATATGTATCTCAGCCCAACATAGGTCTAGCGAAACAATGAACTTAACGTGTCTGATCCACCTATGGCTGAAGAGGACTCCCATGATAATGTTGAGCCTATTCACGAATTGAACATTTTGAGCTGTAATATCACCTTTGAACTTGAGCGTCGGGTTAGGACCAATGATGACATATCCACATCCATGAACACCATATCCCAAGCCTTTCCCGCTTTGACTATCCAATGCCCTGATCTTATCGACCAAACTTCCACAAACCCAAACCATGGTATGTACACCTTCCCAAATGACTATGCCCTTGCCTGCTACCTCAATGCAGTTGAGCCTATGAGTACTTCCATCAGTGAACCGAGCATCAGCATGACCGAGTCGGACATCAAATATCTTAGTCAGAAAAACAAGAGTAAAAAGAAAAAGAAAAAGAGTTCTGACGGTGAAAACCACTTTGTGGCAGTCTCAGAACTGACAAAAGTAAAAAGAAAAGACGTATCTAAAGGTGAAAACCTCTCTGAGGTGCCTAAGGATGAGATATTTGATGTCCTTCCGAGTCATTTACAGGATAGATCTCCAGTTCTGATTGAGCCAACTCAATCCATCAATTTGGGTACAACAGAGGAACCACAATTGGTACATGTAGCACAATCTCTATCAGACGAAGAGAAATAGAACTTCACTACCTTCTTATCAGAGAAAAAGATCAACTTTGCATGGAAATATTCAGATATGCCAGGATTGGATCCCAATCTCATTATGCACCATCTATCCATTACTCTCGGAGTAAAACCAATCAAACAAAAATTGAGAAAGATGCATCCTCATGTTGCACTCTTAGTCAAAGCAGAACTTGAAAAACTCCTAAAAGTTGGATTCATCCGTGTCATAGACTATGTTGAGTGGATTTCCAACATTGTACCTGTTTCCAAACCAGATGGTTCAATCAGAGTGTGCACAGACTTTAGAGATGTGAACAGAGCATGCCCTAAGGATGACTTTCCACTACCTAACATTGATATGATAGTGGACATGACTATGGGCTATGAAATGTATTCCTTAATGGATGGCTTTTCTAGATACAACCAAATCAAAATTGCTCCAGAAGATCAAGAGAAAACAGCTTTCACATGTGCGTGGGGAACTTTCTATTGGAATGTTATGCCATTCGGACTCAAAAATGCTGGAGCTACATATCAAAGAGCAATGACATCTATTTTTCATGATATGATGCATAGAACAATGGAGGATTATGTAGATGATACCTTGGCAAAATCCATGATTAGAACTGAACATCTAACAGACTTGAGCATGATCCTCGACAGAATGGAAAAATTTAGTCTTCGACTAAATCCTAAAAAGTGTGCTTTTGGAGTCACTTCTGGAAATCTCCTAGGATACATCGTCTCCAAGAAAGGCATTGAAGTTGATCCAACTAAGGTCAAGGCTATAATAGAGATGCAACCTCCCAAAAATATCAGTCAAATGAGGACGTTGCAAGGCAGAGTTCAATCTATCAAAAGATTCATATCACAACTAGCGGACATCTCACAGCCTTTTACAAAAACATTACATAAAGGTGTGACCTTTGCATGGAATGGAGAATGCGAGAACAACTTTAAACATATCAAGAAGTATCTTTCAAATCCGCCTATATTGATGCCTCCTGTTCATGGGAAGCCATTAATATTATATGTCTCCGCAACAGATTCATCACTGGGGGCATTGCTAGCACAGCATGATGAGAACAAGAAAGAAAGAGCCATCTACTATATCAGCAGAACTTTAGTGGCCTATGAGAAGAACTACTCAATGATAGAGAAGGCATGTCTCGCTGTGATCTTTGCATCACAGAAATTGAGACACTACATGTTAGCTCATACCACTCATTTGGTAGCTAAAATTGATCCACTGAAATATCTCCTAAGCAAGGCTGCCCTCACAGGTAGACTAGCTAAATGGGTCATGCTCTTGAGCGAATTTGACATTGCATATGTTGAAAGAAAAGATATCAAAGGACAGGTTATTGCTAATCAATTAGCTGAAGCACCACTGTTTGATGATACACCCATGCAAATGGAATTTCCCGATTCTTCTATCAGGCACCTCTCTTCTAGGGCATGGCGGTTATTCTTTGATGGCTCCTACACACAGAATGGATCGGGAGCAGGCATATTGTTCATCACTCCTCAAGGATACTCGATACCCAAAGCATTTAGATTAAAGTTTCCTTGCACAAACAATATTGCTGAATATGAGGCACTTCTCAATGGTATGAAAATGGCAATACAGTGGAGAGTTACAGAGATACACATCCATGGAGACTCACAATTGGTCATCCACTAGGTCAATGATGTGTACCAAACCAAAGATAAAAAGCTCATTCCTTACAAGAGAATGGTAGATGATTTAAAGAAATACTTCATCTCTATCACATTTGAGCAAATACCCAGAACGGAGAATAAGGCTGCCGATGCAATGGCGACATTATCTACTGTTTTACAGCAGCTCGAACATGAACTATGCTACGAGTTCCTGGTGGAAGCCCTATCCTATCCTGCATATGACTCCCTTGAAACCCGCATGATCTGCACTGTTGTAGGTTATGACTCATCTCGCTACAAAAATCTATTCTCCTATCTCCACGACCAAATCATCCCTGAGTCCTTTAACTGTTTTGAGAAATGAAACCTTATCCGATCCGCATCCCGATATGTAATCATTGGTAATGATCTATACAAATGAGGTCTAGATGGTACACTGCTTAGATGTTTAGAACGAGAAGAGTCTCAACGTGCATTAGAGGAAGTCCACGAGGGTATATGTGGGTCACACTCGAACGGTTTAACGTTAGCTTGAAAACTTATTAGGGCTGGGTATTATTGGCCTGAAATGGAAAAAGAAGTTATTAAATTTGCTAAAAACTGTCAACAGTGTCAAGTACATGGCAACTTGATTCATGCTCCAGGGAGAGATATGATTCCCTTTACTACACAATGGCCTTTTCAACAATGGGCATTTGATCTCATAGGTGCTATCCATCCGCACTCTTCTAATGGACATACCCATATAATCACAGCTACAGATTATTTTACAAAATGGGTAGAAGCAGTTCCTCTAACACAAGCAACGGGGAAACAGATCTCTATGTTCATCCTGAACTACATCATTTGCAGATATGGGATCCCTCACTCTATAATTACAGATAACGGGGGACAATTCAAAAACAAGGACCTAGATGACTTATGTGCTAAGTTCAAGATTACTCAACATTGGTCTTCTATCTACTATCCTCAAGGGAATGGACAAGTTGAAGCTTCAAACAAAAATCTCTTGAAAATCTTGCACAGAACAGTGAATAAAATAGGAAGAGACTGGCATCTCATGATCAATCCAGCTCTCTGGGCTTATAGAACTAGTATCAGAACGCCTACAGGGGCTACACCTTTCACTTTAGTTTATGGGTCTGAAGCAGTACTACCTATTGAGGTTGAAATCCCATCACTCAGAATCAGAATGCATGGACTTGTCACTGATGAAGACTACAGAGTGTCTAGGTTACAAGAACTGGAATTACTAGATGAGCACAGGCAAGCAGCGTATGATCATCTCAGAGTATATCAAAAAAGAATGTCTAGAGGCTACAACAAGAAAGTCAGACATAGAGAATTTCAGGTTGGCGATCTAGTGTTGAGAGAAAATCCTAAAAATTAATCACATCGAGAACGCAAGGGGAAGTTCGAACCCAATTGGCTGGGTCCCTTTGTAATCACTGCTACTTTTGGCTCTGGTGCTTATCAACTCTCAACGACTGAAGGAGAACAGCTCCGAGAACCAATCAACGTTCTCCATCTGAAGAAATTTTATGCCTAAGGCATTTAGTGCTTGGTAAAATGTCCTAAAAAAATCTTTAAAATCATAAAAAGTCCTAAAAAAATGAACATCTTGGTGAAAACCTAGCAATAGGCGCCTTGATGATTCACAAAAAAATCAAAAAATATCAAAAATGAAAAAAAATTGAAAAAATGAAAAAATACAAAAAAGAAGAAGAAAAAGAAGAAAAATTGCCTTGGTGAAAACCTGGAAACAGGCGCCTTGGTAGCAAAAATAGAATCTCTACCAAGATGGTGAAAACCTGGCAAACAGGTGCCACTTGTTCCAAAATGCTCCATCTATCAGCACAATCTTGGTCTTTCCCAGCTTTCAGTCTTACTTTAGTTTGTACATATCTCCCGGTTTGTTTCTGCATATCCTGGTTTCAATAAGTCGGTCTATACACCAATCAGCTCAAGCGTTTGTATCCTATCAATGTTCAAATTTGGGGGCAATCAATGTCATATCCTATGGTCTCCCATGTATCTTAGACATTTCCTATCCAGTCAGAGTCCTTTGAAGCTTCTTGTTGAGTTAGTCAGTTTGTCTCATCTCCAACAAGGATTTTGCATCTACAATAATCAAACATCAAAACTCAACTGAAAACAATTTGTGCTTTTTATGCTTTTATCTCCTTGTAGGCTTACTGATTCGCATTGAGATTTTTGCATATTGTGTCCCTCCGAGCTCTTTGATGATGTCCTTTATAGGATTTAGAGAGTGATGACTGGGGGCATAATCTTTTCTTTGTCTTCTGCTTGTATGTGAAAATCTAACATCTTTGGAACTTCTGGATTGAAATGGTGTCCAACTGTAAGAGCCTCTATCTCGAATTGGATGGCCATGCGTACCTCGACCATTGATACCCAGACAATTCAAGGAAGTTTGATCTAACTATTATCTTTTTGAGTAAGTTCTTTCTCCTACTGTGGAACGCAATCTTGCCTAAGGATGTGAACGATAAAGGGTCACTACGGGTAATTCACATTGGATTTAAATGATCTCTTGACTGTTTGATGTGTTTGTAACGCAAGGCATACTCAAGTCATCACAATGTTTATGTTTTGATGCTTGTACAAATTGCTATATCAAAATGGACATGATATTCAGGTCATCCTGGCGTTTGTGCCTTGGTGCTTATATCTAATCCAACATTCTAAAAATAAAATCAATATTCATATGTCCATGGTTGTTTGACCAGTGGGGGTTGTATTGATTCTTGCACATACAAATCGATATTCATATGTCTATGGTTTCATAGCTAGTGGGCATTGTATTGATTTATCTGGTTACCTAAAAGTTCAATGATGATAACAAATCGACACATGATCAGTGACTAGGTCCTAGGTCTTAGGTTGCATTTCATTTTGCATGTCTCTTTGCATTTTGCATGCTTGCATGATCTCACAATGATTAAACGAACTTCAATGCTTAAATGATTCTTCAAATCACATCTTCAAATCTAACAAGAGCTGAATCTCACATGAAGGTTCCTCCAATGAAATAGCAAGTAGAATCCTTTTTCGGGATCAAAATTCAAATCTGAGATCATTCATATTATTAACCACTTGCATATTCGACCTTTGATCATCACAGAAATCCATAATTCAACTTAACTGATTATCTTACATCAAACTATCAAAATTTCAACTTGGTCAACTATGGTCAACTCATGGTCAAACCTAGTCAAACTTGGTCTTTTGGGACCTTCCAACGATGCAGAATGTGTTCTTGAATGTGTTTCACCACACTTCTCAAATCAATTAACATGCTTCTAAACTATAACGCTGACTTTTCTTGTCAGATTTCAATTTTAATCCCGAAGGGGGCATGGTATTGCACATCATTCAAAGTTTGTAAATCAAATTCTATCGATCAAATCTATCAATATCTTTCATCAGTGATCAAGACAACAATCACGTCTAGTCGCTGATTCATCAAAAGTCCTCATCGCTCGAGGCAAATCTATCATCACTTGGGGCATATCAGATTCATCGATCCATATCAATCTGGTATTCTCCTAATCTTGTAAACTGTATTAGTTTTTGCAACCATCAGATCATAGTGTTCTTTCCTTGGTTCTTCAGCAACTGAAGGATTCGGATGTGATACCTGCTAGTTCTGCTAAGACAATCGAGTCTAGAATGGGTCACTCACTTCTTATCAATCCTAAGGTTCAGAATTAGGTGTTTTGACACTTTTTCGCAATCATAGGTTTATTTTCTGCTACAGTGAACATTATCTCTGGTCATTCAGGACCTCCTATCTCAATATCTCTCAATTGGTTTCTATCTTGAGATCGGTTTATCTTTTGAATCAGTTTCATATCTCTATCAAATACAGACTATCTTTGAACCACTGCGCTTCGCACAGTAATTCAAAGAGGGGCAAAATGTAATACCCCAAAAATGGGTTATAAGTTCATTAACCTCCTACATCGACAAATCGAACAAAATTGACATCAAAGTCCTAACCTAAGGCACATCTAACATCATCGAATCATAATTGATTATCTTAAATTCTGCATCGGGGAATATTCCTAGTAATATTCCTAATTATCTTAATTATCTTTAATTTAATGATTATTTGGCGATAAATCACATTTATCCTAAGTTTGATTAATTGAATATTTTCATATTTAATTAATTAGATTTAATATTTGCCACTTAATTATGTAATTAAATTTAATTCTATCTATTATTAATTGTATTATTTAATTTTGACAATAAATCAAAATTCCTATCTTTAATTGATTAAATTCTTATTTAATTAATTAAAGCATGTTGTCATTATTTAATAATATAATTTTTAATAAAAGTTTGGTAAAATAGTTAATTAACCCATAAATTAATTATTTTATTTCAAAAATCAGTTGAGTTGAGGATAAATCACTTTATTTATTTATTTAATTCTTAATTATTATGCATATTCAAAAGAAACAGTTAAACTCCAAATCAAAAAATCAATGCAAGTTATTGACTTTTTGGAACTCAACATCCTTTTGGAGTTCAAAAAGCTGATCTAAACTCTAATTTGAGTTAAAAAGCTATTTTTGCATGTTTTTGCATGTTTTTGAGAATTAACTATCTTTCATGATCAGATAACTCAAAAATCAAGATGAGTTAATTTGAGTGATTTATGGCTTTTCCCATGCACCTCCAAAGCCCTGGATTTCTATAAATTAAAGGCTTCAGCTCTTCACAAATCATCTCATATTTTGCACAATCACGCTGGAGAATTGGAATTGAAGAATCAAAGCTCTTGCGAATCGACATCTTTGTGAGATCAATCTTATTTTTGCATTCATATTACATATCATTGTTAGATTCATAGCATATCAATTTCATCTAGCATAGATTCATATCGGTTTTTATCATTCTTATTGCATAGAAAATATCAAAAAAATAGATTAATTGCATTCATATTTCATATCTAGATCAATTGCATTCAAATCCTTCATTTAGGTGTCGTCTAGGTCACTGATCTCGATTACAATCTGAGAACATTAATCTCGCACCTACTGGAAGGTAGTAAATCGTTTGGTTAGATAGCTTTCAATTTTGCACGATTTTGATTATAGCTAACCTCTAATGTTTTACTGAGTGTTGTGTCTACAGATCAGGTACAATTTTCACACACACAGGATGCGTCAATTGGTTTAATAGGAGGAAGAGTTAACACTCTATCATTAATCAACTTCAACATCGCATTGTGCAAAGATTCAAAAAGTGAAGTAAAATTACGAGAAGTTCTAAAAATATATGACAAAGGAGCCACACCTTTGGATGTTGCTGCCACTTGCTCATTAGCATTGGTGGATGAAATGAAGTTCTTTGCTTTCTTAAACTTGTTAAAGTTGTGGGATTGTGGCATAACTCTTATCAACTAGAGCCATTAGAGTGGTGTTCTCAAACCGATTCACTTGAAGTTGATAATTATGAAGCACGCCACATAATTAAGTAATAGAGGAAAAAATAGAAAGAAAAATCTTATCGCTAATATCTTTTTATAAATTATAAATAAAAATATGTTGCACATTAATATCATGCACATGATAAGAAATATGAGCATACAATTGCTTAAATCTACCAATGAAATCGGCCACTTTTTCTTTAATTCCTTATTTACAATCCATTAAATTAGTTAAAGAAATCTTAGGACCAATATAAGAAATTTGAGCATGCAAATGCTTAAATCTACCAATGAAATCAACCACTTTTTCTTTAATTCCTTGTTTACAATGCATTAAATTAGTTAAAGGAGTCTTAGGACCAATATTGTTTTTAAATTATTAAATGAAAGCATTTGTAAGCTTTTGAAAGGAGTCAATAGAATAAGGAGGCAAAGAATAATACCATTGCAAGGCTTTATCCTTAAAGGTTCTAGTAAACAATTTAGCTACGAGCCTATGATCATGAGAAAAATCACTACAGAATGTTTGAAAGGTTTTGACATGGGTCAAAGGATCACCTTTACCATTATAAGTCTTAAGATGATGAATCTCCATGTATTGTGGAATAATGACATGATTGATATCTAAGGACAAATGACTAGCAATGTCACAAGTATGAATATTGAGCTCGGATTGGGTTATTGAAGCAATTTATTGTTGTAATGAAGACACAATTTGAGCCAAACTACTAATAGTGGAATTAGTAAAAAGAGTGGTAGGAGATATGTGTGAAATATTTGGAGCATTGAAGGAAATGGAAGGAATGTTAGAATATAAAAAATGAACATTGTTGTAAGTGGGCATTGATGAAGGTAAAAAAACACATGGCACACTTGTAGGCAAAGTGGAAATGATAGGACTAGGAATGCTAACATGTGTAGGATTGAGATTTGAATGGAAGTTGTTATGAATGGAGCATAAGTGGACACACTAGGAATGGAGTTATAAATAGGCATAGAAGTCTCAACACTAGTAGTAGGTGGAATGAAACCTAGATCTTGAACATAATCTCTAATAGGCTTGACATTGTTATCAATAAGATGAGAGATACTACAGAAGATATTAACACCATGTTCATAATTATGAATTAACCTTCTTAAACCTTCCACAATGGAAATGACCTCAGGATTACAATTTTCTTGTCCTAACCATTGGTCATATTTCTCAAAGTCATTGGAAAGTTTTTGAACTTGCACATGAGAGACTCTTAAGGCCACATCTTTGTTATGAGAATAAAGTGAGGAGTTATTCTCCATAATAGGATTAATGCTATCAGGATGCATGTTGGTCTCGTCAAGATTTCTAGGAAAAATAGAAGGCTCGAGATCAAAGGAATCCATAAATCTATGGCTTTCCTAACCAAAACTCTACAAGTAGGACTCAAAGTAATAACACTCATGTACAAGAGAATGAAAGAAATATAGATCTAATGTAATTACAAGATTTGAAAGAGATATGCAATTCAACCTAACCAAAATAGCAATTTGTTTAATGAAAAACATATCTAACTATCAAATTTAAAGATGTAATGTAAAACATGCAAAGGTAGATATAGATTTAACTACCAAAATAAGAAGCATGTAATGCATATAAGGAGATCTGGACACCAAATCATAATTAAAATTTTATGAGTCAGATTCACCAAAGATGTATGATGGAAAATAGAGGCTATCAAAAAATGTATGTATATATCAATTCCATTTTCACGATTTTCTCTAGGAAGGAAGATGTCCCCAATAGGCTCAAGAGGTGACTCAAGTGCTAAATGGGGATACAAGTTCCTTCACTAAAATATGCAATGGATGAAATAAAAAATGATAAGATATCTAGCAATCTAAATGATTAACTAGGAAAGTCACTAAAAATTTGGTAAAAATAAATTGTAACAGACAAATAGTGAGCTGAAACTAACGAAAATGGAGACTAGAAGACAAAATTGATATGTGACAAAAACTTGAGCTCAAAATGGCAAGACCATGATGGTAATGGTGACATGTTCCCATAACATGACGACAATGACGACATGTTCCCAATGTTTTCAACTAAATTTTTCACTAATCGTCGGACTATACCTGATCTACCCATATTTGATTTAAAGGCTCTATAACATGTTCCTGCACATGGACAAATGGGGAAAAAGGTTGACTAAAGGGGTTTCCATTGGTCAAGCCCATGTCTAGGAATCAACCTTAGAAATGAAATGAAATTGCATAAAGGACTGTAAATAGAAAGGTAAATAATAGATTCACCTTGCATAAACCCTCATGGACAGATGTAGAAATCACTCATATCCATGAAGATGCTTGAATGTGCTTGAGGTACAAAGAGTTGACCTTGGAATGAGATGTATAATCAATGAAACCTTCACAAATGCATAGATCTACGAATGCCACTCCTAGATCTTGAATGTAGATATGCTTGATAATACTTACAAAGAAGGAGAGAGAATAAGGAATGAAGGATGAATCTTCTTGCTTGATTGAGAATTCATCTACTTGGCTATCACGGGAGAGAAACTTGCATCCATTGGAGAAGATTGCCTTTGACTTGAATGATCTTGAAGAATTGGAGACTTGGAGATCTTGACTTTGGGTGCTAGCTTTCAAATCTTGAATCTAATTGGTCTTGCTTGCTCAAAAACTCGATAGCTTAATTGTAAAAAATGTTTGCACTTGATAATCGATCATGGGTGTCAAAATGAGGAGTGATAAGGGGTTCTTATACTAACTCCATAATTTCAGTATTCAAATTTGATCTAGGCTAGCCACATAAGGAACCCCGAGAGAAAACCTTCGCATCAAGCCCCAGATTAAATTTGGACCCCAAAACCTAGGGATAGGTCATCATTGGTGACATGTACATGGGAAAATGGGTTTAAATTCAAACCAGAGCTCAGGGAGAGTGAAAAAGAGTGTGAAACAAAGAGCCAACTTGCTAGGATCAAGTATATATAACGGACATTCGAATCTCAAAATCACCAAAATGGGTCTAATAGGTCCCAATAAAGCAACCAATCATGGGTGCTAACTTTCTAGGACGACACAAGATTAAGTAAGGTTATGCTTTTTACTGCTATTATGGTTAAATGATAATCAATGTAAGTTGATGATCCTCTTTGAATATTCATGTTTTTTAAAAGATTATGACCAATAATTATTGTTAATAAATGATTATTGATGCATCGAGATAAAAGATGATTTTATGTGAGAAGAGGTGGTGTCGTAACGTTCAAATAATGATCAAGCCACTAAAGTTCCCTTTTATGGACTATCATTATTTGATGATGATGTCTTATGTACTTTGGCTATTTATGTATATGTGATTTGATACTCATGACACGTGGTGTTTGAGTGATGGAAGGTATCACTAGGTATTGACTCCACCTAACTTCACATGTCGGAGTGTGTCTATATTATCTTGGAGGGTGGGTTAATTGGAGATAGTCATATGGCCAACCATGTTCCTAAGCTTAATTGTCATTCCTAGTCTTGGACGACAATCGCCATGTTGTTTATATTTACTAGTTGGTTACCGTGTGGTAACATTCGACTACCCTATATTATATGATGAGACCAATGACTTGTGTAGTGCAGTCCAGTTGTCCGTTATGATCGTTAGCACTGCATGAGTAAAATAATATATTTAATTATTGTTGGAGTTAGTGGTTGTTATAGTTAATGTTGGAAAGTATTGTTCGAGGCATTTTATTAGCTTTGGGATATTATTATTATGTGAGTTTTTATATTTTAAAAGTTTATTGTTGAGATTTTAACTTGGGAGGAATATTACGTTTTATTGCTTTGGTAAAGTCTTTATATTTGGGGGGAAAGTTGTTTTATTATTATGTTTTTGATTTTTGGGTTTCCCCCAATTCTTCACGAGCTCTCTAAAAACCCTCTCATGGGAATTCAATTTTTTCTCGGGATGGAAGGATTTTGTTGGAGGAATTTTGCAGGTAGTGGTTTGATTGTTTTGTTTTGGCAATTGCTATCAGTTGGCCAGATTTTGTGGCTTTTAATTGTGAGTTAGATATACTCTTCACATTTTATGTTTTCTTCGTGGGAGAGGAAAGAAATCCTCCTATCTTCTTGGTTTCTCATTTCAATTGAATATTGAGTTGTAAATGCTTTGTGAGTTGATTCCAAGCATATGTCCATTTTGCAGAAGTTCTTTTGATAATTTTTTTTAATTTATATAAAGAAAATTTAGAAATGAAGATTTAAATGTTATTACGCCGAGAGGCATAGCTATACAATGGGAGCATGAATGGGAATACCAACACGGGAATATGCCATAATAGATTCCTTGTAAATAAAAACTATTATTCTAAATAACTAAATAAAAAATTAGCTGTCCGAAATAATAGCTGGCCAAAAATAATAGTTGGCCGAAAATATAGGTGCCCGAAAATATAGCTCACCAAAAATATAGGTGGCCCAAAATATAGTTAAATAACTAAATAAAAAATTAGCTGGCCGAAATAATAGGTGGCCAAAAATAATAGTTGGCCGAAAATATAGGTGCCCGAAAATATAGCTCATCGAAAATATAGGTGGCCCAAAATATAGTTAATAATATAGAAATAGATTCAATATGCCATAATATAGAAAAATTAATTAATTAATTAATTAAAAATAGTTTACTAATTTTTAAAATAGAAAAATTAATTAATTAAAAAATACTTTATTATTTTTAAAAAATAAATTATTTTAATTTAAAAATAAAAATAAAAAAAACAATTATTAAGGCACACAACCCCCCCTTCCGAATGGGCGTTTTAATTTTTTTTAAAAAAATTAATAAAAAAAAATTATGCTTTGTACATTAGATTAATTTATTCTTAAATATTACACTCTTTAAGCATACATTAGATTAACAATTTTTAATAATTTACATTTTTTACATCATTATCATAAATAATTTTTATCATTATTGTGGAGGGCAATGCCGCCATATTAATGAAATTTGAATTCAATTATTCTTAATAGTTTTTAAAAACATAGGTTAAACATACCTTAGATTTCTTAATAGTTTTTAAAAACATAGATTAAACATACATTAGATTTCTTAATATTTTAATATTTCAATTATTGCTAACATTATTTTTATAAGAATATATTATTTTTATGTTTTGAAATTAAAAATATATTCTAATAAATATCTATTCTATGTTCATAGATTAAAAAAACTCAACAAATATTTATTTTCTATTGAGGATTGTATTAAAATAATTAAAATGTTTTTTTTTGCGTTGTTGTAATGCAAAAGGTATAACAAATGGATTTCAATTTTGAAATTAAAAATATATTCTAAATATATATTTTATGTTTTGAAATTAAAAAAACTCAACAAATATTTATTTTTTATTGAGGATTGTATTAAAATAATTAAGAATTGAAGAATTGAAGAATTTTAGAGGAGCCAATTTTCAAGCAAGTTATTTTCAAGTGAGATTTTCATTTTGATTTGTATGTTATTTTAAAGTGAGATTTTCAATTTTCAAGCAAGTTATTTTCAAGTGAGATTTTCATTTTGATTTCTATGTTAGAATAAATTGATTTGCATTTAAAATAGTATGATTAATTATATATACTAATGTTTGTTTAAAACTTTGCAGGATACCATTCCACCTATGACTACCTCTGACAAAGAGTCGAACATCATGGTTACAAGCCCCTCTACTTCGGTGGCCTCGAATGATGTCTTTGAGACTGAATTTGACAAGTGTTCACGAATCATTGTAGATTCGTGCACAACTATAATCAAAGCTCTGGAGCACGCCGCATTATCAGTTGACTATGTTGACGAACTGGATATAATGCAGATGGCAGATGTTGCAAAAGTTCTGCGCGAGACATCGGCAAAAGTGGATGCATTTCCATCAATGATGAAAGAAGTCTATCGCGATCATTGTACAAATAAGGGTCGCAATACCAACTTTATTGTTGAAGAATATGTGATGTACTTGCATCATTATGGAGAAATGTTATTGATTTAGATCGTTCTAATCTTGGCTTTCAACCTTCTTAATTATTTGAATAGTTGTATTGGGACTTCTATTTCCCTTTTTATCTATATCAGTTTCGTGAATAAGATAATAAATAAATATTTTTGGCTATTTCCATCATGATTACCCCTATACTTGCAACATTTTACAACATGTTTTGTTGAACTCTATATTTCTAATATTTATTCCTTCAATTGATGTGCCGAATAAATGTGAGGAATTAATTATAGAGGATATCTTATTCATTCCTACTTCTAACCTAATCCTAATCAATGTTAAACAGCTATACCAAAACCTTTAACTATATAAAATAAACTATTAAAAGTAAATATTAAATGAAAACTATTTAAATAAAACTATATCTTAACCCATAGCACAACGTTAAATTAAAAACAATAATTATCGTAACCTTAACCCTAACTCTAATATATTATCATTATCATTATAGTTATAGTAATATGCTAACCGTTCAAGTTAGTTGTTACCATGTCCCTACCATTGACCCTTCCTTAAATGGTAACATTATATGTGATACTAATAATAATTATCATGTTAAACTGTAAACAACATCAAAAAATATATTCCCAATTATGATACTTTGATCCTAACTCTAAAACCTATATCCTATCGCTAACTATGTCCATAATCTTACTCTCGTACAAACCCTAATACTAATCGTAAACCTAACACTACATATGATTTAACCCTAACTATAAATCATACATCCTAACACTGCACACAACCTTAAATTGATCCTAACCCTAACCCTACATGTACAATAGCCTAAATGTAATTGTAACTATTAGTAATCTTGACCATATTACTAACTATAATGCTAACCCTAACCCCTTACCCTAATCTTTACCTTTAATGTGAGAGGTGCAAGTCCAAAATTAATAGTACTCCTAAGGTTAAAATTAAGCTTATAGTAACCCTTACTATGATACTAATCCTAATTGTAAACATAGAATCTTATCCCTAATCGTAACCCTAATCCTAACTACTATGTTATCGTTAACATTCTAATTATTTATATACGGTAACCATTCAAGATAGTTGTTACCATGTCCCTACCATTTACAATACGTTAAATGCTAACGTTAAATAAGATACCAATGATAATTATCATGTTAAATTGTAAACAACATCCAAAAATGTATTACCAAGTATGATACTTTAATCCTAACTCTAAAACCTAGATCCCATCACTAACTATGCCCATAATCTTACTCTCACAAAAACCCTAATGCTAACCCTATACCCAAACCTACATATGATTTAACCGTGACTATAAACCATACATCGTAACTTTGTGCATAACCTTAAATTGGCCCTATTTGTCATACTAACCTTAACCAATCTTTTAACCCTAATACTAATCCAAACTGTAAACCTAACATTATATCCCTAACCATAATGCTAACACTAACCTTAACTGTAACCTAATATAATAACTATTGCTAGCTTATATATATTGTGCCTATTGTCTATATATGGATCCTAACAGTTCCCCTAACACTAACTTTAGGTGTAACAATAACATTGGCACTAATCGTTGTTGTCACAATAACAATTATCGTAACACTAATTGTAAGTGTAACAATACCACTAACCTTAATCATAATACGGGCACTAACCCTAACAATAACCTTAACCTTTAAAATATCAATAACCTTGACCGCAATAATGACAGGAGACCTAACAAAAAAACTTAAATGTAACAAAAAATAAATCGAACACTAACCTTAACTATAATAATAACACTAACCTTAATTGTAATTGGAGCAATAACCCTAACAAAACTAAAAAATGTAAAATAATAGTTCTCAAAACACTAACCTTAACTGTAACAATAACACTAACCTTGATCATAATATTAGCACTAACCCTAACCATAACCTTCACCTTAACAATATCATTCATCTTAACTGTAATAATAACAAGCAACTTGACCATGACATTAACCTTAACCGTATTAATAACACAAACTTGAATAAACTTCTTAAATGCAACCTAATAGTTCCCATAACACTAACCTTAGGGATAACAATATCACAAACACTACCTGTAGGTGTCACAATACCCCTAAACCAGATAAAAATATAGCCTAACAATAATCCTAACACTAACCTTAAGTGTAACAATACCACTAACCTTATCCTAATACCAGCACTAACCCTAATAATAACCTTAACCATAATAATAACATGAACCCTAACAAACTTCTTCAATGGAACCTAACAGTTCCCCTAACACTAACTTTATGCGTAACAATAGCACTATTACTAACCCTTGTTGTCACAATTTTCTATTACTCGAATACTTAATAATAGCATTAACAATAACCCTATTTAAAACATTGAACCTAACCATAACGCTAACACTAACCTTAACTGTAACAATAGCATAAACCTTAATCGTAATTGGACCAGTTTCCCTAACATACCTCTTAAATGTAAAGTAACAATTTCTGTAACAGTAACCTCAGCTCTAGCAATAGTACTAACCTTAACCATAATAATAACACTATCCCTAATAATAACTTAAACCTTACCAATATGACTAACCTCAGCTCTAGCAATGGCACTAACCTTAACCAATATAATAACAGTATTCGTAGTAATAACTTAAACCTTACCAATATGACTAACCTTAACTATAATAGAAGCAATATCCCTAGCAAATTTCTTAAATGTAACCTAACATTTCCCCTAACACTAACCTTAACAATCTCACTAACCTTAATTATAATAGTTTAACATACCCTAACACTAACCTAACCATTATATTAATACTAATTGCAAATGTAATCCAACCTAACCAACTGGGTTTAATAACCCTTACAACAATTATTTAAAATATAAAATATTAAATGTCTTTTGTGTTGCGTTGCCACTGCTACTAGCTTATATATATTTATATATATAATACGCCGAGAGTAATCCTTCTCGAGGCACCTATTTTCTTTAAATTGCAAGCTGCAATAGGCGCCTCAAGAAAGATTACTCTCGGCGTATTATATATATAAATATATATAAGCTAGTTGTATTTTGAAATGTTGGATGGTTATAGTTCAGCTAAAAAAATATCAACAATGAAAAATTTATGTCTGACAAAAATAAAATTTCTAAACACAGTAAGCGGAATTACCGTTCACATATTGCGATAATAAAAAATAAAGCCGGATGAATAAAAAAATAATATTTATAATCATTTTAAAAAATGTGTATAGCCATATTCAAAGATCACTGTATTTATACGAATTCAAAATCACCTCTATTGCACAGGAAAGCTAAATCCCAAACAGCAAAGTGAAAAGGATCGCCCAACGTACCTGTAAAAAAATACCATACGACATTGCTGCTAGGGTTTGATTTACACGACAGCATTTTAGCTACGGCTGTTAAGGTACACAATTTTGTGCGGTTGAAAGGAGATTATCACTACTGACAGTAGAAAAGAAAATTTCTTTCCTCATCCGAGCCGACCTGGCTAAAATCGCAGCCGGCGGATCTGTTGGGGTAGTTGCAAAGTTTCAATACAATGGTAACGGGTAGTAATAAATAAGGATTCCTTATAGTTACTCTTGTCCCGCCTGAAATTTGAATTGATATATTTTTAATCTATTGTAATGTGTATTGTCTCTGTCTTTTTCAGATACATTGAAATAGTTTGCCATCGAGTAGAAAAGCTCTTCATTGTCATCTGTGCAAGGAGGGTGGTTTTTGAAGAAGACATAAAACAGTTGCTAATTGAAACAAGCAACATGAACGGGGAGCCGGTGCAGAAGGTTTGGTCGCGATTATTATTGTTTTTAATTCTATTTTGATTTGTAGTTTGATGAGTGGGGTAGTTTAGTGGATGCCCTTCCTACAAAATTTTGGATAGAAATTGCTCATTCCATTTCACTCGAAACAGGAAAGCAATGTTGAGTTCATGTAAATTTCCCAAATCCGACACGCCGACCATTTTAACTAGAAAACTGATAATGTAGATGTTTTTTTGCCTGCCGTCGTTGAAGAGGCAAGGCTTTGGAATGTAGATGATTTCTAATCAAAATTAACTTTCGAAGGTTCTACCATTCAGAAGGAAACTGGCGTTAGGATTTCTTGTCAGAATTACCTATAGAAGGTCTGCCCCTGAGAAGGAAACAGTAGCGCTATTAATCTGATCCGGCTACCCCTGATTCACCTTCTCGTCTCAAACTTGCAGGAAACTGTAGCTATAGCTTTGTGGTCCCATGATTTATTGTGTTAACTGTAGTTACAAAAACCTGAATGTCTTTTAACAGGTAGCAGGATGGCGCTAAGAAAAAACAAGACGAAAATCAGAGATTTCCACAAGTTGTATGACAATTAAAGAGCGTTCTGTGGGTTGCACCAATACACAGCAAAGTGATCCTTATTTTAGCCGAAGACACAGAAGTAAATGACAGATCCGGGGTTGGGAAGGGTCCAACCAAACATCAATGTATATGTTAATCCATGCTAATTACAACGACATATGTAAAACAAATGATTTACAAAAAACGATATAGCAATAGCTCTAATCCAACCACAAGATCTAATGCCTTTACTTGTCCGTTTTTTCAGAAAAATGAAGGATATGGTTAGAAATTGCACTACCTACAAGTTTACAACATCTGAATAAGAGAGGCCATCTCTCCATAGTAGCATACGCCAATGAACTAAACTGAAGAATATTCATCAGTAGTGATACTGGGATTTCCTTTAAATAATTGTTTCAGAGAAAAACAAGAAAATTTACTAAGACTGGATTTGCCAATAAACAAAATTTCCAAAAAATATTGACCAAGTCTTTGAATGAAATGTAATAAAATAAATAAATTTTCCAAAACATAGTTGTGCTAATGGTTAATAATTTAATTCTATATTCTCAAATGGGGTTGAGCTTAAGAGGATAGTAATGAGGGCTGCCATAGGATAATTGGTTGTTAATTCACAAGTAGACTTGGTAAATTTTAAATGTTAAAATTGGATAAGAGACATTTAACTGTGGTGCAGCACATGCAATATTCAAATCTGTTGCAAGTTTCAAATTTTCTGTTCTACACGTCAGATCAATTTTGTCAAGAAAAAGAAAAGACATTCCGCCTTCTCTCAACTAGGATAGAGAGGATAATGACAAACTACAAAGGATTACTGTGAAATTTAGATGCCTGAGTTGAAAGACAGAACACACTGCCTCGGAAATTTCTTCCCACATTCATGAAGTCTCCAGCTGAATATAGAAAAGAAAGCTCTTGGCGACGAGAGCCAAATATAAACCACTGCATCACATAGAGTCCTAATAGTTCAACGAGTTGGAGGTTTCCCCAAAATCTTTGAAGAAGCAGTTTGCACTACAGAGAAAGCTTTCAGACAAACACTGTTGCCTTATTAGTTATTCTTTAACTACATGGCAAAATGCCAAATACATTCAAAGGATTGTAAATTCTCTTTATTTAATTTGCCTACTAAAAATTCTCATCCCTAAATTGGCTAGAAGGTCCACTATTATTTTCCACTTATCCCTTTGATGAGAATCTGACAATCCTCCTCCTTATTAGTATGGGCTATTATAAATATATCTTGAAAAATAATATTTAGCTGCCAAATCTGACTGCACCTATTATGGATGCGTTTGATACCAAGAAGCGAGTCTCAGTTAAAGTCTTTGTGACAACAATTGCTGTACAATGCTAGTACTTTATATGATTTGTAAATATGCATTATCTGCCCAACCCGCCTGGGTTTGTCATAGTTGTCCTATCAAAGTTCAGTTTTATCCATTCCTTTCTTGGGAATACAAATTAAAGTTTGGTCTTGAGATCTTAACTTCACCAACCCTATTACTAGAGTATAATTATAATTAAACTTGTTTATTATTGTGTTGTTTTGTATTGACCATGCTAAAAATGAAAAATAATGACAGATTCTTGAGAACCAAGTGCTGACCATAGCAAAAGCGGTAGAGGAGAAGCTGGATGAGCAGATATCTTGTTTAGATCTAGATCGGTTGGATGAAGATGATCTGGAGCAGCTGAGAGAAAGAAGGCTGCAGGAGATGAAGAAAATGGCTACAAAGAGACAGCATTGGCTTTCTCTAGGTCATGGGGAATACCAAGAAATACCCTCAGAGAAAGAATTCTTTGCTGTAGCCAAGGCAAGTGAGCGTGTTGTTTGCCACTTCTACAGAGAGAACTGGCCATGCAAGGTTTCTGACTTCAACTTTTTCCCCTTCCCTTTTTTGTTTTGTAAATTCAAGTTCAGATAATGGATGGGTACAAAAGGACATCTGATCAATATTTTTAAATGAATCTTCCAACTGTTCTTCCATTTTTTGGTTGCAGCTTGCCAAGTAGATATACTTGCATATGTAGTGTGAATATTTATAGTCTTATAGATGACGATGGAGAAGTTTCTCAAGTATCTGCAGTTGTATATCTCTAGCTCTTTTGGGCACATGGTTATTCCTCTCTTTATTGTCTCAAGATCAGGAAAATAGTAGGAACAGAGTCACAGCAACAAACAATTGACTAAACTTTTCATAAACTTTAATGGAAGCTGAAGGACTGTTTCCTTCAAGTTGTATTTCAAGTTGATTGGGGCATCATCCTTATTCACTTTCCATCTTGCCAGATTGGCAACCAGTAAAGCTTAAGTACCATTCATCCCATTGAAAGGAATCATGCTGCTTGATATTTGTATTCAGTCTGATGCAGGAGCATCCAAGGTTTGTGCATCCTGCACACCCAGACATATTATTCAAATGATTTTGATTTTTCTTTTCTGGTATTTTTCATGTGTGGCAGGTCTTGCTTGATGTTTCTGTTCTTATGTTGTACTCTTTCCGTCATGGTCTCACCTGTTGCTGGCATGAGTTTAATCTTCTGTTGTGTGGAGGTGTAGATTTATAATAGCAGCTGTCCTTCAATGTTGGACAGTTTCATTCCTGAAACTGCACCCACTTCATGATGATGACTGTTAGTGGCAGTAGTTACAAATCCTGAACATGGGTGATTAATAGCAATTACATGTTAAGTAGCTGCTGGCAGTTACCTGTCAGGTGCAGCCTCACCTTAAAAATAGCTATTTCTGGATGGCGACTCATAATAGTCAGTAATGCTAGGTGGTTACCATAAGGTCTAGTTTACTACTCTCATCCATTTGCTGCAGACCTTTAATACTCATACCTGAATGTAGTCATGCTTCCTGCTGGCGTTTTCACTTTTCTGAATTCTTATTGCTGGCAGTTACTGGACACCACCATTTACGTGGTGTGGACACTAATCAAATATAAACCTCGACCCTGGCAGTGGCAGAATAATTCATTGAAGGCATTCTGGTTACATATGGCTAAGTTGAGAAGATTTGAAAAAAACGTCAACAGGCAGCCCGTGTGCTAGGCTGAGTGTTAGATATGAAGTTTTAGTTGAAATGCAGAAGGTTTTTAGTTACTGAGTATTTTTTAAGGTCTGTTTCCAGGGCTGTGTGCCTGTAGCTTTAATTGTTTGATTTTGGACTTTCTGAGTGTTACTTGCTAGGTTATATGCCTGTAATTAGTATTGGCCGATTAAAGAAATGGGTTCCATTGCTATTTAATTGTAATGCATTTCTTTCAAAAGGAGGAATGTTGTTATAATGTGAAATACTGGCTGCTGTAGTATGTTGATTGGGTGTGTGTAGCTGCTTGGGTTCACTTTGAACACCTGATTTCTTGACTGCATTACAGACTATTTTCTTCAAGTTATTTGGTTTTGAGCTTTAAGTGATATAAATTCAAATTTCCAATCATGGCCACTGAGAAATCTTCTAAAGTGAATGTGTAGGCCTTATAGAAGTCATGGTCGAATCATGTAGAGACTGGACAAGGATAACAGTAATCTAGTCATACAAGAATCTTAGAACTTCCATATCTATCATTTCATTTTTTTGAAACATTCCTTTTTAAATTTTAATTGATCAGTTTAAATTTTAAGACTTTGAATCAATGTGCTGTGTGTCTCTTGAACTCTGTTTTACAATGCCCATCTTCTCTGCTATTCCTGAACTTCAGGATGTTGCCATGTTCAATGATTCATCAGATTCTATGGATGTACCCAAATGTACCCAGCCACCAAAAAAAAATTGCTGCACAGGCGTACCATTCCAATGTACCTGTACCCTTACCGAAACCTGATTTGGCAACTTTGAATTTCTCTAATGACACAGATGAAACGCGCATCCTTCGTAAGGTACTGCTGATGGAACCATTCCCTATGTCGTGTTTGTTCCTGGGTAATTGGTCTGTTTAGTTGAGATAGGATGCTTATGGTTACTTGAGTGTTACCAGGCTATGTTTTTTTCTTCCATTTCATTCTTGATGCCCCCTTTATATGTGCCTTGGCTGTGTATGGTTCAACTTGATTGTTAGAGCAGGCACATAAGTATTTACTTCACTCCAAAGGCTAGTAGCTCTTTTTCTAAGTCATCTCTTACCACCCCTATTGCCTTTGCTCTAGCAACTCTGTCATAGTTTAGCTTGATGATTCCTGGGGGAAGGATTTGCCACTGTAATTTCCCTTTTAAGTACCTCGACCAATCTCTTCTTCAGGGGAAGCAATGATTTGAATCCCCCACTTTCTGAAGACATCTTATTCCTGCCAAGCAATCTATGCATGTTTTTCATTTTAATGGTTCCTACAAAGATTTAAACTAAGTTTTATTTAATCTTATCATACACCAAATCTGAAGGTTCAAGGCTGTTCCTAAAAGTGCTCCCATTTTTTACAATCCAAGATTTCCAATTTCTATTTGGGTCCCTGAAAGAGCTGAAGTTGGAGTTGGCTGGTTAAATCTGTAAGGTTCCAAAAACTTTTAGAAACTGGCTTGTCCCCATAGAGGTGTCCCTTGTAACCTGTCTGTGCTTCTAATTCTTTCTAAAGGCTATCCAAGTGAAAGTTGCATGCTTGGGCCATTGGAAATGATGCCAAATATTCAACCAGTGAATATTGTCACTCTCATCAATTTGTACTATAAACCAGTAAGTTTTGTTTTCAGTTTATTCCTATGTTCCATGGATTCTTTGGATTGGTGGATGTGGGGCATAGTCCTTGGGGATGGGGTGACCAAGGGCCTAGATTTGGGGATGGCAGCAGGGTGGAGGTTTTGGGGGGCTGAGCCTAGTGGGGTTGAGGGATAGCACCCCTTGTGGGGTCTAGGTGCAAAATTCCTATTGGAATTGAGGGCTAATAGTTATACTGAGAAGGGGGGAGGGGAATCAGGATTCAGTATAACAACAATTTTCACCAATTTAAACTTTATCAACCACAATAGTATTATTTACTAAATTCCAAAAATCATGCACATAAGAACACAATAACTCAATGTTAAAAAAGGAAACCCTAATGGGAGAAAACCATGACAAATTAATGCTTTTATATAATTCTTCTTTTACAATGTTTGTAGGCACCAACCTACTAGAGGCACCAACTCCTAACTTAGTTTGTGAGCACCAACCCACTAGAAGCACCAACTCCCAATCTACTAGAAGCACTAACCCCTACATTCACTTCATGAGCACCAACTCACTAGAGGCACCAACCTCTTGATCAATTCATGAGAGGCACTAACCCCTTATTAGTGGGAGTTTTGTAGAGAACATTTTCTTTAATCTTGCTGCAGCTGTGAGATGGTCAGCACATCCAACAAGATAGAGATGGAGAAGTTTAATGGCGACAATTTTCAGTTGTGGAAACTCAAAATGGAGGATATGCTTGTGGATAGAGATCTATGGACTATGGTATCTACAACAAAATCCAATTACAATGGCCCATGATGTTTGGGATGCAATAGATCAAAAAGCCAAGGGTTTGATGAGACTTTGTTTGGCTGATTCTGTGCTCTTGAATGTCCATGAAGAGAAGCCTATAATTGAACTTTTGAAGAAACTTGGAGACATTTATTAGGGGAAATCCTTGGCAAATAAGATATTCTTGAAAAAGAAGTTGCATTCTTTGAAGATGAAGAAGAATCCCTTGTAGATCATTTCATTGCGGTCAACATGATTGTTGCTCAACTGGGTTTTGTCAGTGTGAAGATTGATGAACAAGACAAGTTCATGCTTCTATTATGTTCTTTTCTATTGGAAGCACAAGAACCACTTTGAAGATGGAAGATGTGAATGCTTTGTTGTTGTTTGAAGAAATGTGAAGGAGATCTTTCGAGATGGTGTAATGTCCCCTTTCTAGACGATAAGAGTTGAGCATAGGGTTGACCTATCACTCGAGTTACCGTAGGTTAATGATATGTTTAGGTGACTCATTTTGAGGGTCATGGAGCTTTGTAGGGACTCTTTGAGTTGTTTTGGATGTTCAGACGACAATTCCTACATTTTAGGTTACTCTCTTATTTTTTAGGGAGAATTGGCAGTTGATTGGATGGCCACTCGGGAGACCAGGGAGCAGATCTGGATCCTTGTGAGTAGTTACAGGCGTTTGGAGAGGTTCCTATTTTTTAGGGCAAGTCCCTATTTTTTAGGAGGAATTGTCAATTGGCCTACAAGACTCAAGCAACATTAGTGATCACAGTGCTTTAGTCGGAATTCGGTTTTGAGTCCAGATTTGGATTTTATGAATAATCCGGGAAATATTTTAATATTTCCTAAGTTGGTTGGAATAAATAAATAATAATAATGTTGCTTTATATTATTATAATAAAGTAACAAGTTGCCCCCCCCACCCCCGTGCCATGATGCCTAGGAGACATGAGTTAAGTTATTTTTAAAAACAACTTAATTTTATTAATAAGGGAGCCTGAGGGGGTTGAGGGAGGCATAAGGAAAAGTAAAAATTTAATTAAAAAAATGGAAGGCAACCCTAAAAAGGAATTAGGGTTTGAGGCCAATAAAGCAACATGAGGGAGTTCATTTTGGGCATCTCGGAATCATTTTTACAATCAGCTTTTGGAGATTGAGCTCTGCAACTCAATTCAACAGCTTTGCAACTTTGAGGAATGAAAA
Organism: Chamaecyparis obtusa; assembly: GCA_027943335.1. Lineage (NCBI taxonomy): Eukaryota > Viridiplantae > Streptophyta > Pinopsida > Cupressales > Cupressaceae > Chamaecyparis > Chamaecyparis obtusa. Next base: position 228,061 of record BSBK01003091.1, on the reverse strand, counting down.
CTTCTTAGAGGCAGGTGAGTTTGGATGCAATCCCAACTCACTTAATTGAAGAATTCCTCCAGAATTCTTGTTTGTGCATCGAAATCAGACCTGTAGCAGCATTATCAAATTGGTGACAGTGAATTGATCAGGTTTTAGAGGCCATTGAAGGCTGCCACATCCATTTCCAACCCCCACCTGGCTTCCTAGGGCAGATTGTACACATTGGAAGCACATGGGGTGTCAAATAAATAAATTAGGGCAGACTGTACACATTGGAGGCACATGGGGTGTCAAATAAATAAATTAGCAGTATTTAGGGTTTGAACAAGGTTGGAAAATCATTATCAACAACAGTAATAAATAAATAAGTGGTTCTTTCAGGCTCTCATAAGTGTACATGGTTAATATCAGCATTTCAGTGTGGAAAACTTGTCAAAATTGCTTACCTTGCCTGCCTGCTTGGAGGAAACTGTAGCAGATCTATCTATTCCTTGCATAATTGTTTTTGATAATTATACTTGATGCAAATAAACCTCATTGGAGGTATTGTCACCATTTGGGTACTCCTGTATTGCCAGTTTCACCAGTTCAATCAATAAAAAAATACATTTCCAGGCTACTATTGGGACTCTTGGTATGCTCTTCACTATTCTGGTTACAATAAATTATTCGAATTTGGTATTAGTGTTTGCTGTTATGAAGATCAGAATTCTGAAATAATTTATCTGTCTATTATTTCAATATATTTCACATTCAAAATCATTTGTTCATTGGCAAAGAAGCAAGAAAAAATCCCCAAGTACCATTTAATACTCAATTGCAATTTAATTCTCCAAAATTGATTTATTTTTGAACTTACTTCTTGACCTTGACTTGAAATTTGAATTCCATGATTAAAATCAATCACTCCCTATCAAAGGCACATATGAACTCCAATGCCATAATAGAGATTTTCCAAACGTTAAAGGCATGGTTAGGCATTGTAAATGCTAGGTCAATTAATGTATCCTTGAACCACCATGGTTTTAATTTTCACTTGCATTAGTAAAAAGTCGATAAGCGTTAACACTTATCCGTGGTTTTCCTTTTAAAAAAAAAATCACTACATGACATTAAAAAAATGCACACCCAACCATCTGACCCCATTGTGGACTTTCCCTTTTTCTTATTCCTCTAATGCAAAATGCTGGGAGCACATTTGGAGTTTGGCAGCGAACTTTCGTTTTGTCACATTTTCCTTCACTTAGCTCAATATGCGCTCGGGCGCGGTTTTGTGCTTATGGTGGATTTTTCTTTGTTTGCATCTCTCCATGACTTGGTCAAAATAGAGTTCAAGCGTGTTCGAGTGGGGGTAGTTGATTTTTATTAGTTTTGCAAACTTCCTTTGATTGAGTTGACTTGCGCTTGGGTGCAATTTTGCAGTGGTGAAGGATTTTCTTTCCATTCGTTCACATTCCATGACTTCATGCATTTCGCGCCCGAGCGCATTTTCAAGCTTGTGGTGGATTGTTTCTTTTTTTATAAAAAAACATTCTTTGACCATTACAAAATTGTCTTGGAGCGTGTTATGTTCTACATGAAGGATTCTTTTTTTGTATTGTCTGTGACTCAGCCACATCTGCACCTAAAGCAAATTTGGGGGGGGTGCAGGGGTTTCCATTGAGGATGGATCATGCCTGTAACATTTTCTTTGTTCACTGAAGTATGTGCTTTTAGTGCGTTTTGAGCTTCAAGACATGCCTTCTACCACTCATTATTCCTTGACTTGGTCGCTTTGGTGCTATAGGCACAATTCGTCATGCACAGTGGACTTTCATTTTTGCAAACATTCCTTTATTCTCAATAATATGCACTGGAGCATGCATTGGAACTTCCAACAGACACATTTTCTTATTTTTCTACCCAACATTCCTTTCATCAAAGAAAATCATGCTCAACTTGAGTGGGGCATTTGATGGATTTGAACTATTTCTTCACCCATGAATCACTCGCGACAGGTTCTGGTATCTTATTTTCCTTTTCTCGTGAATGATTGGGCATTACCTGGAAATAATTCCCTTCTGTTCATGGTCACATTGAATACTTCATGGAAGACTTTCGAGCTTCAATGACGGATTGTAATTCCTCTTATTGTTAAATTGACTCCCTATTCTTGCATGTCGAGTTTTGATTGTGCTGGGTCACTTTGGAGTATCTTGTGGATGGCTATGAATCGTGCCCTCTCTGGGTGCACTTGGAGCTTCTATGGTAACCATTTGCCATGAATGTTTTTCTTTAAACATTCCTTTGTCACTGGATTCTGCACTCTAAGACATTGAACTCTTCATCATGGATGTATGGCATTCACATATTTCCCTCATCCAACATATTTTGCACTGGAAGTACATATTGGAGTCATTTGGTCTAGACGATAGATAGTTTCCTCTTTGATCACTATTGAACAGGTTGTGAATTTGTCTTTCGGTATGCACTACACCTCATGGAGGAATTTCTACTGTTTGAACTCAATTTAAGCACCATGAATTCTAACTGCACATGCAAGGAGGTGCGGCTTTTTTTCTTTCCTTTTTGTGATACTGAACAAGCTTTTTAAACCCATGGATTCTTCCGCTATCATGTACCTTGGATTGGAAGCATTCTCCATGCGATGGTTAGTCTTTTGGCACAATCAGGAGGCCATTCAATCACCAACAATTCCTTTACTCTATTCATTGTGAAATGTGCTATTAGTGTAGATGAAGGCTTGGAGCGGCTTATATCTCATTGCATCATTCTTTGGACACCTGAAGACTATGCTGGACACATTTTCTCTGTTGTAATGTCCCCTTCCTAGTAGTAGGTCATTTTGGTGCCTGATTAGTCTATCTTTCCACCCGGATAGGCTAATGGCTTCTTTTCAGAGGATGCCAGCCAGTCACAGGTTTCAGTGGGCAAATATTTAATATTTGGGCTCTATTTCTAAAGTCAAATCACTTTATTTTATAAAGTGATATTATAAAGTCTCTTTAAGACTTATTATAAAGTTACTTTATGATTTAAAGTTACTTTATCTTATAAAAGTGACTTAAGTGAGCTTTTATCCCACATGGCTTAGTTTTGCGTGCTTTCCCTCACTTCGAGGTTATAAAAGAAAAAGGTACACCTTGGGAAAAGCACGATGAAATATAAAAAAAATAAAGAAAAGAAAAGCCTAGTTGCATTTGTGACCGATTATTCCCAAGGACGCAAACCCTTCGGAATTTGTGAAGAGGTTGGACGTAGCCCCAACATCTCTTCAAGAGGTGGAATCATACGGATTTCGTATTTGTGCTCCAATAGACTGGTAAGAGAAAGCTTTTCATGTGCAGTACTTTACACACAAGAAATCAGTTATTGTAAAGATTCAGCTTGTGCAAGTCAGGTGTTATAAGTTTCCGTACGATATAGTAGTCAAGATTGACAGGTTAACGTGAACATTGCTCGTTCCATCTTAGTATGTTGGAGTTGTTATCGAACCAGGCATATCTTCGGTTTTATAACTAAATACAATAAAATCACTGCAACACTATAATCGAGCTTGGGATTACATACGCACTGCATCTTTAGTGTTGACATTGGTAAGAAAGGGGAGAACGTGATTGAAGAGCCACAATAGCTAGCGCGAGGTGTAGAAGGTACCCACAGGCAGCGTGCGCGAGCAGAGAAGCTCATGCCCAAGGCAGTGAGCTGGTGAAGACTTCCCAGCGTGGATATTTTTGGAGGCGGGTGGACTATTAATACCACACCAGCTAAGACAACCTTCCCCGCACGCATAGTTGAGCTGTGTTGAGGGCATGACTAGGTTGTGACAGAGCGGAAGCAAGCATTGATACTAGGTTACGCGCTAACCATTGCCGCTAGCATTATTCCGCACGCCCATACTTCATAGTGGAATCCAATACTTAATGCCAACAATGACTGACTCACGTGCTTCATAACTCGGCAACCACAACTATCAGTAGACTGCGTTTGAGCATCAAAGGAACGATTGGTACTTACTATGACATTCTCAGTATTTGATATATGAAGCGTTGAATAAATCGGGTCTTTATCATTGCTGTGTACTCATTATTTGAATAGGAGTTTACATTCTACATTTTTGAGATTATATGCACGTTATTAAATTTGCTGGTGGATATATATATTTCAAATATTCAAATGCGCATCTAAACAGTGGCAAAAAAAAGTAAAATAACATACACTATGAGGAGACTATACAGGGAGTTACTGTTGTATAAAAGAAACATACACTTTGAGTTAATAAAAATAATACCATCAACACCTATTCGAACACCTTCAATATACAAAACTTAATAAACATACAGACAAGACTGGGTTAGAACATTACATCTGTATCTCCCATGGATTCCATGGCATAAATAGGCTCTCAATCTCTAGTATTAACTTGGTTGCAATGACCAACATTGTCGAGCGACTCCATATCAAACCCTACTTGTGCTGCAAAAAAGACCTGTGCATCTAGATGGAGGATTCCCAAATTCTCTGACTGTGGATGGCTCGCGCTCAAGACTTTTATTAGTTTGCAAGTATTTCAAACTTCTGCAATGTCTAATTTCTCCAAAAAATATTTTTTAGGCTACCAATATATTTGTGTCTGTGTCAATGATGGTTCTTGAGCATGCATTGAAGGATATGATGGATTAAAGACACCAAACACCTCCTTGTGTTGCTAGATTTTGACTTCAAAGTCATATTGTAGGGCCCTCTGCGAACTCTGTTTCCCTTGACACAACTTGATCATAGAGCAATTGCGTTTTGAGCGCACACACGGGAGAGGCATTTGGCGGCTTCATCTTGGACGGGCCTTCTCAGTCATATTGGATTTGTGCTTGAAGAACGATTTAGAGGCCTCCGCAAATATTTTTGTCTTTGATAATGACTCCTTGTTTTACACCATTTTGTGCTCTGGGTCTAAGAACTTCTTATCATGGGTAGGAATTAGGTATGATGAAGGATTTTCATTTTAGATCAATTCCACGCCTTTAAACACTGAGTTTTTTTTTTTTAACTCCTTATTGCAACTCATTCACACTTTCTCTGTAAATTGCCTTTTGATAGAGGGAAACTTGCAATAATTCATTTCTTTAATTATTCCAATGCTCGAGTGGGTGGATCAAACTTAGAGGGATATTTCACGCTTTTGGAGGATTATGAGGATTTATCATTGTGTTCACTTTAACGTGGAGGAGGAATTTATGGACTTAGAACATCTCCCTCAAAAATATAACTTTCTTTTGACATTTTTGGATTTGTGCCCTTAGGTGTAGACTGTTCCATGATGGCAAATTTTCAAGACTTATTCAAAATCACCACTTCACCATTTCTATATGTTTCTTGACCAAGGCTTTGACAATCAATGAATTACCTAGACTCGATGGAATTCACAACTCCTTGCATGCTGGATGTTCCCTCAGGATAAAATGCCTCAAAATTGAAACCTCAAAGGGTATGGGGGCTAAACTTTACCTAAGTCTGGGTCAAAATCTACCACTTCTTAGCTAGAGTGACAGGAACCATAGGAGATTGACACTAGAGCTACCAAGACAAGAAAACAAAAGGGGCCAAATAAACTGAAAAAGATAGGGGGTCCTTTATTTGATGGGCGATGTGTGATTAGGTCACACCAAGTCCTTGGTTGGTTTATGGCTAATCCTGGATGGGTGCATTGGGATGCAGTTAAGAGAGTGTTTAGGTATTTATGGGGTACATATGAGTATTCATTGTGTTTTCATGGTTATCCTATTGGACCTCAACTTTCATTTTGCATTTGTGGATATGTGGACTTGGATTGGGCAGTTGACATAGACAAAAGAAGGTCCACTAGTAGATATGTTTTCACGATGTTTGGTGGTGCTATCAGTTGGATGAGTGAGCGACAGTTGTAGTCACTTTGTTCACTATAGAAGCAAATTACTTGGCAGCTACTCATGCTTGTAAGGAAGCCATTTGGCTTAAACAATCGTGTTTAGATATTGGTTTTGATGCATGACAAATTAGTATTTGTTGCGATAGCTAGAGTACCATTTGTTTAGCAAATAACCCAACCTTCCATGCCAAGACAAAGTTTATTCATCTACAATTTCATTTTGTTCATGATATGGTTGAAGATGGAGAGGTGGAGTGAAGATGGAAAAGGTTGATACTTTGGTGAATGTTGCAGATGCACTGATGAAGTTAGTGGGCACAAAGAAGGTTAGATGGTGTGCTAGTTCTATGGGCCTTGGGGCCTTGAGTAGATGATAGAGATTGACTCTTGATAGGTCTTTGACAAGTGGGAGAATCTTGGGATTAAGGTGTCTCAATCTTAAAGTCTCAACATTGATAAATATTTGATTATTTTATTATTCATTTCATAAGTGTTAACTTAATATCACTTTGTGGGAACCGATTGTGAGTTGGCTTCCTACATGTGTGGTGAGGAGCATGAAAATGTGCCACTTGTAACCTAGGCACTCATCTTGGGCAAAGGGATTTGTAAAATTCCTAGGAGGTGTGCTTTGTGACATGCGCCATTTTATTGTTGAGTTAACATTAGCAAGCTGGAAATGTTGCTATGTCGGGATTAAAGAGTCACGAGGAGTTAATACTTGGCAACTGGTATTTATTGTTGAGTTCTTTTTAGCAGGTATCTATGTGCATGGTATACTCCTAAATATGACTTTGGCAGTTTCTATGTAGTGGGTGTTGTGCATATGGAAAAATGACCCTTAAGGAAGAGATAGGTGCTAGTGCTTTGGAAATTACTATTTGCAATGTGTCATGGTAATGACAACTTGCTGTTTTGGACACCACTTGACTACCTAGTTGCAGGAGCTGGTTTTGGAAACCATGTTGGCCTGCCTTCATATGTGAGCTCTATAAATATGTTGCTGCCGTAGTTGTTTTTTATGAGACAATTTGTTTATTTTATAAGAAGTTGTTATGTTACTGAAATTGCTCCAGAAATCTCTGTTGTATCTACTCCTCAAGGAGTCAAGTGTATTGACTTTGTATATTGTATTGTAACCTTTGTTGCTTTAATACAATTAAGCTTTGTGTTTTGGAGTGTGGGTTTTTTCTCATAAGGGTTTTCCCACGTAAATTTGGTGTGATGGTTTTGTTTGTTTTAATTTGAAACTTATGTGCATCTAATTTGCAATTGTTTAAGTGTTTGTAAGAATTTTTTGCATTCACTCTCTTGTTTGATTAGTCTTGGAAGCATTATTCCACACTCAGTTTCCTTTCATATAGGAGATATATAGGAGACACAAAGAAGATTTATCTGAACTCTCCAAATGTTTAGAAATGTCTTCATATAGGTCTCTGGGACTGGGATGTGTTTCTGGTATGGGAGACAAATATGAAGTATTAGGGTACAAGTGTCCTAGTAACTATGCAGAAATCTTGAAGTGTACTAGTGTCCTAATTAACAAAATATTTAATAAATTAATCTTGAAGTCTACTTTATATGAATATCTACATTGTGTTCCTGCATGTCGACTGTTCATACACATTAGATGCTTGACACAAAATCTCATTGGAATAAAGCTTAACTTGATTTTTAGCCATTATAATTTTTATTTGCTTCATTATTTTAGTTCTTTTTTCTTCTTTGTTCGTGATGCATTCTTATTTTTGAAGCGGACCTCTCCCTTATTACAGCGGGTTAGAATAGAATGGAGATAGGACAAGAAATTCTATACTACGGTACATATTGAAAGACACATAGAGCACAGTCAAACTGTCCGAGCAGAAATGCCTCAACAATAATTTGAAAAGCAAATACAAGACAATTGGCCCTGATGATTAATATGAGCATTCTACAGAATTTCTCAAGTTTTTCTCTTCAGATTCCTATGTTTGGAATATATGCAGACTGATCTACGGTGGGAGAATATTCCATTTGTACTATTATCTTTTGTTGCATGTCAAATTAAACGGTTTGATTGCAAAATACTAGATATGGTGGTGTATTTTGACATTTTGTTATGTCATTTGGACTGAAACTTTAATATATGTGGTGGTGTATTTTGCTATGTTGCTTTATTATTAACATAGTGGTGTATGAACTTATTTGCTACTGCATATATATTTTTATATATTGAAAAATATTTTTTTGTATGGACAAACCCAAAACAAATCTGAATCCAACTCAAAATTTTTTTGGACGAATTTTGAACCCGAATCTTGAACCCGCATCTGTATCGGAATCCGAACCGGCAACTTAGATTATAATGAAAAAACTTGGTGAGTAGCTTGCCAAGTAACTCATTTGAAACTCATGAGTTCTGGTGGGTTTATGCAGAAATCTCACATGGGAGCAGAAAAAAAGAGGCAGCAGAGAGAACACACAAAAACCTTTGTTTTGTGTCATTTTCTCATTTACATTATTGTGCCTTTTACTCTTTGATAACATTGCATCGGTATATCAATGGTTGGTTAAAAGTGATAAAATCATGGTAGCATTCTATTTACATGACATTTACACAACATTTTAAATGTATAAATGGAATTCAATTACTTGGGTTTAAAATGGGAAAAACTTGGGAATTTAACAACAAAGTACAATTTATAGAAACAAAGAAAAAACTAATTTTGTCATTTCATATCAAATATATAGCATATATAAATAGAAATAGACATTATATGTTATAAACATGCTAATTGTAAAACATTGTATAGGACTTATAAAAATCTATCTTACTTACTTTCTCTTGAGAGGGTTTATGTTAAATACAAATGGCTGTCCTTAAAATAGTGGGTTGTTCCATCATGAAACATGATCCAATATTTAAGTGCCAGCACTGTTTTCTTTTCAACTTAAACACTCATTAGGGAATGAATTAAAGAAAAACCTCATTATGGTTTAAAAATTTAACTTCAAAAGCAAATCTGTTCAAAGTAAAAGAAAATTCAAATACTCTAACCCTGACCTTCAACCAAAAATCATCGTTCTCCCTCTGCTTGAAAGAAAAAGATATATTTAAAAAAATCAAAACCTCTTCTTGAAGAGCTGGGGAAATGCTATTACAAATGCAGCAGGTCTTGAATACTTGGGGGATTAATTTTAGGTTTTTTAAGTATAATGCTACTGTGAATAAACATATGAAAAATGGCACGCGTCATGATGATCTTAAAGGCCTTATATGGGTTTGGTGGTGGGGGCTCTGCCCCTCATTCCCACCCTATCTAAATGTCATATCTTCTTTTATGTGCCACATTGTTGTTGTACACATTCCATTATATTGTTGTATTCTTTATATGTGCTCTCGTAGGCATCAACAATTTCAATCATGGTCTTAGCTAGCTTGGAAGTAGTGGTTGGTTTCATTACTTTTTATTAGAAGCGCTTGAGATGGTTTTTTAAATTTTTATTTGAATCAATTAATGTTATGGACCTGATAACTAACTCACACTACTCTCCAAGTTGTTTTCCATATAAGGGCATCCCCATATTTGTAGCAAAAATTACTATGTTATTGGGTCCCTCCCTTAGATCCCTCAAGTCTTGGTCTGGTTTGAACTGGGTCCAAGTCCACATATGGTCCGCAAGGGATTCAAACAGGGTCCTTATTCTCCCTATGGGTTCGTATGGGATGATACCTAGCAATTTTTTGATGAATTTCCTGCTATTGTGACAAATGTTACGATTCTTGATGAATTTCACATTGTTTTCCTATTCATTGGGCTCGTTTGGTCGAAGAAAGGTTTTGCTCTTGGTAATTCTCAAACCCCCCCTAAAGACGATGATGAAGCTAGATAGCCCCCGAGGAGTTGTATTTGGAGCCGTACCCTGGTGGCTTGAAGAATCTCCATGAATTTTTACCATCATAGTTTAGTTATGTTAGATGAATGTTATTTATGTTTTAAAATTAACTATATATTGATATTTATCATTTATTAATTTTTTAAAATAATTTTATTATTATAGTACAACATTATATTAATTCTATATTGTTATTAGTTATATTAGTTTTTATATTATATTTAGTGAAACATGGGGATGTGTGTCGACCCTTGGACCCTTGTGTTCCTAGGATAGGGGTACGGTGGTGGGGCGTCCCCCCAACGCCGCCCAAGCGCCACCCATCTGCTGTTGGAACGCGAGGACGACACAACGTCCCTCCACTGTTCCTAGGACATTGGCGTGTTACCTGGTGGCAGCATCATCTTAAGTAGATTTGTAGGCAAAAATGTTAAAAATGGTTCTTTTCCAAGGGAGTTCAAACACGTCAATTTCGGGAGAAAAATACTTCAAAAATGAAGAATCCAAAGGCCATGCAAGAGAAAAAATGTGCTTGGCGGCAAGAGTGTTGCCTCTTGACCCCACTGGGGGCTGCCGTACCTAGACCCCCAACAAAAGAATAAATTGATAAGGAAATCACGTCAAATCAAGTTGATATTTTTACACCCAATTTACTGAGTTCATTGATGAGGAGTTTGCCTTGAGGGATGATTAGAAGCCTCCCTTCACTGCATTTTGACATTTTGTATTTGTTTTGATATCATGCTACTCATTGTAATCATCTTTATGATATTTTTGATATAATAAAGATCTTTCATTTGCTGATTAGACAATTTCATTTGTCAGATTGAAATTTTATTTAGTATTCTAACATTCTTTTGATATTCAATGTTCATTGTTCAATTTTCAAGTATTTAGTATTTGCAATTTTGCTATTTTACTTCTTATACATCTTTTCATAACTAGCATTTCAAGTACTATATATATAGTATACAGTATCTTCAACATCACCCCTCTTGCCATCGTCCCCCCGACGTCCCCAAACTTAGGCCCTTTGTCCCCCCATCCTAGAAACCCATCTTGTTGTCCCCCTTGTCCCCCTATCCCCAACAGGCGGTGGAACACTGATTAGATTATAACATAAACACTCTAAGTTATATTATATTATAACATTATTAGTTATATTATATAATTATTATACTATAACATTATATATTAATTTTATACTATTATTAGTATATTTATTTTTAATTTTTTTTTGGTAAGTGTCACCATTATAGGGGTGACTCCCTATATTCAATAAAAGCATCAGTACATTGTTCTTCCAAACAGGAGTAGAGCAACAAACTCCCAAATGGAAGCAAGAACAAACAGAAGACACTATACATCTTAATAGCCAGGCCCTTAGTCATTCCAAATGATTGCAAAAGAAAGACGAGCCCAACTCAATATCCAATATTCTGCTCATGCTGCAGTGCGGGGAAATGTTTGAGTATCAGTTCATTCCCAAGTACATCTCCAATTTATGCGCCCCACTCAAAACCACTAGTATGCTCAATAAAGTTACCCTTGCAGATCCACTTCTGTGCCTGCAAGTAACAGACCAAAAGCCTGTGCCCAGCCATCAATCCTGATTTTTCATTCCAGACCCTCTTCGGTCAGTACCATCTGTGACTCTACTCCATTCAACCTGATAAGAGCAGCAATATTTTATTCTCTTGCCTTGTCATTTACTCAAGTTCTATTTGTTTAGTTTGGTCATATCTTTTAAAATCTTTCAATAGCCAATTGCCTAAGAATCCCCATACCTATGGAATCATGTCAAAATTGATCTGTTCATCCAATTCCGCATCTGGAGATTGCAACCGCCTGTTCAGATGTGATAATCTCCCTCAAACATGGTGAGACAATGTTATCAGAAAGTTCGCAAAATGTTTCTTTGAGATCTATGCCTTCATTTGCTAAGCAATCTGCAGCACCATTTGATTCTCTAAAGATGTGTGAGATGCTGTAGTCATCCAACCCCTGAAAGTTCTCAGATATTCTTGGGAACCATCTTTTAAGCTTCCAATTGGTAATCTGGCCTTTTGTGACTGCATTTATAATAACTTTTGAGTCTCCTTTAATGTCAACTCTATTTATCCCTTTTTCCTTACAAAGCCTAATCCCTTGTTCCAATGCCACAATTTCTGCATCATTGTTCAAAGCTTTACCATGGTATCCTCTGGCAGCCAGAAAAAGATTTCCTTCCTAATCATGGACCAATCAACCAAAATTTAATTAAATATATTAAATTTAATATTTATCATTTATCAATATTATTTTTTGATGATTTTATTATTATACTATAACACTATATTAATTTTATAATGAGATTAGTTATATTAAATATTAATATTAACCTAAGTTGCTGAATCATGGGATTTTTTGGGCAAGTCTGGGTATGAAATGTACCAGAATTGGATTTTGAAACGGATCTTTTGTGGGTGCATCCGGGGTTTGTGTTTTTAGATGCCAAAATGTTTAGTGATTCTAGTTTGATCTTCTTGATATTTAAGACCTACATTGTTGATTAGCGAACTTTGAACTTATCTATCATGAGATTCTACTTTGATCTTTTTGATAATGAAACCTGAATTGAAATTAGAATGATGTGCTTCAAAATTTAAAATTGTACATATATATATTGTACCATCCTAAAAACTAAGCACCCTTAATTAGGTGCTTATTTTAGCCCCATTTTAGTATATATGGGTTCCAACATTGATTTCACATTCTCCTAATGCTCATTGGACCTTTATTAATTTAAATTACTATTATGAGTCCTCTCTTAATTGATTTTCACCAAATTATTGTATCTCCTCACTCTAAGATGGGTCTTACCTCATTTTAAAGTTCGAGGCATGATTTCCACATCTATTGATCTCATATCTTCGCGAGGCTCATCTTTTGGGACCTAGAAGCTATCATCTTTCTCCCCTTAAATTTTTTTTGAATTTTGTTGGGAATAGGGCGACTTTTTGGGTACAAGACAACTTTTTAGATACAGTTTCATAAAGACCAAACTGTGCCTGACACTTTTGCTTGAAATTTTAGGAGCGGGATTCTACGGTTTCACATTCCCCAAAGGTATGCCCCATAGGTCATTATCGTTTTTCAAGTCGGCCTAAAGGTAATTTTACTTTGAGACCTCTATATAATGGCCTTGTTGATGTGAATTTTGTTCCACTACAACATACAAAATCAAATACTTAGTATCTCAAGATGAAATGCCAAATCTCCAACTCTCTCTTGAATAAGGATGCTCATATGTCAAATAATGTGGATGAATTGTGTGATCAAATGGGACAACCTCAAGGTTCCTTCTTATTGTGGACTTTCACTCAGTTTTATGATGTGATATGCTGGTTATCACAAAGAGACTTACACTGTTCATTCAATAAATACTAATTATTTCAATTTCTTTTGACCAAATAAATGACTTGCAAAGGAAAGGGTTTAGAAAGCTAATCTACTCTTAGAATGTAAGAAGCGGTGGATGTCTTTGTGACTCTACTAGACTTAGTTTAGCCATCAACATCAACCAAGCTAGTGCAATCTCTTAAGGTAAATGTAAGATGTTCAAACTACCAACATTTAATTGACACCATCCATCGATGCATATCAATGTGCAAGCAATAATTGAAGTTAAGTTCATATACATGCCATTCGACCATGCAAGACAAACTTACAATCAAAAAGTAGCTAGTGGTTTGGTCTAAGTGAGCTCACCAAAGATGCATCCAAAATATCTTCCATCAAACTAAACACTATCTCTAATCTACTCTTAGTGAGGAATTGAAGAAACCATGCAATACTCCAAAACAACACAAGTAATCCACCATGAAGACTAACAATGAATCGACAATTACTTTGATAGCATTATGACAACAATTTCAGCAAGGCTCCTCCTACTCTACTCTCTAACTAATCTTAATCTAATGAATTACAAATGAGAAGGCCTTGGCCTTTTATAGTTTCTCAATTACAATGAAGGGCCAAGATCAAATCAAGGGCCAAGATTTACCCATTACAAACCCTAATTAGGGTTGCCACACTATCATCCAATTACATTAAGGCACCATCCTGTGGGCCAATAAGAAAATTACAATGCTTCCAAGAGCCAATGAGAAAACAGATACACTTGGCATAATATGATTGAATGTGCTTGAACATGTGTAACTACAATTTTTTGATTGGTTGAAGACAATTAGGCGCCACCTCAACATCCTTATCTCATAGACTTGATCAATTCTTTGGTGATGAGAAAATATCTTTTGATACTCAATATTATCAAACCTCCAATTGTGATGGCATATTCCCAAATTGCTTCATCTTCTCAAATTTTCTCCATCTTCGTTCTTGGAAATTTTCTCATCGCCACAATCTTGAACTTGCTTGTACTCCACGTACTTGAATCTTGAACTTCTTGAAGTGATAAAGTCCATGTAGTTGGATCCTTCAAAGTGGACTTTGGTTTCCAGAGGAAATTCAAGTTGATGATAAATTTCTTTCACTTGTAAAGTCTGATTTTTCCTTCTCCTTGTTCTTTGCTTTTTTGAACTCCATCTTGATCTTGTCTTGAATTTGTACTTTGATAATCTGATTTTGAACCTCCTCATTTGAAGTTTTGAGCTTGAGTTTGTCACCATCTCTTGCTCTCTAAGCCCCATATTTACCTTGCGAAAAAAAACAAAGGAGAAATTGCATTAAGCTCACAAAATTGACAAGTATAAATATTAAGCAAATCTGAAAGCTTACATGATATGAAATTGCATCAGATTTGCTTTAAATCAACATTTCCTCTTACTAAACCAACTTGATCAACAATTCACATCAAAATAAGGAGGCAAAATGCATTTTTATCATGAATATTCTACCTAGATTCGTTCCTTTCAACATCTTACAGTTATGTTTTCTTAGAAAATCAGCGAATTTTGCCTTCTAAATCCTCTCAAAATTACCCCTTTAGTCATGAAATTGCTGCTTTTTCTCCAAGTAATTCGCTCTCTCCTTTTGCAAGTTTGATCTGCTTGAGAATGATGATTTGATATGAAATGAAATATCTCTCCCCTCTTATATAGGCAACCTTTAAAATGAAAGGGGCATGTCTTCTATTTGGGCCCTTTTCATATTGTGTGTGTGTGTGTGTCTCTCTCTCTCTCTCTCCCTCTCTCTCTCTCTCTATATATATATGTAGATATTAGTATGAATGTCCTGAAACCGCACCCAGCCCCCAAAAAACTTCTGCAATATCAGCATTTTGTACCCACGTACTTGTTCTTGTGCTCGTACCCGATTTGGCAACTTAGATATTAACTTTAGAGTCATGTAGTTTCCACAGTCCATTCAGATATGTAGTAGATTTCTGGATTTAACTGTGTACAATTTTTTCATCAACGTTCGGATCAAACTGCATGATCCATCATCAAGATGAAGTCCCTCGAACCCGAGCTTGAACCAGAACTAACAACTTAGAAAAATTATGTAAAAGATTAGGTAGTGTCATTATACCATGGCATGTGCAACAGATAAGTAAAGCTGCATAAGGCCTCTGTTAATTCAAAAAATGTTAAAGAGGTCATCCCCTTTTCTCTCTTCTTGTTCTTTACTTTCTAGTTCATGCACTATCCCTTGAAAACTATCAATTGATTTGTTGGATCTGATTGATAGCACCTCAGACACTTTTCAAGGTAGTCTTTTAGTCCCTTTCATTGAACATTACTTTCCATAAAATTACAAAATGCAGAAAATTATCTATATTCACCGAGTTTCTCTTCCACTGCACATGTGTTGTGCAATTGTGCCAAGAACAACTCTTTGCTTTGCGCATGGAGGCTCAGAGTTTTTGAAAACAATGATCACTTTGTGATTTCATCAATTTAGTGTCTTTGACCTTTGAGTATAGGAAACATCCCTTAGTGTCATGGTTATCATTCAAGGTTGTTGGAAACTCTGTTAGTTTTCTGTCATTGATGACTTCTTTGTGAGTTGACTTCCTCCTCTGTGTGTGAACTTGTATATGCTGCTGGTGTTTAACCGGATGCAAGTGTTTGTCAGATGCAAGTGTTTGGTGATGACAAGTGTACAGGTAACTATATTGCTGCGACATCACAGAGAATGTTTGGAGTATATAATGAGGCTTTCGAAAATACACGTGTCTGTGTAACTGTTGGGATTTACGTTTTTGCAAATAACATGTGCCTTGACAAGGAAATGTAAGAGTCACAGCCGTCATGACAAAATGGAATCATCTTCCCTCAGTCTGGGCATATACGTTACAACAGGCTCTCGCTGGTGATGGATAGAAACGAAATGTCTCTGCCGTTTTTTAGGCTTGCCAGTCTCATTAACTAACATGTTTTCAATGACATCATTCTCGGAGAACAGGAATTGTAACGTCTGCCTCTGCATTTGCCGAATGTTCTTTTTCGAAAGATAGGGGCTGCAAAATTAAGTGTCGGTTTTCCTAAACATAAGTTGCTCTTTCACTATCGTGCGTGAAGCTGCCCCCGATATGCAGAATATACTGTGTGAAAAAGAACAGTAAGGATGCATATATGATAGGAAGCAAGGTGACGAGTCAGACAGAGATGAAGAGGATGTGCAGCTGGTGTGAGAAGAAGACAGAAGTTAGTATGATGAAGCTGTGAATGTGACTGTGAATTAAAATATTGGCAGGGTGCTAAATTGTAAAAAGATAAGTGTGTCTTACAGAATTAGTTGAGCTGGGCTGTAACGGTAAAAGAGAGGAAGAAAACAAACGGCCTCTGGTGTGTAGGCCTGAGATGACAGTCAGTTTTTGAAAGCATCGAAAAGAGGAAAGTGAACAAAAATCTGCAGGTGTGATTCTCAAAAGGCACGGGTCTCTTGAAGATGATATCTAGTGAGCTTTTGAAACAAGAAAAAGCATTGAACGGAGTGCGGGTAGAAGGGTATGCTCTCAGCACAAGTTATATGCATGGGCATTCTTGATTATAAGTAGGCTGGACGTTTTTTGAGGTGCTGTGTCTTGATATAAAAGGGAAAGTATTATCAGAAATTCTTGGAGACTGAGAACAGTTTCAGACATCTACAGGATATACAAGTTTTTGATGTGCAGCAGAAATTTTCCTTCAGCTGATTTGACAGATTCGAATGATATTTGCTTTTGTATTTGGAGTGTTGTTAATCCGGCTGCTTGTTTTTGAATTGAATCTGTTCATGGCAGTTTGCTAAAGCATTTGTGAGTCTTTATGGTTTTGTAAAGACATAGAACTTTACTTGTAGTTGTAAATCCAGAAATCTATCTTCGTGAAAAAGGTTGTAGCCTTGGGTATACTGGTTGAAGCTAGTTAATACTTGTAGCTCTTTGAAAAAAGGGGTTGTTGCCTTGCGTATATTGGTTGAAGCCAGTTAAGAGTTGTAGCTCTTTGTAAGAAGGGGTTGTTGCCCAAGTGATTAGAGAAGCCGTGGTTTTTTAACCTTGTTGGGTTTTCCACGTGATAAAATTCTGTGTCTCATCCTCTTGTGCGTGTGTGTGTGTCTCTGCTTTAATTGTTTTGTTTTAAAGTTTGAAATGCTGATTCACCCCCTCCCCCTCTCAGCATTTCTCCTTTTTTCAAACTCTACCTCTTTTCCCTTGGCACACGTATTATCGTACTTATACAAATACAAATACAAAATGACACAAATATGACCCGGAAACCGTTCCTATTTGTGCTAAATCTGGGTGATTTTAGAGTGCTGCTAGATATGTTTCGATTCAGCATTTGAGTGTCTTGCAGAGTAAAAACCTGCAAAATCCCTTAGGGTTTGTGATTAGATTGGCAGCTCAAAACTACTCAGGAACGTTGGGAAAGCGTAGCAGCAGTCACAAAAAATAAATTCAATTTATTTGCAAAAATAATTATATTTTGTAAAGTATTCCACCTTTAGTTCACTAATATATTTAGCGTGATGTTTATATTAAAATTTATATGAATTTCAAAATTTCAAAATAGTTAAAGAAAATAAGACTTTCGAAAAAAAATTCCGAGTCCAAGTCAGAAAATGGTTTTGGTTTTCCGTTGAATACAACTGTCTATTTCAACAATAAATCATAGTTAAATATTTTTGTTAAATTATAGCATCGAATTGATTGATATAATTATATTAATATAATAGTCGATTACATGCACACACACACACACACACACATATATATATATATATATATATTTCTTATTGTTATTAATAATCGACTATATTCATATTGAAACTGAGGTTATCACTGTCTGCATTTAAATCGACATAGTTGATAATTAATATGGCCCGAGCATATATTGTAATGATGTTACGATTAACTATCGTTCAATAGTTAACGTAACATATCATATTAATATATGATATGTTACGTTAACTACCGAAAGGTAGTTAATGTAACATATATATGTGTTACGAAGGGTTACGTAAACAAAGAGAGCCGTATTACCCCAAAGGGCATGTCTACGTATAGACATGGCTCTACGTGGCTTAAGCCACGTAGAGTCTTTTTTCTACGTAGATGTGGCCATTCACATCCATATTTATATGGTTCGTATGATTAAGAGGAAGCAATCAATTCACACAGCATTGTCTTCTCTTAGCAGTCATACAATTTAGATTTAATAAGTATTCACTGCTCAGAATAATATAGAGATAAAACAACACATTTATATAAGTTAGATTTCCTCTATCAAGATCCTACATTCTTAACATGGTATCAGAGCCTCAATAGAGGAAAATCATTAAAGCTAACCTTGAATTCCTTATAAATTCATTATAAACAAAAGAGAAAGTATAATGGCCAGCGGTATTAAGGTAGAAGACAGACTCGAAGGTGCCTCTAATTTGTTCTTATGGAAAATTTGAATTCTTACATTGCTTCAAGAACTTGAGTTAGACTCTTATGTTGAGGAAAACAAAAATATGCCAGAAGAAGAACTTGAAAAATCAACTTGGAAAAGACATAACAACAAAGCAAAGAAGATCATAATTGATGCTGTTAAAGATCATATCCTCCCCTCCATAGCGAGACTTAAAACCGCCTATGAAGTATTCAAGACTATTCAAGAGACACTTGGGATTAATAATACAAGTAGATTACTTACTCCCAAACAACTTCTAAATCTAAAGATGAATAAAGGGGAAACGATTACATCTTTCTTTCTTCGAATTTCCGAGTTAAGAGACCAACTCTCCACTATTGGAAATAATATTGATGACATGGAGTTAACACTAATAACTCTTAGAGGATTACCCATCACATGGGAATCTTTTATTCAATGTATAATTGGACGTCCTTCTTTACCCAAGTTTGATCAACTCAAGAATGACTGCACTCAAGAAGAATCTTGGTTAATATCAAGAGGGATCGGGCCTACCAAAGGAAATGAGATTCAAGCCCTACATATCCAATCAAACTTCAAAAGCAATAAAAGGAAGTTTAAAAATAAGAAAGGAAACTCTAACACAAGTCATGTAGGGAATTCCAATAAAAATCACAAAAATCGAGACTTCTCCACATACAGTGTTACAAATGTGATAAGTTTGGTCATACACATAGATTTTGTCCTGAGAAGAAGAAAATTCAAGCAGCATTAGCTAAAGTCAAAGGAGCACAAATATCCTTATTCTTCTTGGCATTATCATGTGAAGTTAACTCAAGCAAGAACACCTGGATAATTGATAGTGGAGCATCTCGGCATATAACAGGATTCAGAAATCAATTTGAAACACTAGAAGAAGATTCTTCCGAAGAAGTTACAATTGGAGACAATTCCACTTATCCAGCAAAAGGAATTGGGACCCGCTCTATCAAGTTGAAATCAGGGGCAACTATACTATTGAAAGATGTTCTATTTGTGCCGGGCATAAAAAAGAACTTAGTCTCTATTTCAGGCTTAGTTGATCAAGGCTATTGAGTCACATTCCAAGAAAATAAAGTACTAATATGGACAAAGAACACTAATGTTAAAAATGCTATTTCCTTAGGGTATAGAGATGGAAGCCTACAGAAAGTAGGAAATAGTATCAAATCAGCTCTAAGTCATGAAGTATCCAACACCAATGAACTCTGGCATCGAAGATTAGTTCATCTTGGATTTAGCACTCTTCCCTCCCTTAAGAAAATTACTACAGGGATATCAAATCTAAACTCAAAACATATAAGCATTTGTAAAGGATGTGCTCTAGGAAAGAATATAAAAAAATCTTTTCCCTCTAGTGAACATAAAACCGAAGTTGTATTAGAGCTCATTCACACTGACTTATGTGGACCTATGTCAACCCTCTCTCTTGGAGGTTTTTCATACTATGTGATCTTCATTGATGATTACTCTAGAAAAACCTGGATTTATTTTCTTAGACTAAAAGAATCAAATGAAGTATTATTAAAATTCAAAGAATTCAAAGCATTAGTTGAAAACCAAACTGGGAGAAAAATAAAAATCCTAAGATCAAATAACGGAGGTGAATATAATTCTGAAATCTTTAAAGAATTTTGCATTTCTGTTGGGATTAAGAGGGAGTATACAGTACCTTATAATCCTCAACTGAATGGAGTAGCAGAAAGGAAAAATAGAACTATCATTGAAGCTGCTAAAGCTATGATGCATGACCAAAATCTTCACACTTCTTTTTGGGCCGAAGCATCTAACACTGCTGTATACATTCAGAACAGATGTCCGCACTCTATTCTAGAAAACATCACACCCGAGGAAGCCTTTATAGGAAAGAAACCAGATTTAAGTCATCTTAGAATCTTGGGATGTCCTGTATACATTCATATTCCCAAAGAGAAAAGAACCAAACTAGATCCTTCTGGAAATAGAGGAATATTTGTTGGTTACAGTGAAACTACCAAAGGGTACAGAGTATACATACCAGGACAAAAATCCATTGAAGTTAGCAGAGATATCAAATTTGAAGAGGACACCGCTCTAAAAATATCCACTCACTGAAGAAGGATCAAATGAGAATCAGAGGGAGAATATTATAGAATATGATGAAATTGAGAATCAGAGGGAGAATGCCTTTCAAAATAATGAGAATCAAAAAGAGAACATAATAGAAAACTATGAACCTTCTCCATCTCACCTTGAAGATGCTGAAATTCCCAACAACAAGAAAAGGCCATTATGGGCAAGAAAAATGATTGAGGAAAATAATGTTGAACCAGATGAAATGTCCAAAGAAAGTAAAAGAACAAGGAATAAAAAATGCTACATTGCACTTATGGCAGAACTTACAAAATCAGAACCAACTAATGTTAAAGAAGCCCTAACATGTCAAGCTTGGAAAGATGCGATGATCGAAGAATACCAATCTATTGTAAAAAATGATGTTTGGGAAGTAGTGCCTAGACCAAAATGGAAAATCGTCATCTCCTCTAGATGGTTATTCAAAGTCAAATATGCATCTGATGACAGTATTGAAAAACATAAAGCCAAATTTGTTGCTAGGAGTTTTTCTCAAAAGGCTAGAATTGACTACGAAGAAACCTTTGCTTCAGTTGCTCATTACATTTCTGTAAGAACTATTATAGCCATTGCAGCATCCAAGGGGTGGAAGATTGATGCAGGAGCATCCAGGGTGTAAGAGCAATCTTGTATCACCCAAAAATATTTCTGTTTTTATATTCAATAAGGGCTATCTTATGCAGAGCTGTTATTTATGGGAACTTGCTATTTTTAGTAAGTTGGTCATATGATCTCGGAATGTTCTGATTTTACATGTGGAGGTTCATCTCAGTCATATCAGCCTGCCAGTAAAGTTTCATGGCTAGATCAGGTCTAGTTTTGAAGATATTGAAGATTTTCGGTATTGGCAGCAGGGTACAGAAACTTTGAACTCAGTTTTGAAGGCTTTAGAGGCCTCGAATGAGGTTGAAAATTTGGATAACAGGCGCTTGCGCGAGTCAAGCCTGTAGAGCGCTTCGTGGGCTTTCCGAAATGGGGTTATAATAGTTCATCGGGTCAACTGGTGATGACTTATGGTCTCCGGAAGTCGGGTCACCTAAAATGGCAGAAAATAATTTTCCTTCAAAATTTCTGTTCGGGTTTCAAAAGTTATTTTGAGCCGACTTTGATGTAATAAATTGAAAAATAAAATAATTCTAAGTTTGGTCGGCCCTAAGGGCTAAATTTCTAGAACCTTCTCGGGCAGTGGAAAATGCCTATATAGAGAAGGCCCATAGTGTTGTCTAGGGAGTTCTGGGTAGTAGATCTGGGTATTGGTTCAAGGCTTTGTCCTACAGAATATTGTAAGGGAATGCCCATGTGGCTTTGCATATTGTAATTTTGAAAGTTTGTAATTCCACATTTGTGGAGATAATAAGAAGCCAATTTTCTGTTCTTGCATATTGTTGTTGTTTCTCTGTTTCTATTATGTGTTTGTGGTATTAAGGGGAGCACCCTTCATCAAGTGGTATTAGAGCAGGAGTTCTTAAGTGTGTAAATAGATCGCCGATTGTGAGGTAGTTTGCACCAGGACTGTGGTTAGGGTTTCAGCGCGCATCGCGAAAATGCCTCCATGAAGGGAACGTGGCGGAAGAGCTGGTGTTGTAACACTTGAGGTTAGAGTGCTTCAGAGACAAGTGCAAGCATTGCAAGAGGAGATTCGCAGAGGAATGAATCTTAATGTCAGAGACGAAAGCGAGGATGAAGCCGAAGAAGAAGATCAAGAAGGAGAAGTCGAAGTTGTGAACCAGGAGAAAGAAAGACTTTTTCGGGCCATTTCCAAGATCGGAAAAAGACCTAAGATTGAGGTTCCTGCATTTTCAGGAAATCTTAACCCAAAGGAGTTGATCGATTGGATCAATGAATGTGAATAATATTTTGAGTATGAAGATATTGAGGATCCTGATAGGGTCAAATTCGCGAAGGCCAGACTGAAAGGTCATGCGAAGATCTGGTGGTAAGAGATTCAATTGGAGCGAAATAGAAAAGGGAAAGATAAAATCACAAGATGGGATCGAATGGTGGATAAATTGAAGCGGCAATTCATTCCTGTTGATTATGAGCTTGACCTATTGAAGAAGATGCAAAGTTTGAAGCAGGCAGGAAGATCTGTTCAGGAGTATACAGAAGAGTTCTATCGAATCCTCATCAGAACAGGCCATGCAGAAGCTGACAAGGAGAAAGTTGCCCGTTACCTTAATGGGTTAAGGCCGAGCATTCAGGAGGAGCTGAATCTGGTTGGAATGAACAGTATTGAAGAGGCATACCAGTTTGCCCTAAAAGTAGAGGAAAAGCTGAACAAGAAGTTCGAGAGCAGACAAATTGGAAGAGGTCGTGGTGGACGATTTGGTGGACAGTCATATGGAGGCTGAAATGAAGATCTGAAAAAGAAGGATGAGGCCAACAGCAGTCAAAATCAGAGAGGAAACAATTCCAATCGTTTCCAAGATCAGAACAATAGAGATTAGAGAGGAAGAGGAAGAGGACAAGGTTCAGGAAGAGGAGGCTTCTGTGGAATATGTTTTCACTGTGGAGAAGGTCATAAGGCATTCGAATGTCCTCAACGCTAAGGAAGGACAGATAGGAGGAATGAAGGCCAGGCCAGAGTGGCACATGTAGATGAAGATGCCAGATCCTCAAATTTTGAAGATGCTGAAAGAGGAGAAACATTGATCAACAGAAGAGTCCTGTTGAGTG
This sequence comes from Chamaecyparis obtusa, assembly GCA_027943335.1. Classification (NCBI taxonomy): domain Eukaryota; kingdom Viridiplantae; phylum Streptophyta; class Pinopsida; order Cupressales; family Cupressaceae; genus Chamaecyparis; species Chamaecyparis obtusa. The sequence goes on along the minus strand of BSBK01003091.1, from coordinate 204,622 downwards.
GTGAGAATGAACCTGAACAAAGGAGGAGCCTGTTTCGCACTGGATGCAAGTGTGAGGGTAAATGCTGTGATGTGATTATTAATAATGGAAGCACTGACAATTTGGTGTTAGAAGAGATGGTGACAAAGTTGAAGCTCAAGAGACAGAAACACCCACATCCATATCGGATTGCCTGGGTGCAGGATGACCACAAGGTCATGGTCAGTGAACAGTGCCCAGTAAAGTTCAAGATCGGCGGGTACCAAGATGAGGTACTATGTGATATCATATCTATGGACGCATGTCATATGTTGTTGGGTAGACCGTGACAGTTTGACAGATGTGCTGTACATGACAGTCGTGCGAATACCTATTCCCTGACAAAGGATGGAGTGCGACATAAGCTAAAGCCATTGAAGAAGACCGAAGAAAAGGTATGTGATAATGCGGGAATAACTTTTGTTGATGGAAGAAAATTCCTAGATGGTATGAGGCATGAGCATGTGTGTTTTGCTTTAATTCCAAAAGTTGGCGAAAAGGAAGTAGAGGATGTACCTGTAGAGGTTGCAGATTTGTTGAATGAGTTTCAAGATATTGTATCTGATAATGTACCTGATGGATTACCACTGGTAAGGAAGATCAGTCATCAGATGGATTTGATTCCAGGAGCCAATTTGCCAAACAAGGCAGCACATAGAATGATACCAGTAGAAAGTGAAGAGTTGAATAGACAAGTACATGAGTTATTGCAGAAGGGGTTGATTCGGGAGAGTCTGAGTCTTTGTACTGTACCAGCAGTATTAGCACCAAAGAAGAATGGAGAATGGAGGATGTGTACAGATTTCAGAGCAATAAACAAGATCACAATCAAGTACTGGTTTCCATTGCCACGAATGGATGATATTATGGACTGTTTGAGTGGAGCTATGTATTTATCAAAAATAGATCTGAAGAGTGGATATCACCAGATTCGGATCAGAGAAGGAGATGAATAGAAGACTACCTTCAAGACAAAGGAAGGACTGTATGAGTGGTTAGTCATGCTTTTTGGGCTAACCAATGCACCGAGCACTTTCATGCGGCTCATGAATGAGGTTCTGAAAGAATTTTTGGGTAAGTTTGTCATTGTGTACCTAGATGATATTTTGATTTTTAGTAAGACATTGGAAGAGCATATGATGCATATTCGTATGGTGTTTGAAAAGTTAAGAGATGAGAAATTGTTGATTAATTTGAAGAAGTGCAATTTTGTGAAGAAAGAGTTAGTGTATTTGGGATTTGTAATTTCAGCAAAAGGTCTAAAAATGGACCCAGAGAAAGTACAGGCTATCCTTGAATGGCCTACTCCAAGGAGTGCTACTAAGGTAAGGTCTTTTCATGGTTTGGCTAGCTTTTATAAAAAGTTTATCATAAATTTTAGCAGTATTTGTGGACCCTTGATTGAAACAATGAGAGGGGATAGAAAAGAGTTCAAGTGGACTAATGGGGCAGATAAGAGTTTTAAACTGTTGAAACAAAAGGTTACAGAACAACCTGTTTTAGCACTTCCAGATTTTAATAAGGTGTTTCAAGTAGACTGTGATGCTAGTGGTATTACAATAGGAGCTGTTATGAGCCAAGAAGGTAAACCTATTGCTTATTTCAGTGAGAAGTTAAATGATGCCAAGAGGAAATATTTTGTTTATGATTAGGAATTTTATGCTATAGTTCAGGCATTGAAGAAGTGGAGACATTATCTTCTTCCTAAGGAGTTTGTTTTGTATACTGATCATCAAGCTTTGCAATATTTGAATAGTCAAGGAAAGTTGAATCAAAAACATTTGAAATGGGTTGAGTTTTTGTAGAGTTATACATTTGTTTTGAAACACAGAAGTGGAAAGTCTAATAGGGTTGCAAATGCGCTTAGCAGAAGGCAACTACTGCTGACAGAGATGCAGATTGAGGTGGTTGGGTTCAAAGAACTCAAGAATTTGTATCCAGAGGATCTTGAATTTGGTGAAGCTTGGAAAGTTTGTAAAGAACCTGTTACTCTAGACAGAATGAAGTGGCTGGATTTCATCATTCAGGATGATATGCTATTCAGGGGGAGTCAGTTGTGCATTCCAAGAAGTTCTATGAGGGAGAATCTCATCAAGGAGAAGCATAGCGGAGGATTGGCTGAACATTTTGGTCGTGATAAAACCCTTGCTTTGGTTAGTGAGAATTATTATTGGCCACAGTTGCAGCAAGATGTCAAGAAGTTTGTACAGAGTTGCAGAGTATGTCAGATGGCGAAAGGAGTGAAGCAGAATACAGGGTTGTATCAGCCATTACTTGTACCAGAGAAGCCTTGGGAGGATATCAGTATGGACTTTGTTCTTGGTTTACCAAGGACACATCGGGGACATGATTCAATTTTTGTGGTAGTTGACAGATTTTCAAAGATGACACATTTTATTCCTTGCAAGAAAACTAATGATGCTGTTCATGTAGTGAAATTATTTTTCCGAGAAGTGGTGAGACTACATGGTTTGCCAAAGAGTATAGTTTCAGATAGGGACACTAAGTTCGTTGGATATTTCTGGCGTACATTGTGGAAGAAGTTGAAGACAGATTTGAAATTCAGTTCATCACATCATCCACAGATTGATGGACATATAGAGGTGGTGAATAGGAGTTTGAGAAATTTGCTGAGATGTTTGGTTGGAGATAAGCCAATAGGATGGGATTTGATTTTACCACAGGCAGAATTTGCATATAATAATTCGATCAACAAGAGCATTGGTAAATCACCATTCTAGATTGTATATGGGAGTAGACCAAGAAATGCATCTGAGTTGAGAAAGATAGATAAAGGAGAAATAAGTAGTGCTGAAGCTAAGAATTTTGCAGAACACTTGAAGAACATCCATGAGGAGGTGAGGAGGCACATTACCAAGATGAATGCGCAGTATAAGGCTAAGGCAGATGTGAAAAGGAGGCATAAAGAATTTCAGGTTGGAGATGAAGTCATGGTTCATTTGCAGAAGGAGCGATTTCCAGTTGGTACATATAACAAATTGAAAATGAAGAAGTTTGGGCCATGTAAAATACTGAAGAAGCATGATTTAGGAAATGCATATGAAGTAGAATTGCCTATTGAGCTGAATATTTCACCAGTGTTTAACATTTCAGATCTGACATAGTATCATGAGGGAGGTGTTGAAGATGAGATCACCACAACACAGTGGAGTATTCCAGCAACTAGTTCAGATACCAAACAGATTGAGGATATACTGGATAGTCGTGTTGGTAGAAGCACAAAGAACATGACATATGAAGAATATCCGGTCAAGTGGAAAGGACGACCTATTGAAGATTCATCATGGCTGACAAAGGAGGAGGTTAACCGTCTTGGTTTTCCTCTACACACTTGAGAAGTGACGGGGTCACTTCTCAAATTACCCTGGGTGTCTGATGCACGAGCATCCAGGGTGTAAGAGCAATCTTGCATCACCCAAAAATATTTCTATTTTTATATTCAATAAGGGCTATCTTGTGCATAGCTGCTATTTATGGGAATTTGCTATTTTTAGTAAGTTGGTCATACGATCTCGGAATGTTCTGATTTTACATGTGGAGGTTCATCTCAGTCATATCAGCCTGCCAGTAAAGTTTCATGGCTAGATCAGGTTTAGTTTTGAAGATATTGAAGATTTTCGGTATTGGCAACAGGGTATAGAAACTTTGAACTCGGTTTTGAAGGCTTTAGAGGCCTCAGATGAGGTCAAAAATTTGGGTGATAGGCGCTTGTGCGAGTCGAGCTTGTAGAGCGCTTCGTGGCCTTTTTGAAATGAGGTTATAATAGTCCATCGGGTCAACTGGTGATGACTTATGGTCTCCGGAATTCGGGTCACCTAAAATGGCGGAAAATAATTTTCCTTCAAAATTTTTGTTCGGGTTTCAAAAGTTATTTTGAGCCGACTTTGATGTAATAAATTGAAAAATAAAATAATTCTAAGTTTGGTCGGCCCTAAGGGCTAAATTTTTAGAACCTTCTCGGGCGGTGGAAAATGCCTATATAAAAAAGGCCCGTAGTGTTGTCTAGGGAGTTCTGGGTAGTAGATCTAGGTATTGGTTCGAGGCTTTGTCCTACAGAATATTGTAAGGGAATGCCCATGTGGCTTTGCATATTGTAATTCTTAAAGTTTGTAATTCCACATTTGTGGAGATAATAAGAAGCCAATTTTCTGTTCTTGCATATTGTTGTTGTTTCTCTGTTTCTGTTATGTGTTTGTGGTATTAAGGGGAGCACCCTTATCAAAGATACATCAAATGGATGTAAAAACAACATTTCTAAATGGAGTCATTGAATAAGAAGTATACATAGAACAACCAGAAGACTTCATCACCCATGACAATAATTATGTTTGCAAATTGAAGAAAGCACTCTACGGTCTCAAGCAAGCTCCCAGGGCTTGGTATGAACGTATAGATAATTATCTATCTAAGTTAGGGTACTCTAAGAATGAAGCCGATCCGAATATATACTTCAAAATGTCCAAAGGTGAAATGGTAATCATAGTTCTTTATGTTGATGATTTACTAATTACTGGAGAAGATCGTCTTATTGCTAAATGCAAACAAGAACTCACAAATAAATTTGATATGAAAGATCTAGGATTGTTACACTACTTCTTAGGATTAGAAGTAGTACAGAAAGAAAACTATATTTTTCTAAATCAAAGAAAGTATACTATGGACATCTTAACTAGATTTGGCATGAAGGAATGTAAACCATTAACCACTCCGATGGAAACAAATCTTCATAAACTCAAAGAAGCTGCAAATTTAGAGCCTATAGATTCTTCTTATTATAGACAACTAATTGGATCTCTTATGTTCTTGGTAAACACTCGCCCTGATATCTGCTATGCTACGAATGTTTTAAGTCATTTCATGTGTGAACCTAAGAAGATCCATTTAATTGCTGCTAAACATATTCTGAGATACTTATGTGGTACAATTGAATTGGGTCTAAAGTATGAGAATGTTGAGATACAACTCCAAGGATTCACTGACTCTGATTGGGCCAGAAACTCTATCGATCGGAAAAGTACTACAGGATGTTGCTTTAGCCTTGGATCAACAATGATTTCATGGTTCAGTAGAAAACAGTCAGCAGTTGCTCAAAGTTCTACTGAAGTAGAATACATGGCTGCCTCTATGGGTGCTCGTGAAGCAGTATGGTTAAGGAAGTTACTATTTGGATTGTTTGGCAAGCCTCTACAACCTACAGTAATTTATTGTGACAATCAAAGTTGCATTAAGCTTTCTGTAAATCCAATTTTTCATAACCGCTCCAAACACATAGAAATTCCTTATCACTACATAAGAGATATGGTAGACAAAAATGTTATCAAATTTGTCTACATAAGTACTGAAGAACAAAACGCTGATATTTTTACCAAGCCTCTTCCGAAGTTGAAAATCGAGTACTTCAGACAGAAACTTGGTATGATTAAGTTGTGATTAAATTCCAAGATTCTATCTCTTAAATATGTAATTTAATGCATTCATGAATAAAATTAAATATTGCAATATTGTGTTTTTGAAAGATGACGATTTTTCTTGTGTGTGAAGTCACTATTGTAAGGTGACGACCTACAATAGTTTGACTTAAGTTATCATCTAATCCAGTTCTGAATTTAGTCGGGGATCATGATAACGAGTGGTTCAAGTTTTGATCCGGATTGCGCTGGATATCTTGACACCTATATTTATCATTAAAATCCAGTTCCGAATTGAGTCGGGGATTGTGATAAATTTTTCTTATTAGGTTGAATTATGTTCCGGATCATGCTGGAAATCTTGATTCAAAGTGGTTATGTGTTATTTAAAGGAAATCTAGTTCCGAATTAAGTCGGGGATTTCAATAACACTCACTTCTTGTGAATATCAATCTCCTCTCGCTAAGAGGGAGTGTTAAATTATAGCATCGAATTGATTGATATAATTATATTAATATAATAGTCGATTACATGCACATATATTATATATATATATATATATATATATATTTCTTATTGTTATTAATAATCGACTATATTCATATTGAAACTGAGGTTATCAGTGTCTGCATTTAAATCGACACAGTCGATAATTAATATGGCCCGAGCATATATTGTAATGATGTTATGATTAACGATTAACTATCGTTCGATAGTTAACGTAACATCATATTAATGTATGATATGTTACGTTAACTACTGAAAGGTAGTTAACGTAACATATATATGTGTTACAAAGGGTTATGTAAACAAAGAGAGCCGTATTACCCCAAAGGGCATGTCTACGTATAGACATGGCTTTACGTGGCTTAAGCCACGTAGAGTCATGTCTATATGTAGACGTGGCCATTCACATCCATATTTATATGGTTCGTACGATTAAGAGGAAGAAATCAATTCACACAGCATTGTCTTCTCTCTGCAGTCATACAATTCAGATTTAATAAGTATTCACTGTTCAGAATAATATAGAAATAAAACAGCAAATTTATATAAGTTAGATTTCCTCTATCAAGATCCTGCATTCTTAACAATTTTGACGTTCAAATCTCAATCTAAAATTGAAATGAATTACATTATTCTAATTAAAAAGTATATTAACAAGGATTAATAGTTAAGAATATATAATATATAAAACATTCCTAAGTTCTTAACTAATAATCTTTGTCAATATATTTTTTGATTATATTTAATATATTAACAAGTATTAAATCTAATTAAAAAAATTAATATTCTTAAGCATTAATCATAATTATTGTCTTTGGACATGTAGTGTTGTGGTTAAAACACTTTGTTGGTTAAGTGGCCACCAAGGTTCAAACTTGTGTTGGGCCATTGGGCTTGCAGGCCTTGTTCATTCGTTGGGTTGTTGAGCTCGTAGGTTTGAACAAGTGAAGTATGGGGATGAGGTCCCTCATTTGTTGCCTCACTAGTATATAACTGTAGGTCAAAAGTGTTTCACATGGAGCCGGAGGGTGTGTCATGCCAGCATCACCGGTCATGTTAAAAAGTTTACCAGACATAATTTAAAAATTAAATAAAAAAAACATAATTAATATATTAAATATATTAATATTCACAATGATTAATATAATATAAATTAATCCTCCAAAAATATAAACTATGATCAATATATAGTTTTTGATTAAGTTAAGCAGCTTAGCAAGGGGGCTGACCCTTACACCACCACAGCCCAAGGGCTGTCTAGAACAACTTTTTACAACAGGGGCAAGAAAAGACCAATAACAGCAGACTAACAACAGAGCTTCTAAACCACATCAAGAGTGGGTAGACAGGTCAACCACAACCTGGGGAGGAGAGTGAGAGTCTGCTGTGTAATTTTTTCATCGCCTGCGATACAACCTTCTAGGTGATACTTTCAGTAGGGTACCCACCACAAGGGGAAGGTGGTAGAGTCCTCTTCGAGAGAGAATCAGCAAGAGGAACAAAGTGCTGACAATGATGTACTTTAACAACCAAGGCTTGGCACACACCAGTAGCAGCAGCAGCAGTCAGAGAAGGATCAATATAGTTAATCATAGTTAATTATTAAATATTAATGAAAAATATATTAACAAGTATTAATAGTAGGGGGTCTTGAAAAATAGCCGTATTTGTATCGGATACTGTTTCCGTATCTGTATCTGAATCTATGTCCATCCAACTTTGTTATCATTGAATGAATAAATGGCTGAACAACTGTTTCTCCCACCTACATTAATCAGAAAGAGCCACATATTTGAACACCTCTTGTAATGCACTGTGCGTCAAAATGCCCCACATAGCAAGTTAACTTTAAGAGAGCGAGAAAATAAGGTTGCCCAAAGTGACTTTATAACTTGAAGACATTTTGAAACAATTTTTACATTAATCCAAGGCTATGAGGCAAGCCCTTTTCGTTTGTTATTTGTCATTTTCCTTGTAAACTCTGTAATGAATGCTTTGAGTCAAAGCACACAAGGATTGATAGGAGAGAATATATTGCCAAATGTTTTATCCTTCATCTCAAGTCTTTGAGGTTTTGGCAATGAACTCTTAGTCAACAAACATCGTTTTCCAAATTTTCTCATAAGATAATTATTTCCATACTCCACTAAATAGGAGAAGAAAGAAATGCAGAGAATATGGTTTGTGATCTAAGGATTGATAGGAGAGGATATATTGCCAAATGTTTTATCCTTCATCTCTAGTCTTTGAGGTTTTGGCAATGAACTCTTAGTCAACAAACATCGTTTTCCAAATTTTTCTCATAAGATAATTATTTCCATACTCCACTAAATAGGAGAAGAAAGAAATGCAGAGAATATGGTTTGTGATAATTGTTTCATTCTGCCTTGTTCAACTTACTTAAAACCTTCCATTATTCAACTTGCCGTTAAAACTCCATGCAAATAACCTTGCAGCTAAATCAAACACAATGAACATTCCTTGTCTCAATTTTTTCTGTGACTAACATATTGATTAACATGATCAATGTTTCATTGTAACTGGATTGTTGCTCAAAGAAATTTAGTGATCATGAAACTTTTGCTCAAAATATTTCGTAACATCTGTGAAAATATTGAGACTGTTATTGAAGTGAATTTCAATAACATGACAGCTGACATGTTCGTGATAATAATTGAAGCAAGACTCTGGATACCACTGTATTTAATCATTCACTCGTCAATTTTATTTATTAGATAATCCTGATATTAAATGAAGGCACCCCTCTGCACATGGCCAGACGACAAAGCAGAAAATAATGCTGAAGCCCGTGCTACTATCTCTTCATATAGTTATCGTTCCATGCCTTTGTAACACTATACTGTTATTCTCAGAAATATCAAGATGCAACTGTCATAACATCCTGAAAGGTTATCAATTTTGACACTTAAAAAGGTCACCATCGACTGAGCAGAAACATCCCAGAGCTGCCATTTCAGGTTTTGAGCAATATCTTAAGCTTTGTGTTAAATGGAGTTCTGGCATAAGGTTGATCAGGGGAAATGCTTGTTAAGATATAGCTTCATTCGTATATATATATATATATTATACTATACTATACTATACATTGTTAATAATAAAGAGTTGTAATTTATATTGTTATTATCATATTATCATTATTATATTTATAATATAATAATGATAATATCATAATACAATATTATGATATTACATAAATATTGATCGAACTATGTTCGATATCTATCATAATTATTAGCATTGACTATTAAGTTGAATGAATGAATGAACAGCACTAAACATGATAATTGAGACAGCCGACTACACTAATGTAAGTCGCTGCTTACATTAGTGCTAGCGACTTCGGGTTCTCGTACCCGAATCCGTCCCCGAACCCGAATCGGTAACTTAGCTTTTATATTTATACTGAATATATTATATTATATGCTGTGACCGCAGGTGATAATAGCAATGAACTCTGTAATTGATTGTGTTATCCATGCGATCATAGCATACATATATATGCTGACGATCGGAAGACAGCAAACATTATGTCCCTTCAAATGAAAGGGCTCGTCCCATGGTCGCTGGTTACATTAGTGCTAGCGACTGTTGTTAATAGTCGCTAGCACTAATGTAACCAGCGACCATGGGACGAGCCCTTTCATTTGAAGGGACATAATGTTTGCTGTCTTCCGATCGTCAGCATATATATGTATGCTATGATCGCATGGATAACACAATCAATTACAGAGTTCATTGCTATTATCACCTGCGGTCACAGCATATAATATAATATATTCAGTATAAATATAAAAGCTAAGTTACCGATTCGGGTTCGGGGACGGATTCGGGTACGAGAACCCGGTTCGTGGATTTGTGGATTTTTTTTTTCCCCTATTTTGGGTTCGTGGGGGATACGTGTATATATATATATATATATATATATATATATATATATATATATATATATATACATACAAGAAAATAAGAGAAATATACATAATTTCAGAATTTCTAAATCATTTCAATGCTTCATACTATGAATCTAGCCTCATTCATTGATCAATGCTCATAAACATATGTCATACTCATAAACAAATTAAATACTTGATCATCCATTCACATTGCCATAAAACGAAAATGTAGGTAGCATACTATAGTTCAATAAAGACTAAAGTTTGAAACATGAAATCAGAAATATAGTTCAATGTTCATTGTTCATCAATCATCAAATGGATTATTAAAATAATTAGTATCAACGGGGTCTTCAGCGGCTGCGAGTGTAAGATCAACACCATCAGTAGAGCCCAAATCGGTTCCACTAGCACTACTGGGTACCATGTCATCTACATTTTCATCATCCACATCAAGCAATGTGGCTCGAGCAAGATCCTGAATGGTCATCTCCAAGTCAGCAGACTCGGGTGCTACATCCCATAGCATCTCTGGGCCTTTCTTGTATCTCGGATCTTTCCGTGACAAAAGGCGCAAATTGTTGTGTACGTAAACCAAGTCCTCTGCTTTTTTTGCCGCCAACCGGTTACGCTTTACAGAGTGGATAAAGGAGTAAGTACTCCAATTCCGCTCAGCAGCAGAAGAGCTTGCAACCTACAATAACAAATAGTATAAAGTTTAAACTATAAATACAAGATAAATTAAAATAATAAATTCAAGAGTGTTAGTTGCCCAAAAAAAGAAAAAGAAATCTGAAATATTAAAAACTTGTGACAATATTTTAATTGCAAGGGGTTGGAGGTATTTGAATTCTTGCCCATGGAGGTACCACCATTTGATTGCATTTATTCTACCCCTGTCTTCTTCAGCAATGTCATCAAGCTCTTGTCCTGAGACGAATGACCCAAATTCACTTCTAACATGTGCCCCCAATTCTGGATCACAGAACATTTTACCCAAGGCCTTCTTACACCCATTGGATACCTCAGCATCTCTAAATGGTGCCACTCTCCCTGGAATAGAAAGTACTTCTGAGCTATAATATCTAGGAGATAGGGCATATGCAAGTGGGTGCAAGGATGTAGTCATCTTGTTCCACTGATGGTGCACAATTGATTCAATCTTTTTGTAGAAGATGTCATCAGGATCATTCTCTTTCCTTTGTATGACCTGGGATATCAAATGGTGTTCATGTAAGTTATCTTTATGTAAATTTAAAATTACTAAATTATGAACTTATGTAAATTTAATGTTTATAAACTTGTAAGTTGTAAATTTAATTTTTATAAACTTGTAACTTGTAACTTGTAAGTTGTAAGTTGTAACTTGTAAGATGTCATTAGGATCATTCTCTTTCCTTTGTATGACCTGGGATATCAAATGGTGTTCATGTAAGTTATCTTTATGTAAATTTAAAATTACTAAATTATGAACTTATGTAAATTTAATGTTTATAAACTTGTAAGTTGTAACTTACCATTTTCATTTTCTCCAGCATGGTGTCCATGCCATCATAGACATCCCCCAAGCAAGGCTCATCGGTGTCAGCAAACCGAAGCATAGACATGACAGGTTCGGTGAATTCCAATAAATAATCCACAAGAGCCCAATAATCATCATCGAGTATTGTAGCCTTCACCTTTTGAGCCCTCTCTGTATTGGATTGCTTCCAAATACTCCATTGGTTGCTAATAATCATTTGACACAATGCTTCCTTGACCCTCACAAGTCGTCGAAGCATGATTATGTGGGATGCAAATCGGGTTTCAGCCACCTAAACACATGTCAATAGTGAGTTAATAACACATTTAAAATATGTAAAACATGAAATAGAACTCTAAATGATAAATGAAACTAAATAAATTAAAGTTTAAATTTACCTTCAATAATTCCAAGTGTGAGAAACTTCTGAAAATTGCTTGTGACATATGGTGATTTGTCACAAACATTTGAATCTCCTCAGCCTCATCATATATTTTTTTCACCCATTCTATTTGGGTGCCAATTGCGTTCAGAATGAGATTGAGGGAGTGGACGGTGCATGGTGTCCAAGATGTGATCATATCTAGCCTCTATCAAAAGACCAGCAGCCTTGCAATTTTTTGCATTGTCCGTAATTACTTGGAAAACATTGTCACTACCCACTAACTCTATGCCATCAATGAGAATTTGAGCAATAAACTCTGCATCTTTTTTTTCCCCTCCACAGTCAACTGCTTTCAAAAACATTGCACCCTTGGGGGATACAGCAATTACATTGATTAGAGGACGGTTTTTGCAATCTTTCCAGCCATCATAAACAATAGATACACCCATTTGAACCCAGGAATCTCTTATTGGTTTTAATCGGTTATCTACATTTCTGCTCTCATTATTCAATAAGGTGGTGCGCAACTTTTCATATCCAGGGCATTGGTATCCGGAAGGTGTTGCATTAACTGCTTGAACCATCTCCCTCCAATAGGGTGATCTCCCTAAGTTGAATGAAAGACCATTCCCAAAGAGGCAACGTCCCATTTTTTCATCAGCAATATCCCTTAACTCATTTTGAAATGCCTTGTCTAATGGGCCTTTCTTGCGGGGGGTGATTTCTGGTTGATTCACATCTTCATCTTCTAAAGAAGGCATAGGCAGGAAGGGATGTCTAGAGGTTGTTTGAGTGGGTGGTGATGTTGTTTGTTGTATCCCGGTATTGCCACCTTGTTTCCCTTTTGCACATAGTTTGTCTGCATCTGCTTGTTCTTTCCTTAGTGCAGCTATTTGTCTAGGTGGTAACCCCTTCTTGTCTTTTCCCACACACATATTGATCCCCTTACCTAAAGGGCCTAAAAAATGAAGTTTTACTCGATAGTAGGAGCTCCTATATTGTGTATTGCAAAAATTACATGTCCAAACAAACCCCCCACCTCCAGGACATTGAGCAGCTCTACTAGTGTATTTCCACAAAGGAGATTGTTTATCAATTTTGAAGGTTTGAGACCCCTCAGCCCTTGAGCCTTGACTACTCATTGCTGATTTTGATAGATGCAATCTATAATAAAATGGAAAAAAAACATACTTCAAACTTCTACAAAAACATGAAAGTTTGGAAAAAAAATTTAAAAACAATCCAAATGCTTACTTGAAACTTCTACAAAATCAATCTCAAATGCATACTTTAAACACTTGAATGAGTTAAATCTCTTTTGTGGATCCTATCTAGCACTCCACAGCTGAAACTCTTCACCTCTCTTCAAGCTTGCAAAATGGGAGAGCAAAACACAACAACAAAATGAAAGAGCAAAGTGAGTGCAAATGGGGTTTGGAAGCAAGTATAAGGGATGGATTAGGGTTCCCAATTGAAAAAACAATAAAAAAATGTTATTTTTTAAAGTTTTGACCCCACCAAAGACCCATAGCTCCCCGGGTCCGTCCGGGTCTGAGCTGGGTCCTTGCGTGGTCCGCCTGGATCCGAGCTGGGTCTGGACAGGGTCCGGACCCAGCTCGGACCCGCACGCGGATCTGGATCCAGTGCGCACCCGGATCCGGTCCGAGCCTCCAGGGTGCGGACCTTGCAACTAAGTATAAAAGTATATTTATATATCAGAACAGTCATTTATTAGTATATATAAAACAATAAATTATATTCCCAAGATCTGATTTCCTAACATGGTATCAAAGCAGAGTTAAAGGGAATTAATTCTGAATTATTATTTGATAGGAATACAAAACAAAAATATTATTTAACGGAGAAGAGTCATCACAAATTATCAAAATGACCACCGGAATCAGGATGGAGAACAGATTGGAAGGAGCATCAAATTTTCTATCATGGAAAATTAGAATCACCACACTTTTACAAGAACTGGAATTAGAATCTCTCATAGAAACGGAAAAAGAAATGCCTACAGATGAAGTAGAGAAAACGACTTGGAAAAGGAGGAACAATAAAGCTAAGAAATTAATTGTTGATTCAGTTAAAGATTCTATTCTCCCGAGTATAGCAAGATTAGCAACAACATATGAGGTTTTTAAGAAAATTCAAGAAACGTATGAGATAAACAATACAAGTCGAATATTAACCTTGAAGGAACAACTACTGACCATAAAGATGAATAAAGGTGAAACAGTTACATCGTATTTCCTGAGAATTGTTGAAATACGAGATCAACTATTCTCCATTGGTAACACTATAGAAGACATGGAATTATCTCTAATAGCACTAAGGGGATTACCAACATCCTAGGAGAATTTTATTCAATGCATAAGCACACGTCCACCTCTACCAAAATTTGATCAACTTAAGAACGACTGTACTCAGGAAGAATCAAGACTTATTACCAGAGGAATAGGTCTAAAGAAAGAGGGAGAAACACAAGCACTCAACACAAAGTCCCACAACAAAAAGAGAAAATCCTTTAAAAGAAAGAGGGGATTCAAAAGAGATTTTTCTAAAATCCAATGTTACAAATGTGATAAATATGGGCACACTCATCGACATTGTCCTGAAAGGCAAAAGACTCAAGCCACCGTAGCTGAAGCAAAAGAAATTCCACTCTTCTTTACAGCTCTCTCAAGTGAACTAAATTCCAATAATAGAACTTGGATAATTGATAGTGGTGCATCAAGACATATAACCGGATTCAAAAATCAGTTTGAGACACTTGAAAATTATTCAACCGAAGAAGTGACTATTGGGGATAACTCCACCTACCCAGTGAAAGGAATAGGGACCTGTACCATAAAGATAAAGAATGGAGTATCTCTACAACTAAAAGATGTTCTATTTGTACCTGGAATCAAAAGAAACTTAGTCTCTATATCAGGACTAGCAGACCAAGGATTTCGGGTCACCTTTAATGAAGACAAAGTTCTATTATGGCCTAAAAATTCAAATATGAAGAATACTACAACCATAGGGACAAGAGATGGTAGTCTTTATAAAATATGTAATGATTAGAAATCTGCACTAACTCATGAAATCACAAATCACAATGAATTATGGCATAAGAGGTTGGGACATTTAAGGTATAATGCTCTACCTTTAATAAACAAGATTACTACGGGTCTTCCACACTTTAAAAATAATCATCCTGGCATTTGCAAAGGTTGTGCACTAGGAAAGAATATAAAAGGGTCTTTCCCTACAAGTGAGCACAAATCTAAAGTAATCTTAGAATTAATTCATACTGATTTATGTGGACCCATGTCAACACCTTCATTAACAGGATCACTATACCATATTATTTTTGTTGATGACTATTCTCGGAAAACTTGGATATACTTTCTTAAGGTTAAAGAATCAAGTGAGGTACTATCTAAATTCAAAGAATTTAAAGCGTTAGTAGAAAATCAAACAGATAAAAGAATAAAAGTATTAAGATCAGATAATGGAGGTGAATACAAATCTGACATATTTAAAGAATTTTGTAATTCCGTTGAGATTAAGAGGGAGTATACTGTACCGTATAATCCTCAACAGAATGGAGTAGCAGAAAGGAAGAATAGATCCATAATCGAAGCAGCAAAAGCCATGATGCTCGATCAAAACCTTCATACTTCTTTTTGGGCAGAAGCTTCAAATACAGCAGTATATATTCAAAATCGGTGTCCACACTCCATATTAGAAAACATAACACCAGAAAAAGCATTTACAGGGATCAAACCAGACCTAAGTCATCTTAGGATATTTGGATGTCTCGTATACATTCATGTACTTAAAGAGAAGAGGACTAAACTAGAACCATCAGGTAAGAGAGGCATACTTGTTGGTTATAGTGAAAACACAAAAGGGTATCGAATCTATATTCCAGGACAAAAATCTATTGAGATGAGTAGAGATGTAAAATTTGTTGAAAATAACACATTTAAAAACCTTGAAGAAGATAACATCTTGGAGATAGAAGAAGATCTCACTGCTGAAATTGAGAGGGAGGATATAGAAGAACCTGAATCTCCTGTCATTGAAAATGAGAATACTAATGTAATCAATGGTAAGAAAAGGCCATTATGGGCAAGACAAATAATTAAAGAAAATAATGTAGAACCTAATGAAATATCTCATGAGAGTAAAAGGACAAGAACTCAAAAATGTTATGCAGCTCTTATAACAGAAATCAATAAATCAGAACCATCAAATCCAAAGGAGGCATTATCTAATCAAGCATGGAGAGAGGCAATGATTGAAGAATATCAATCTATAATAAAGAATGATGTCTGGGACATAGTACCTAGACCTAAAAATAAAACCGTTGTCTCTTCTAGATGGCGATTCAAAACTAAATATGCTCCTGACGGAAGTATTGAGAAGCATAAAGCTCGGTTTGTTACTAGAGGATTCTCACAGAAAGCAGGTATTGATTATGAAGAAACATTTGCCCCTGTAGCTCGGTATACATCAATCAGAACCATTATTGCTATAGCAGCATCTAAAGGGTGGAAGATACACCAGATGGATGTGAAAACGGCATTCCTAAATGACACCATTGAAGAAGAAGTATACTTAGAGCAGCCAAAAGGGTTCATTATACATGATGCATCAAAATATGTTTGCAAACTCAAGAAAACACTATATGGGTTGAAACAAGCTCCCAGAACTTGGTATGAAAGGATAAACAGCTATTTTTCAAAATTAGGATACTCTAAAAATGATGCAGATCCTAACATTTACTTTAAGATAACAAATGGCAACATGGTTATTTTAGTTCTTTATGTAGATGATTTTTTAATAACAGGAGAAGATCATCTTATTGCAAAATGTAAGCAAGAACTCACTGCTGAATTTGACATGAAAGATCTAGGACTCTTACATTATTTCTTAGGGTTGGAAGTGTTTCAAAAGGAAGGCTATATTCTGCTAAATCAACAAAAATACACTATTGATATTCTAACCAGGTTTAGAATGATGGAATGTAGGCCTTTATCCACACTTATGGAAACAAATTTGCACAAACTCAAAGTTGAAGCAAAAGAGTCTAAACCCTCTGATCCTACATTGTATAGAGAAATTGTTGGCTCTCTTATGCACTTGGTGAACACTAGACCTGACATCTGTTATGCAACCAATGTTGTGAGTCACTTTATGTGTGAGCCCAAGGAAATACACTTAATGGCAGCTAAGCATATCTTGAGATATCTACGAGGCTCTATTGGATTTGGGCTAAAGTATGAAAAGGTAGAAATCAATCTTCAAGGGTATTTTGATTCTGATTGCGCTGGAAGTACTACCAATCGAAAAAGCACTACAGGGTGTTGTTTCAGTCTTGGTTCGGCTATGATCTCTTGGTTCAGTCGAAAACAGTCAGCAGTAGCATTAAGCTCCACTGAAGCTGAATATATGGCAGCATCCATGGGAGCACGTGAAGCAGTATGGTTAAGAAAGCTATTATTTGGATTGTTTGGAAAACCTCTAGATCCAACTGTGATTCATTGTGACAATCAAAGTTGTATCAAGTTATCTGTTAATCCAGTTTTTCATAACAGGTCCAAACATATTGAGATTCCATATCATTACATAAGAGATATGGTAGAGAGAAATATCGTAAGGCTAGAGTACATTAGTACTGAAGAACAGAGTGCTGATATTTTCACTAAGCCACTAGCAAAGCTGAATATAGAATACTTCAGAAACAAACTTGGCATGATCAAGGTTTGATGTATGGTTTAAACCCCTCTTATCTATAAGTTTTTATTCATGAATAAATGTAAAAAAAATGTGTATATTGCAATATTGTGTAAATGATCATTTGTGTGTGGGTTAACATTTCAAGGTGATGATCTTGTAAATGGTTAACCAAAGTGTCAAGATAGACTACTTAATTGTGTGTCCCGATTGTGCGGAGATCTTGACTCTTGTTATTACTGGATGTGTAATAACGAAACCATATCATGATAGACTACTTCATTGTGTGTCCCAAATGTGCGGAGATCATGATATTCAAGTCTATTTTCATGACGAGACTAAATTAACTCGTGCATCCTGAATTGGTGGATGTCATGATAGACTTTTGATATTTAATACTCACTTGCTAAGAGGGAGTGTTAAGATATAGCTTCATTTGTATACATATATATATATATATATATATATATATATATATATATATATATATATATATATATATATATATTATACTATACTATACATTGTTAATAATAAAGAGTTGTAATTTATATTGTTATTATCATATTATCATTATTATATTTATAATATAATAATGATAATATCATAATACAATATTATGATATTACATTAATATTGATCGAACTATGTTCGATATCTATCATAATTATTAGCATCGACTATTAAGTCGAATGAATGAACGAACGGCACTAAACATGATAATTGAGACAGCCGACTACACTAATGTAAGTCGCTGCTTACATTAGTGCTAGCGACTGTTGTTAATAGTCGCTAGCACTAATGTAACCAGCGACCATGGGACGTGCCCTTTCATTTGAAGGGACATAATGTTTGCTGTCTTCCGATCGTCAGCATATATATGTATGCTGTGATTGCATGGATACCACAATCAATTACAGAGTTCATTGCTATTATCACCTGCGGTCACAGCATATAATATAATATATTCAGTATAAATATAAAAGCATCACAGTATATTTATATATCAGAACAGTCATTTATCAGTATATATAAAACAGTAAATTATATTCCCAAGATCTGATTTCCTAACAATGCTGATGTCTGTTTTTTTCTTTACATTCATTGATTCTGTGCTCCTTTATTCCAAATTCTGCCCAAAATGATGGTGTCACAGAATAATCTCCATCCTAAGGTGTCTGACATTCTTCATGTCTTGCACAGGCATCTTGATAATGGTATGGATCTTTCAATCTGCTGTAATTGCAAAATTTGAAAGAAAAGTTTCACATTCAATTCTCTTTTTTGGACAATGTTTATGCAAGCCCTGGTGAAGAACAGGAAAAGTCTTAAAAGTTACGTAAAAACTTAGAAGTAACAACCTAGTCTTCTGTATTTGTTCAAGCGTTTTCAGTCCGTTGTAAACCTTTGCAAACATATGCTAGAAAGATGAAATTTCCATTCTCCCCAGTATGAAGAATGAGTCAAAGTTATTTCAGATGAAGATTACAACAGTAATAAAGTTTCACATTCAATTCTCTTTTTTGGACAATGTTTATGCAAGCCCTGGTGAAGAACAGGAAAAGTCTTAAAAGTTACGTAAAAACTTAGAAGTAACAACCTAGTCTTCTGTATTTGTTCAAGTGTTTTCAGTCCGTTGTAAACCTTTGCAAACATATGCTAGAAAGATGAAATTTCCATTCTCCCCAGTATGAAGAACGAGTCAAAGTTATTTCAGATGAAGATTACAACAGTGATAGAGTACCTGTTTGTAATATTGCTTGCAAGGAGTTGCAACACTAATAATGATTCCCCATCTGGAAAGTTTAGCGTCTGAAGCTATGTCTGTTTGTTTCTGGTTTCAACAGGATTAGCTCTTTCATTACAGACTCTTAAAATCACTAATCTTGCTGACCATGTTTCCAGAATTGGTGATTATCTGAGTGTTGCTAGGTATTTTCACTGTTGGTGGTGCTACTGCCCTCTTTCAGCCTGTACCCCAAAGATGTGAACCTAACGTTAATGTGTGATAATCTGAACATCTCTCCCCCAAAGACTCCAGCCAGCCACAGCCTTCCTGAAAATGAAATTTTTACTTGCCCAGAAACTTCCATTCATTTAGTGCTTGCTAATATAAACGACACTCTCTTAATGGGATATTGAATATCGCAGCACAGTCAAAAGCATGAAATATAAGATCTTCTCTTGATGCAAGATACACAAGGCATCAAATATAATCAATGTGCCATCATCACTAAGTTGTATATGCAAGAGGAAAGTTTATTGACACTGAGGCTATCAACAAGTTTACTGTTTTTATGCTCCAAAAATCTGAAAAGGAGCATTTGGTGTTTTAACAATAGATCCAGAAGATCAACAAGTCCAAAAGGTAGCCAATCACACATCTTTAGCACTTAATGATGCAACTGGTTCACCTAATCAGGGGTTATCCCAATTTGGCAATCAAGGAAATGGGTGCAGCAAATGGACTTGAAATGCCAACATTTTACTGCTCCAGGAGTGAGCACGGGGAAGGGGATTTGGACTTCTTAAAGAGCAAACAACAAAGGGAACTATGCCCCCCAATTTATTGCTTTGTGTTTTAACACTTTCTCTTCTATTTCTGCAGTTCCAGATATGACATTGCTCATGGCCATCTAGTTATAAAGGGTATTTTGTATATTCTTGCCATGTAATCTTCCTTCATCACTACCGTGGGTTATTGTAATCTACATCTTTTGTAATTCTAAAAGGTTTCAACTTAATTAAAGAAAAAGAATGATGGGGCCTCCTTTAGTAGAATTTATTTGAGGGGCCTTAAACTATAACCAACAAAAGGCATTTGATTGGTCCGAGTCATTTTGATCTGTTGCACAGAACAGATATTTAGAATAAAATGTAAATCAGAGTATGAAATTTTGTTCTATTCATCACAGATTGCACCTAGTATCCAACATGTTAAGTTTTGAATGACGGCTAATAGGGTTCACACTTTGTAGATGATCCCCAATGGAATCTGCTGAAAATATGATGCCCACTTCAGTGTTGATGTTCCTGAAGAGGCTGGTGATCAGTAAGCAGGCTGACCTTTCCACCAAGAGAAGACAACGCCCTCACAACTTAGGTCCTTTGAGAAGGATATAAAATTCTTTATTCTAGTTGGAATTACAAGCTATTATATACCCACCTTATTAAAGTACCGCATCTGTCTTATAGAGAATCACAGGCTCTAACATCAGTTGAAAGTCAGGGAAAGCAAACAGAAGAACATTGCAAACTGATGAATATGATGGGAAACATGTGAATATTTATGAACGAAATTTCAATAATGTAAGTTTCTAAACCAACTGATAGAAAGTATAATACGAGACAGGATTAAAATACATTTATGGCAGTGAACCTTATTTCAGTAGTAGGGTGTGGAACTATTTATCCACTTGTTCTCAATCTATTGACCTTGGTGGCAAAACTTGTGTTTTTTTTTGCAAAATTTGTTGAACCTTATTGAAGAAAATTTTAATCGTAAAATTCATCAGTTGAGTTATGTAATGAATGATGATCTGGAGTTTTATTGGAGTTTAAAAGATACACCTAGCTTTTGCTAACATTGATTGGCTGGAAGGACAATATTTTGTTGTCTACATTTTTAATGATCAAATTTACAATGCATATCTTGTTTGTAGGTAATAGACAAGCACCTGAGTCTTTTAGCAAAACAACATTTAGAGACACGCTTTGTGAAAATTCACGCGGAGAAGAGTCCATTCTTGGCAGAAAGGCTCAAAATAGTTGTTCTACCTACATTGGCACTGATAAAGAATGCCAAAGTTGACGATTATGTGGTATTCTTTGCTTGCACATATGCCTTTATTTAATATTATTGTGTATTCCTTGTTAGCGTTTGCTTTCAATGTGTGAAATAATCTAATGAGGAGATCTTTTGAAGACTTTCTTTCTTGAATAATTGAATTTTAAAGATTATTTAACGTCACGTTAGGTGGGCTTCAATGAGCTAGGCGGGACAGATGAGTTCAGCACAGAAGAACTTGAGGAGAGATTGGGTAAATCCAAAATAATTGCGTTTGAGGGTGAATCATCTGAAGGCAAATGGAGATCCAAAGCTTCTTCTAACAAACGGAGTATTCGACAAGGTGGTAGCCAAAATGATTCAGATTCAGATGATTGATAATTTTACCTGAATATATGAATCACCTTGTGCATTGTGTAGTTGAATGAGTATATTTTTGAAGGCTGGAACTGCTTTTCAAGCCATATCGAATATATTATGCAATAGAGTAGTATTCTGAAGGGGTTTTGATGTGTAATAAAAACACAATTTCTTCTCTCGATCTTTTAATCCTCCTCTCTTGGAATTTCCTTTAGCTACATTTTCTACTCAGCAGAAGAATTTCTTTGTTTTTACAATCTTATATATTCTTGTTTATAGACTTAAAAAAAATTGTTTTGTTTTTATGTTCATTCATACAAATTATTTTGGATTAATAAGTTAAGTGCTTCTTTTTCAGTTAATCAAAGCCAATGTTAAAAACTTAATCGTTTCATTGTTTATTATGACTGAAATGCTTCTGCTGCGATTAATTTTCTCAAAGGTTGAGATGTGGTAAAGTTCGATTCTGTGCTCGTCACCAAACTGAAATATCTAGGCATAAAGTTGCGGGCAAAGTATTATTAGAAGGATTTGTCAACACTTCTGTTATTATTATTTTTATTATGGTTTTGAAACTATGATTTATAGAGTAGGAGATTGGATGGTTTCTTGGATGTTGATGTTTATGTGATGGCTGCTTCTATGGATGAGTAAAAGAAGATTTTTTTTTGGCAACAAGTTAAATGATAAAAAAAAATGTTAGAGGATTTCCAAGGATCATTTGCCCCATAATTACCAGAAGAAGAGATGCATCGTTGTTAGTGTTTGCTTTCAGTGTGTGAAATATTCTTTGTTATTATACTTTTGTAATTATATTGTATTCAAAGTATATATTAAAAATAAAAGAATATATTATTATTTAATATATCAAGTTAGATATTAAAAACCAGTCCTTTTGTCTACGTTATGATGTAGAAAGCATTCAAGGAAACTAAATAATATAATAAAAAATATTTAATATTTTTAACTACTTATTTTTTTACTTGACAATTAACATGTTCATTTCACTAAATCTAAGCTATAATAATAAAAAACTATCAATAATATCAAACTGGGTAGCAATGCTACTTACGTTCAATATTGAGTGCTGATGCAATGTTGCATTCTGTGTTCTTCCTTGTCGAAGTGTTCAAACAAGTGATCGGGAGTGTTTGCAGTTGTTTGATTATGCTGGATTATGTTGTACTAGTGTGGGATGCCTATTTACATTTTGATGGGTCAGTAGTTTGGGGTGTTGTTGAGTTGGTGTACTATGGGGGTGGTTACAATGGCGGGTGTTCGCTGCTTTGGTAGTGACTTGTTTGCCTTGGTGTGTGGTGTGTATTACCTTCAAAGCTAATTTGGCCTTCGGGTTTTTGGTTTGGGCTTCATTGTAATATTCGTATTGTTGTTGGGTGTCACTTCCTTGAGTCACTTGCATACATTTAAAAACCATCAATAATATAAAATTGTTAAATAATAAATAAAGATACAATAAAAAACCTAACAATTATAACTAAAGCAGATGATATATAATTTTTTTTGCCAAGGTTCAATTTGTTTTGGTCAATCAAATAATCATAAAATATTTTTAACAATTGTTTTTTGGTCTGTAAATAGTTTAATTTTATTATATGTTAACTAGGAAAAGTTTGGCTTGACCCATGGGTAGTAACAACAAGGGGTACTACCATCTTGAAATTAGTAGTAACAAGTTGGAGCCATGAGTAGCTCTCACCAAAAAATTGCAAAACATCTAAGAGCAATACAATGATTTATTCTTGACTTTGTCCCTATTCCTAGTATGAGACCGAAGGGTTGTGTCAAAAGGCGCGTCTTTCAATTTCCTGTCTTTTTCCTTTTCACAATTTTCCACCCATCTTCAACTATAGCCCCCCTCATTGTCCCATTCAAAAGTTTTATTATTGGGGAGTTACATGTGATCCTTTGTGTTTGAAGCTGACCTTCCACTACAGAAGTCACTTTCAGCTCATTTGAACTTAGCGGCCTTTGTTTCTCTTTGGCCTCTAGAGTAGCATCATCATTATTTGGCTACACACTCCCATCCACCCTAGCTAACATAAACCCCCCGTAACCTGCCATTGCATATCCTCTCTGTAGAACCTCTCCCACGTCGACACTCACCTTGGTGTGGGTTGTCATGCTCAACCTTCCCATTGATTGACGACCATGGCCTTGGCTCCGCCATTGTTGCATATTGGGAAGCCATAGCCAAGGGGTCCCCAACAACTTGCCTTTTCTCATCAGTCTGCCCAATCTCAAACTTTTAGTGCTTCCGAGTAGGAGAAAGATGAGGAGTTTCTTTCCTCAAAAGAGAAATCCTTTCGTTGAATCCGTTGTAGCAACGTTCCATTGTCCTTCAACAATCCAAGATATTTGCCTTGATTCCAAGGTAGAAACGGGTGACCTAAATGAGACACACAAGATAGCTTGACCTTGTTCTTGGGCAAGGACAAAGAAATCAACAACACATTAATAGAGGTGCTGGCTATGACAAGTGAAGGATTTACAACATGGTCAATTATAGACCATTAACAACACTCTAGCAACACAACTAGTAACCCACATCAAGAGTAGGGAGCCAACTTAGTCATAGTGGGAGGAGGAGAGATTGAAGAGTGATTCTTTTTTTGCCAGTGGACGATCGTTCAAGTGATGTTGTCAATAGGGTCTTCACCAAACAATGGGGAACTCCAAATGTGGGATAATCAACATTAGGAGTAGAGTGCTAGAAACACTGTACGTCGACTGTCGAATGCTAGAGCAAATGAGTAGCAGTTAGAGAAGGGTCCGCGCAACCAGAGAGGATTGCACCAACAATGAGGTGGATTTAGGTCCATTGGATCAGAGGAGGCCAATTCAACATGGGCATTACTCTGGGGGGGGGGGGGGGGGGGGTCTTGTAAAGAGTCCTCAAAGACAAAATCAGAAGCTTAGATGGTCAAATGATCATCATTTGCATCATTCCACCAAGTAGCAACATCTTTACGCCGTATAAGAGAGCAGTTTATAACCATATAACTATTAGAGAAGCATAATCAACATCAAAAGGGAAGGACCTCATAATCCAACGATTGAGTACAAGGCCTCTCCCCAATCATGAGCACCACATCCCTTGGAAGTGGTGTGGAGATATCCATGTCAACCAAAATGCGAGTGAAAGTAGAGTGATTGAATGAGGCCATAGCTTCATCCACCTTCAAGAAACAACCAATAGAAATTCCTATTGCCTCAAAGCAAGAAATCTCCCAGAAATGGAGTGGAAGATTGGGAAGACGAACCCACAATGAGCACACATTGAGTTTTTAGTAAGACAATTGAAGGAGATTGTCTAAGGTTTGGCAGAAAGAGAATGATTCTCTCAAACCCACAACTTGCTCAACACCAAATCACAATCTTTAGAAGAAGAAAATGTAGCAATAAAAAACCCTTTTGCACAAGGGAAAAACTCAATGTTACTAGAGATTAAGGATCACCAAGAACTTGTTACTCAATGATGCAAATCTAGAAGAGAGGGCCAGAGACCTGCAAATCTACAGACCAACCCATGATGTTGGTAGAGATCCACATTATCCACCACATCTGGGCCACACACCATCACAGGAGAGGCCTCAACACATGTAATAGGTTGGACTTTCCTCTTTGGAGAAATAGTAGCAGCAGATTTAGTAGCATAGGCATAGCCCTGTCCAGCAGGAGCAACAAATTTGGAGGGGAGGACCCCATCCTTAATAGCCCCAAAGGTAGAAAGCCCTCCACTTCCAGTGCCAATAAAAATAAGAACAACATTATCGACCTCCAACCCAAGCAAAGAAAAGGCCGAGGGATCGACAACTGTTGCCTTCCACCGCCCACCAGGGACAAGAACAACCTTTTGCACGACATATGTGGGACCCAACGCAGAGAGCACAGGTTCAGAAGTGAGAGGTTGACCTGTTTCATGGTTCAAAACGTAGCATAGAGCCGTTGGAGACCACGTATGTTGGGGATGCTAGTTTGTTAATAAACTAAGGAGCTCAACACTATTATTGTTGAGTTTAAGGAGTAGCTAAAATAAATATAAACAATAAAATTAAAATAAAGACAATACAAGTAGACACATAACACAACAAATTATGTGGTTCAACATTAAAAGCTACATCCATAAGAGAGTAGGGCAATTTCTTTAATCAACTTTCCTCAGATAGGCAATACATGATCATACTTATCCTTTTATACAAATGTTTTAACTCTTCAAATATGAAGAGACAATAAAGAAATGAAGAGATGGCGGAAGTGAATGGTTAGATGACCATTGGACTTCACATTATCCATAATCCCTCACTTGAAATCCAATCGATACAAGCATGAACATTGATATCCCTTGCATTTCTACTCTCAATGTTACATTTTAACCAAATTCAAAGAAGCTTTGCAAAATTAAGCCTCTCCAAATTTTGTTCTAAGAACTCTACAGATGAATCTTCTCTAAACTATGTTAGAGTTGATATAACTTAACATTTGAACATTTTTTATTGAAACCTTGTAACAATTTCAGAACTATCCACATTGCCCTTTGACATGAGACAACTCTAATATCAACTTCATAAAGTTTATTAATTCCCTCCTACTTATCAAAGTTCCCCTGTAAATTGACTACTTATCAAAGTTCTCCTGTAAATTGACTCAAACATTAATTTCAATAACATTCTTTATGTGATCAACATTAAGAATCATTTCCTCAAATCTCTTGAATTGTTATGTAAAGTGATTCACCAATTGGTTATCAAGGTCCTCAGTCCCCAAATGGGTATCTCCCACAATGGCTTTAACTTAAAAAATACCCTCTTCCACAATCAAAAGAGACGTCAAATGTTCCACCTCCAAGATCAAAAAAGAAAATATTACTCTCACCAATAGAGCTACCCTTTTGTCAAGACCATAGGCAATGTCAACACATTACTCTCATTGATAATTCTCATAACGATCAAACCAAAAATCACATTGGCATCTTGCATAGCTTGTCTCTGAGAGTCATTGAAATATGCAGGGCCTGTAATGATACCATTCCTAATTGTGGTCTTAAGATAGGACTCAACAATCTCCTTCATTTTAATCAGTACATGGAGGATATTTCCTCTATTGCAAACTGTTTCTCTTCACCTTTATATGTGACAACAATTAGACCAACTTGTGTGTCTCTAGTTTCTTATCATTATTTACAAGCTCAACAAACAGAGACATAAAGAAACTAGACAAGTTCTATTCTTGAAACTGTATTAGATTCTCTTCGACCATATTATGAACATTTCCATCTAGTGACATCTGGGCTATCTCCATAGCCATATCTGTAACGGTTTTGACATATCTGTGAAGCCCAATCATTATTCCTTGGATGTAACCGATGACTCTTGGTATTAAAAAACCGTTTTGTCTCTAGAGATGCTATGATGGGAATATAAAAAGTTTTTTTGATTCTTCTTGTATTAGAAGATGAACACAGTAAAGAGCTGAGTTGTAATATTGTAACAAAGATTGAATAAAAGAGATTTCCCTTGCTTGTAGAGTGGATGTAATCCAGCTTTGACGAACCACTATAAACCTCTATTTTTTGTTTGTTATTCTGTGTATGTGTTATTCTGATTTTTATTTTTGCTTTTGCAATTTTTTAAACCCCAACAATTGGTATCAGAGTAGTACAACTTGATTTGATTTTCTGGAAATCAGTGAAGATTTCTCGGAGCCATGGGTGAGGCAGACAAATGGAAAACCAAAAATTTCTCTAGGAAAAATTTTGGGTTATGGAAAGTGCAAATTGAAAAGTTCTCTGGGCAAAATTTTGGGTTATGGAAAGTGTAGATGGAGTCACTACTTATCAAGCAGGATCTCTTGCCTGCATTGCAAGGAAAAACAAAGGGCAAAGGATCTTTATCAGACGAAGAGTGGGAGAAACTCGATTAGAAGGCATGAGCAATGATTTTTCTATCACTTTCGAGCAATGAGTTCTTCAATGTTTCAGCAAAGAAGACAACAAAAGAGCTGTGGGATAAATTATCTTCATTGTATGAGATAGCGTCAACATCGAACAAGGTGTTCATAATGAAAAAGTTATATAATCTGAAAATGAAAGAGGGAGGAGTTATGTCAAATCACCTAAATGAGTTCAATACTGTAGTTACTCAATTGATTTCAGTCGGCATAACCTTAGATGACAAAATCAAAGCTATTCTGTTGCTATGTTCATTACCGAATAGCTGGGAAGGGGTAGTAATGATAGTCAACACTTCAATAGCTGCCAAAATTAAATTAAAATCTGATGAGGTTGGAGCCACACTTCTCAGTGAAGACATGCAAAGGAAGAATCAAGAATCTTCCTCCGGTGATTCCCTCACTGTTGTAAGCACTAACAATAGAGGTCAGAGTCAAGAATAAGATAGACACAAAATAATGGACGGTCAAAATCTACACACCAATCAAAATCTAGAGGCATAAATGGTGCATGTTGGTTTTGTGGTAAACCGTGACATACAAAAAAGTAATGTTGGAATTACAAAAAGGCCCAAGACAAAGTGATCAATGATGGACTAAATACTGCAGTTGTTAAAAGTGACCGAGTTTTGGTTTTTGTAGCTAGTGACAATTGCAAGTTTGTGGGTCCTTGATTCTGAAGCCTCATTCCATGCTACTCCATGTTAGGGTACTTTAATGAATCATCAAGATTGTATGTTTGGTACAATTTTTCTTGGATATAACAAAGAATGTGAAATTGTCAACAAGGGTGATGTTTTATTATCATTGAAAAATGGTAGTAAATGGCCTTTGAAGGATGTTAGACATGTTCCTACTCTCAAAAGAAATTTGATTTCTATGAGTCAACTTTATTCTCAAGGTTGCAATGTTAATTTATCTTTGGATTCTTGGAAAGTAACCAAAGGAGTGTTGGTTTTAGCAAAAGGAAATAAATTAGGGAGTTTATATGTTTTAGAGTGCAATGGTGAAGTGGGAGCTACCATGGTTGTTATAGATAGTAACGCTGAACTTTGGCACAAGAGGCTTGGATATATGAGAAAGAAGGGTCTCAAAGTTATGCTTCAATGAGATCAACGTCCAAGTCTTAAATCAATCGATTTAGAGTTATGTGAACATTGCCTTTATGGAAAACAAAACATGACCAACTTCTTGAGGATGGGTCATGAAAAGAAGTTCTCTCCATTAGAGCTTGTGCATTACGACATTTTCGGTCTTATAGAAGTAACTTCTATTGATGGTGCTAATTCTTTTGTTACATTTCTTGACGATTGCAATCATAACGTCTAGATTTATATGTTGAATAAGATATTAGAGGTGTTTTCCAAATTTAAAAGTTTCAAGGCTATGGTTGAAAATCTGATTGAGAAGAAAAGTCAATATTTATTAACAAATAATTTTGGTGAGTTTTTCTCTTTGGAGTTTGATAATTTTTGTGCAGATAATAGTATTTGACGAATTAAGGTGGTTCCGTTCACCCCTCATTAAAATGGTGCAGCTGAGAGGTTGAATCTAACTATTTTGGAAAGAGCTCGGTGTATGCTCTCCAATGCTGGTTTGGGGAATTAATTTTGGGCAGAGGCATGTAACACTTTTTTTTATCTAATTAACTGTGCTCCATCTCATTTTGACATTTTGGAAGAGAGGTGGCTTGGGAAACAAATTTCATTTCACCACTTGCACGTGTTTGGTTGTGATGCTTATGTCCACATTTCTAAAGAATAGAGAATAGAATTGGATTTCAAATCTAAGAGGTGCATATTTTTGGGGTATGGTGAGCATCAATTCGGTTTTCGCTTGTGAGATCCAATTGCTCATAGAGTTATTCGCAATCGTGATGTTGTCTTCAATGAGAAAAAAATCTCAAGTTTGAAAACTCAAAAGTCTTTTTTTTGAATGATTCTATTTAATTGGATATGTTTGATAATGGCACAATTTTAATGCGTGGAAATACTGCTCATAAGAGACCAACTATGAGTTTTTCAGTCTTCTATTATTGGTTCCCAACCCTCTCATATCTCTTCTATTCATACTTCAATGCCTATTACATCATTTTCCCAGCCTCCTACAGTTTCTATATAGCCGGTTACCCTTCCATCGCTGCCTTAAATTACAAATACCTTTCCTACTATTTCTATGCAGGTAACACAATCTTTATTTGACCCGTTGACTCCTCCATTAGTGCGTGGTCAATCATCTTCAATGGATTCCAAAATAAAGGACAATCCTCTATTTCCCTCGTCACATACTTGTCTGCATCTACCACTTGAGATGGAATAGCCTGCTCTTTCCCCAACGCACCCGCGACCTCCCATTGATCCTCCTACTCACATGCTGCCTGGTCACGTGTTGGAAGAGGCAACACACAATCCTCTGTTTGACTCGCAGGGCATAAACAAATCTTCCTTTGATTCTATTCCAACGTAGCATCAATAACAAATTGTTCACTTTGTTCCAATGCAACAAATGTATAGTGGCCAAATTTTGCCATGCGAACTTGCCAGGCAAAGCCAGTGCAAAGGAAATCTGGACTCTGATAAGGGAAATGTGCAAGCACATAACATTGGTAATGAAAATCAAATTGGACAAGAGTGACATGTGGGTCATGAAAATGGAATTGGTGACAATCTAGGCTAGGAGATTATACCAGGTCATCAATTACAGAGGTCTACGAGGGACATAAAATGTCCACAAAAATTTGATGATTATGAGCTTTTATTTTCTTTATGTTTTAATCAAGCGAAGCCTCAAAACTTTAAACAAGCGTGTAATGATGTCAATTCAATGCATTGCATGGATGCTATGAAAAATGAATTGGGGTCTTTGAGAGCTAATAACACTTGAGATTTGGTCTTTATTCCATCAAATCGACAACTTATGAAGAACAAAAGGGGATTATTGTGTGAAAGGAGGAAGAAAAATATACAGGGCCAACTTTGTAGTGAAAGGTTTTGCTCAACAAAAGGGCATTGATTTTAATGAAATTTTTTCCCTAGATGTGAAATGCAAACAATTTGTTTAGTTTTATATTACAACTTTAGAATGTCGTTTCCTGCTCCTGTCGTTCTTGCCGTTGCAGCAATTAGGGCTCCCGCTCCTGCCACTGCAATGATTAGGCCTCCAGCTCCTGCCGCTGCAACGTTTAGGGATCCACCCTCTTCCCCTTTGAATGGGACTGTAGGCATTGCTCCTGCTCCTGCTCCTGTTGCGATCGGGACTGCTGGCTTCGCTCTTGGTGCTGCTGTTGCGGTGCGGGCTTCATTTCCACATGTTGCATTTAGGGTTCCACCTCCTACTACAAATGAAATCTCTACTGTTGCTGCTAATGGTGTTCGTTGGCAAGCTGCTCATTTTGCTGGGCGTGTGGAGGTTACTTCTCTGCCTCCCATACACGCTGCTTTTGCTTCGACCACACCCCTTCCTGCATCGCCAACGGCTGGGGTTGATGTTTCCCTTGGTGCTCCTTCAGTTAGTGCTAGGGAGCAAACTGGGGGTTCATCTTTGTGCAAGGCTTCTGATCTTAAATAGTCTTTGGTTCCTGGACAGAGGGGTGTGGCCCCTTGCCATGTCTCTAACCCTCTAATTCTTTCTTTGGATGACGAGGTTGTGAAAGACATTGAAGGTGCTTCCTCTATTTTTACTGAACATGGTCTTATTTGCAGGTTTAAGGGCTTCTGGTTGAGTCTTTCCGATCTACATGCTTGGATTACTCGTTAGTGGGAACCCATAATTTCTAAAACTGTTCACATTTTCCCTCTGGCTATGGGTTTCTTCATTGCTAAGTTTGAAAATCCTATTGATAGGAACCTGATTTTATGTGATAATTTTTTCAGTTGGGATGCCTGGTTCATGCTCATGATGAAGCCTTGGCATCCTGACTTTGATGCCTCTTTTGAGACTTTTTCCAAGGTTCCTACTTGGGTGCGGCTTCCCAACCTCCCTCTTCATTTTTGGGTAGACTCTTTGCTTGAGGCTGTGGGTGAGACTCTTGGGGACTTTCTTATGGTTGATGAGGAATCTACTGATATTTTTCACTCAACTTATGCTAGGATTTTGGTTGACTTGGATTCTTCCAAGGGTCTTCCAAAAAAGATTATGTTGAAGCATCCTAAGGGATCCTGGATCCAATCCTTGGATTATGAGGGACTTCCCTTTAGATGCAGGAGATGTTTTAAAACCAGTCACTTAGCGGATCAGTGTGGATTGGAAAAGGTTAAGGTTAAGAAACTGTCTTCTTGGTGGAAGGGGGCCTCCTCCCAACATTACTCTGTTGTGAAGGACTCATCTATTAGGAGCTTTTCTTAGGTTGTGTCCTCTTCTCAGGAGATTGTTGAGGTAAATGTGCCTCTTGGAACTGTTGATGGCTCTTCACCTCTTTGTACTGATTTAGTTGTTCAGGATTGTGATGGTTGTGAGGCTTCTGCCCCTTCAACTGCCAAAAATTTGTTGGTTCATTCGGGATTGGATACTACTGATTCACCTTTAGAATCAGCTTCTTTGGATACTTCTGGTTCTATTCTGGATCATTCTCTTGATTCTCATAATTTGGATGTCTTGGTTCTGGATTCTATTTCTTGGCAGGGTTTGGCTAAGAAAGCGGAAGATGGGTGGACTTCAGTAAAAGGGAAAAAAAAATCTAAACATCTGCCCTCTTTTGATATGTCTCTTCATTCCTAGTCGGGAAAGAAATAATTTTTCTTGGGTTCTTCTTACCGGACAGCTGGACCTTATTTGGAAGTATCTTTGTTTGCTGTCCGCTGGATGTCTTTGGGCTGCTGGACTTATTTGTTCTATCTTTTGTTGTAGTTTCTGTTCTTGTTGGGGATCCAAATTCTTCTTTCTGGTTCTTTCTTTTTCCAGGTTGTGGGAGCCTGTTGTAAAACCCTCAGTTTGGTCTGGATCTGTCCCATGTTTGATTTTTTTTTGAATATCCTTTTATGACCATTTTGTATAGGGTTTCGAGGCCCCTTCAAAACCTGTTTTTCCTTAATCAAAACAATTTGTTTAGTTTTGGGTATGGCAACTATTTAGGATCTTGAGTTTGAGCAACTTGACGTTAAAACAACATTTCTTCATTGTGATATTGGGGAGGAATTGTATATGGAGCAGCCTAAGGGCATTGTTAAAAAGGGTCAAGAACACTTGTGTTGCAGATTGAAGCAGAGTTTATATGGCCTTAAGAAAGCCCCAAGACAATGGTATTTGAAGTTTGATAGCTTCATGACTCAACAAAAGTTTGTTCGTTGTGAATCAGATCTGTGTGTTTACTACAAGCAGCTTCCCAATGGTGAGTTTGTAATTCTTTTACTTTAGGTTGATGACATGTTTGTTGCTAGTAATAGTGTGCGGGTTGTCAATAAATTGAAGAAGCATTTGGCTCTTCGCTTTGCCATGAAAGTTTTAGTGGCAAGGAAGATGATTCTTGGGATGGATATATTAGAAATTGACAGAAACGTGAATTCAGATTATCTCAAGAAAAATATATTATAAAAGTTTTGGACAAGTTTAATATGTCAAATGCCAAGTTTGTTTCTACTCAATTGGCTGACCACTTATGTTTGTCTTCCGATATGTGTCCTTCAAATATGGAAGAGGAAATTGAAACAGATATTATTTCATACTCATCTGTAGTAGGTAGCCTTATCTATGCAATGGTTTGCACACTTCTAGATATTGCTCATGTAGTGGGAGTTGTGAGTAAATTTATGAGTAATCTAGGAAAAATTCATCGGCAAGCAATTTAGTGGATTTTCCGGTACTTAAAAGGTACCTCTGATTATGTCTTACATTTTATTGGTAACAATAATCACCTTTGTGGTTATGTTGATTCTGATATGGCCAAAGATTTAGATAAGAGATCTACTACTGGTTATATGTTCACTTATTCTTGGGCAACGATCGGGTAGGCCTCTCGTAAGCAATAGGTGGTTGCTATTTCCTCTACTGAAGTTGAATATGTTTCTCTCATTGAGGGAGCCAAGGAGATGATATGGATACAATGATTATTAAGAGAGTTGGGGTGTAAGAAATCTGTTTTCACTCTGTTTTGTGATAGTAATAGTGCCATTCATTTGGCTAACAAATTCATCTTTCCATAGTCACACAAAGCATATAGAAATTAGATATCATCTCATTCGTCATGCTCTTGAGGAAGGCAAGTTACAGTTAGATAAAATTGTCACCAAAGTCAATTAGACAGATGTATTAACAAAGGTTGTATCTCAAGAGAAGTTCAAATTCTATAGAGCTTCTCTCAAAATTGTGACGACATAGCCATAAGATCAAAGTGGGGGATATCTCTGTGCAACTCTTCTCGCAACATTGATTGGTCTTTAAGTGGGAGATTATAGTAGTTCTGACATATCTTGTTGGAAGAACTATTGATGTGATGGTACAATGGTACAGTGATGATACAAATTTGGTATTGAGATGATCAATTATTGTGTTGTCATTGATTTCAAGTATTGACCTAGTATTCTTAGTGTGTTGCCAATTATGTGAGAAGAATGAATAGTATGTTTCAAGTGGTTGCGATTCTTAAGGGAGACTTGGGAATGTCTCTAAATGATAAATGTATAAACACAACTGTTGAATATATTATTTGTGTGAGTTATGAATGATTGAAGTGTGACATGGCAACTGCTAGAACATTTTGTGATTAACAATGAGTGATTTGAGTAGTTTATCAAATCTATGGTGAGTTAGGTGGAATGATCATAGAATTATGTTCCCAATTCTGTTTTGAGTTCATGGTTTTGACCGCAACTAATTTGGTTGATTGGTATGCATATTTTGAGGATAAAAAAGTTGTTTCAATGACCGATGATAGTGTTTTTGTGTTATTGATGGTAGATATTCTATTGGCGACCGGTGATCATGTTGTGATGAATGATTTGTATTCCAGTTGTCATGCTGATGTGTCTAATCTCATTTATGGTGATGAGTTGTCATTATATTGATCGAGGTAGATCATTTTATCAAGATGGAGGTTAAATTGGTCAAAACATGTTTGATTGTTCTTGATAAAATTAATTGTTTGGATCTATTCTGTGGTCAACATGTTAGGTAAAGATGGTTGTTACATTGGGATGTGTTTTGGCATGATCTTTCTAGGTACGAAGATTGGAAAAGTGATTTCAATGTGTTGGATGAGGTGTTAAGTTGGTGGAATGTTTAAGGCTTGAGCATTGATACTTATATCATGAAATCAAAGATTTATGTGTGTAGATCGTGATTGTGGAAGTGTGATAAAGCTAGGGTATTCCAGAGTTATCTAAGGACATAATGTATGCATTTCAAAGGATCTGATCAAGCAAAGATGTTGCTATTTACCAGTTCAATCTTCTTGTTGTATCCTAATAGTTACATTAGAATAAATCCCTTAATCGGGTAGATCCTAACATATCTTTTATGTAAATTCTTTAACATGGTGACATTTTAGCTAGTGTTTGAAGTCCTCTAACAAGGCTACTAATAGGTTAAAGATCCTAACAAGGCTAGAGGTAAATCCCATAACTGGGTGACACCTAACAATGTCTTTGTAAAACTCCTAACAGAGTTAAGCTCCTAACATGGCGTACTTCAAAAGAGTACAAATTTTTTGAGTCTCATTTGACACGTGGTTTTCGCCCATTTGGGTTTCCATGGGAAAAAATCTGTGTTATGTGTTTCATGTTTTATCGTGGTTTATGTTTATTTGGTTTAAGTTTCATTTGCTTATTAATCGGTAAAGTTGTGAATGTTATCTCTAAAGTTAAAGAAGTTGAAAAGTATCAGATATCTTGATTACTGATTCATCCCCCCTTAGTAATCTTGGACCCTTAGGAATAACAACTAGTATTAGAGATTTTATCCTCTTTATGGAGAAGCTTATCATCTTGAGATCAAGATCTGAGAATGATGATGCAACTTTGTCCTAAGTTCACAAAGGAGAACAACTCGGTGTGGAGTGGTAGAATGAAACTTTATCTAAAAGGTATGGGTAACCACTATTGGAATCATGTTGTTAAGCAATATGTTATTCCAAAAGGTCCTCTCAATGTAGATCAACTAAGGGAACAACAAGAGAATACTACAACTATGGGCTCCATTGCAAGTACATAATCTAATGCAGAGTTTGTTGATATCCAAGATCTTGAAACCACCTATGATGTGTGGGAGAAATTGAAGCTAGTGTATGGTGGAGACAAACATGTGCAGAAAGATAAGGTTGACAGCCTGAAAGAAAAATTTGATGACATGAGGATGGTTGAAGGTGAAAAAATTGAGACGTATGGTTAGAGAATCAAAGAAGTTGTTGTTGGGATCAAAAGTGCTGGTGGAAATATTGAAGAAGATGATGTGGTAAGTTAAGTATTGAGAACCTTGTTACCTCTTTATGCCATTAGGATTTATTCTATTTAGGAGTTAAGATCTCTAGGAATTATAAATGTCACTCTTGATGCATTGATTGGAAAGTTGATTGCTTTTGAGCTTAGCAATTATGATAATAGTATTCCAAGGGTTGAAGCTGCATTCAAGCCATCTTTGTCTCTTACACCTACAACAAAAGGAAAGGAAGTTAGTCAAGAATATTCTTCTATGTCAGGTTAGTCTAATGATTATGATTCTAGCTTGATTGAAGCTAATATAAATGAAGAGTTGGAAGCATTGTTTGCTAGGAGGTTACCTAGAGGAACTGACAAGTACAAGGGTAAGATACCTTTCAAATGTTTCTCATGTAACAAGATTTGACACATTGCTGCCAGGTATCCTAATCATTATAAGAAGGATACGCCTAAGAGATTAAAGAAAAAGAAAAAGAAGAATTGTTTTGTTGCTATAGATGAGGGAGTTACCGACGAGGAATTTGAGGATAATGAAAATGTATTTACTTTGTTTCTGTTAAAGAAAATCCTCTTGTAGGTAACAAAAAATATTTGATTTCTAGCTTGGATCATGGTGAAGATTGGGTGATAGACAATGGATGTACACATCACATGACCGGTGACTGGAGTAAGTTCACTAAGTTGGAAGAATGTGATGGTGTGTTGGTAAGGTTTGGTAATAACTCTCCTTTCTTGGTCAAATGAATTGGGTCTATTGTACTAAATAGAAAAAAAATTGTGATGATGGTTACTGGGTAGAAGGCCTAGGGTAAAATTTGTTGAGTGTATCACAGTTGAATAACAAAGTTTATCTTGTAGAGTTCAAAGGAGGTGTTTACATGATACTTGGGATATTTAGTGATCTGATTGCTACCAGTATGCGTACTAAAGGTAACTTTTTCAGACTAAATACTACAATAAAGAGTTGTCTGATCGTAAAAGTTGATGATAGTTGGATGTGGCATAGGATATTTTCTCATGTTAAGTTTGATAGTTTGGTCGAAGTGAGTAAGATGAATATTGTTAGAGGGTTTCCACAACTAATGAAACTAGACTATGTCATGTGCAAGGAATGTCAGTTGGGAAAGTTAACTAGTTCTATTTTTTATCAGTAAGCCATTTTCATCTCAAGATATTTTGGATTTAGTTAATATTGATTTGTGGAGTCGTATGAGAACAAGAAGCCACTATGGAGATAGGTATTTTATGATTTTTGTTGATGATTACTCTAGGATGATGTGGATTACTTTTCTAAAAGACAAATAAGATGCATTCTATTTGTTCAAGGTGTTCAAATCACGCGGTGAAAAAGAAATAGGTAAGAGTTTGAATTGCTTGAGATTTGACAGAGGTGGTGAATTCACATATTTGGAATTCACTTAATTTTGTGAAGAACATGGAATTAAGAGGGAAATTTCAGCAGCTAGAACCTCTCACCAAAATGGGATTACAGAGAGAAGGAATAGATCTATTATTGATGTTGCAAGAAAAATGATGATACAAAGAGACGTACCTCAAATATTTTGGAGAGAAGTTGTCATCACTGCTTTTTATACATTAAACCAAGTACAAGTGAAGAAGGGTACCGATAAGATTTTTTATGAGTTATGGCATGGTCACACACCTAGTGTGAAATACTTCGAAGTTTTTGGGAGAAGATGCTATATAAAGAGAGATGACAATACAATAAAATTTGATCCTAAGAGTGATGAGAGAATATTACTAGGATATTCTACAAGACACAAAACTTACAAATGTCTAAACAAGAGAACCAACAAGATGAAAAAAAATGCAAGTGTGAGGATTGATGAATTCCGAGAACAGAATGATGGTTCCAACAAGAATGAATCATGAGATGATAAGGGGATTGTGATAAACTACAACTAATTGAATATCTTGAGGGAAAGTTTGACAATGGAGTGGATATTTGAAAGATGGTGATTGATGATCACCCAGCTACTAAAGTGTATGTAAGACATTAAATTAGTTAATGTATTGTCATTGATGTCAACTAGTTTTGACTATACTTATCATGATGGTTACAAACATCTTAAGAAAGAAAAATGGTAAATGAATGAGATATCTACATGAAGATGAGATGGATGAGAAAGATATAGATATGACATTAATTGGGTAACTTATTGATAAGTCTACAAAATTATGTTAGTTATCTGATTGTATTACATGAATTTATTATGTATTGAAGATCAAGAATGAACAAGTTTATGTGGTTGGTAAATGAAGAATTGTGTATACATCGAGAAAGTCTAGTGTATACTGAGTATAGTGTCAACCGAGCTAGTTATCACCGACGCATTTTGGTATTGATTGAGTCAAATAAATAAATGGAACTTATGACTGCCGACTAAAGATGATGAGCTGAAAAATTATTTATGATTCCAAGCTAAATGATAATGTTTGTTATGATGATCAAACAACTAAAAAAATTCAAGGATGATCAGATGAAGGAGAATGAAATGTGTGGCTGACACAACTGCCGATGAAGGTTAAAGTGACAAAATCAATGGTGAAGATTAAGAGGAAAAATCTATGGATGGAAATAAAATGGTTTATGATGTCTATATAAAGAGACATGAGATTCATTATTGAGTCTGTTGCAGGAGAATTCATGTGAAAAGATTGATTTCATGCAACACTGATCAAACTAGTTGAAGACAGAACCGAGAAAATATGTAGTCAAACACCGAGTGAGAAAGAGAAAAATTACCGAGCAGAATAGAGTTGGAGGAAACAAAGATATTGAATTGATTATTGACCAGATGTATTTTTAAGCTTAGCATAGATCTAAAAATATGAAAATATGCAAATCAAGTTGTATTTGAATCAGATCATTACTATATTAGTTTAACCATTGTTACAGATAAATCTCTTAACCGAGTGAGGCTTAACAATATTTATATTTCAATATGAGATTCAATGAATGTTGATTGTTTTCTTGTTGACCCCATATTGAATGTTTGGTCAAGGGAGAACTATTAGTGATAAATCCTCTAAGTAGGTCACACCTCACAGTGTGTTTTGTAATCTTTAACAGGGTTGGCTCCTAACTGAGCTCACTTTAGAAGAGTGAATTATCTTGGGTTATCGGTCCCAGGTGGTTTTTCCCCTAATAGGGTTTCCACGTTAAAAATCTATGTGCTATATGTCTATGGACGTGTTGAATTATTATTTTACTTTACATATTACTATAACTGGATTGATTGGTAAACACAATATTTAATTTAATGGTAATTGGTATATAAAGAGAAAGACACAGTTGATATTTTACCGAGTTGATTAATTGATTTGAAAGTTTTGTTATATACATCTGGGAGTATTTGGGATTGTAGGATAACTTGATTTAACTGATTCACCCCCCCTCTCAGTTATCTAACAATTGGTATCAGAGCCTAGACAGCTTGGAGGAAAATTTTGAAGGACTTATGCTAAAGATCACAAGATGTATAAGAGAGAGGTGCCTAAGTTGAACAAAGACAAATTTTCGACATGGAAAAGCAAAATGAGATTGTACCTATCTGGGACTGGAGAGTCTGCAATATACTACTTGGATAATGAGTTCATCTTTCCCACTAGACCTTTGACTGTTGATTAGATGAGAGAAAGACATGAACACAATACTAAAATGATAGAGCTTGCTTCTTCCTTATCAGATGCCAAATTTGAAGATGTTAAGACATGTACTTCTGTTAAATAGATGTGGGACAAGCTTACACTAGTTCATGGAGGAGATGTGAATGTGCTCAGGGATAAAGATAAAAGTCTTAGAGGAAAGTTTGATGACATGAAAATGAAAGAAGGAGAGAACATCTCACAATATGACAACCGAGTCAAGGAGATTGTGAATGCTATCTGAGGAGCAGGAGGTATTATTGAAGAAGACATTGTTGTAAGTAAAATTATAAGAACCTTGTTACTTGCTTATGCTATTAGAGTCTCTTCAATTCATGAGATGAGATCAGCTCCTGGTAATCATATTACACTTGATAGTCTAATCGGTAGATTGACTGCATTTGAGTGTTGGAAAATACAATTGAAATAATTGTTATATTGTCATTGATGTCAAACCTTAACTGGTAAGAAAGTTGCTATCTATTAGAGTACCATATCTTTTGATTGATGAAGAGGATTTGAAACAAGGAGATAACAAGAGAACCTAAGGAAAGGTTGAGTTATGTGATACTACAATGGGTACTTGATTAGTTGGCACATTGACAAGGTAATGTGTTGTTTATCTTTAACATGTTGTTTATCTTTAACACTAAGTGAAGAAGCAATTAGATTTGAAGCATAGGCTTAACTGAGAAAAAGAGAAGACATTTAGTTTAAGCCGAGTGATGCCAGTGTTGACTGAGAGCCAGTATAAGCTGAGTAAATTTTAGTGTCGATCGAGCATCAGTAATTGCCGAGTATCAGAGAATTGACCAAGCGAAGATAATGTTTTCCGAGAAGAAAAGTTTTAGCGATGATTGAGAAGATGAACACAGTATTGACCGAGTGTCAGCAGTTTACAGTTTGTGAAAGAATTGAGAATCCCAACTAAAATAGTTGAATTATTGGGATATGTAAAATGTGTTGACATTAATAATGAATGATATGGAGCATTTAATGCATGGTAAACCATTTTCTTATGGATTCAAGGAGGAGTTTGGAGAAGTATCTAGAAGGATAAAAAATGATGGAAGGATTTGATGAATCTAACCTAAACCTAAGATCTATGGAAGAGATTAAGTGACAAAAGATTAATCTACCTGATCAAGGAGGTATAAGAATGACCTAATTATGAGGTTATGAGTGTAGTAGAAGAGTTTGATGTTATTGATTGACGAATGTAAGCAGAAGGAGA
The DNA here is from genome assembly GCA_027943335.1 of Chamaecyparis obtusa. NCBI lineage: Eukaryota > Viridiplantae > Streptophyta > Pinopsida > Cupressales > Cupressaceae > Chamaecyparis > Chamaecyparis obtusa. Next base: position 163,731 of record BSBK01003091.1, on the reverse strand, counting down.
AGAAGATTTGTGAAGAGATGAATAGAGTTGAGGTGATTGCTTGAAGGGATTTCTGAGCAGATCAGAGATGAAGATGGTAATGAAGGTCAATTAGTAAATCAACATATGAGTGTATTGGATATATATTTGTAAAGTGAGTTTTATATTTCAGATCAGAACCTACTGTTACTTTCTAACCATTGTATCAGTCAAAATCTTTTAATCAAGGATAACCTAATAGTCATTTTGTAAACCCTTTAATCAAGGTGACATTCTAATGGAATGTTCTTAAGCCCTCTAACCAAGCTACTCTTAATAGGGTGATTAAACCCTTTAACAGGGTCACACCTAATAGTGTGTATTGTAAACCTTTAACATGGTTGGCTTCTCACAGAGCTCACTTCAGAAGAGTGAAGATTTAGTAGTATGTTACTAGTGGTTTTTCCCATATTGGGTTTCCACGTTAAATCCCGGTGTTATACTTTTGTGAATGTTATTTGATGTGTTATGTTGTTGAAAGTTTTATATTCTGCAAGTTGATTACTTTTGGACAGTGGAATGCAAGTTTTATGTTATTGATATATTCTATAGAGATTGAGTGAATTGATGAATAGATCTAAGTTTGTTGAAAAGTTTAAAATTTGAATTAGTACATCTAGACCCAAGGATAACTGATTCACCCCCCCTCTTAGTTATTCTAAAATCATTCTAACAATTGGTATCATAGCCAGGTTGGTGCTTGTAAGGAGAAAGTTTAAAGGCACTTAAAGCTAATGATCAAGATGTACAAAAAGGAGGTACTAAAGCTAAACAAGGAGAAATTCCTTTCATGATAGAGTTTGATGAAATTGCACTTAGTCGGTATTGGTGATTCAACAAAACACTATGTGGAAAATGATTATGTACCAGTTGCTGCACCTATGAGAATTGAGGAGATGAAGGAAAAATAAGAACACAATTAGGCAATGTTGGAGATTGTATCAGACCTAAGCTATCCTGAATTTGAAGACATCAAGAAATATACTAATGCAAAGAATATGTGGGACACACTAGAAACTATCTATGGTGGGGACACAAATGTGCTAAGAGCCAAATCTAAAAGCTTGAGAGGTAAGTTTGATGAAATGAAAATTCTTGAAGGTGAAAACATTATTCAATATTGTGGTAGAGTTAAAGAGGTAGTAAATGCGATTAGAGGAGCTAATGGAAACATTGATGATGAAACTTTTATTAGTAAAGTTTTAAGAACCCTACTTCCTATCTATGCTATAAGAGTTTCTACAATACAAGAATCAAGATGTACTTCTGGTAATGTCCTAAATTTGGAAGGTCTTGTTGGTAGACTTACTACTTTTGAGTAGTCTAATTTTGATAATTTCACTACTCACAACATTGAATCTGCATTCAAGTCTTAGATGGTTCTTCATAAGTCTAAGAAAGGAAAAGAAAGATATGTGAACAGTGACAGTAACAACGACAATGACAATGATACTTCTGATGATGATCTAGATGATCTTGAGGAACTTATGGCTAGAAGGCTACCAAGAGGAAAATAAAAATTCAAAGGTAAACTTCCTATAATCTATTTTTCATGTAACAAAGTTGGCCATATTGCAGCAAGATGCCTTGATAGGAATGACAAGGATGAAAGAAGGGAAAGTAAGTATAAAGACAAAAGAAATGATAGAGATCAAGGAAGGTACAAGGACTACAAAGACAAATGTAAGAAATCTTGTTATATTGCTGAAGAAGAAACTGATAGTAAAACTAGTGAATCTGATGATTGTGATCTATAGAAGTTATTTATGTTGCTATGAAAGATGATTCTGATGAAGATGAGAAAAATGCACTTATTTCATATGTGAGTAAAGGTGATAAATGGATTATTGATAGTGGTTTCTCAGATTACATGACTGGTGATAAAAGTAAGTTTGAAATCTTAAATCATTACAAAGGTAGACGTGTTAAGTCTGGTAATGATGCACCATGTCCTATGAAAGGGAAATGATCAATAAGATTGACTGATAAGATCAGATTTGATAATGCCTTTTGGGTTGAAGGTCTTACCTATAATTTGTTGAGTGTTGCACAATTGAACAGTACTGGTTACCCAGTTGAATTTTATCACAAGAAGGCTACAATATTTGATGCCACCGGTGAACTAATTAGAAATGGAGAACAAACAAGAGGTAATTTTTTCTATCTAGACCTATTTGAGGAAACATGTTTTTTTTCACAATTTGATGATGTATGGTATGGCATAAGAGGTTGTGTCATGTGAACTTTGACAATTTGGTAAATATTAGTAAGATGAAGAAATTTAGACATTTACCAAGATTGAAGAAACCTAATAATGTGATGTGTAAACAATGTCAATTGAGAAAAATGACAAAGTCTAGTTTCAAGAGAAAGACATATGCTTCTGATAATATTTTGGAATTGGTTCATATTGACCTTTGTGGACCTATTGGTGTGAAAAGTTATTGTGGTGATAAATATTTCATTCTGTTTGTTGATGACTATTCTAGAATGATGACTGTGATGTTTTTGAAAGAGAAATTTGATGCCTTTCAGTTGTTTAAGTGGTATTTGGTAAAAGTTGAGAAAGAAACAGGTAAAATCATGAAATGTTTGATATCTGACAGAGGAGGAGAGTTCATATCAAATGAGTTCAACATATTTTGCAATGATAGAGGAATAAAGAGACAAATGTTTGCACCAAGGACACTGCCACAAAATGGTATAGCAGAGAGAAGAAATAGATCAATTATGGATTGTGCTAGAACACTGATGATAGAGAAAAATATTGCACAAAATACTGGAGAGAAGCTGTAAGTACACCTATTTATACCTTGAACCAAGTACAAATAAAAAAGGTACAAATGCTACACCTTTTGAATTATGGTATGGTTATGCACCTAATGTGAAATACTTTAAAGTATTTGGAAGAAAATGTTATATATTGAAGGACAATATAAATGGAAAACTTGATGCTAAAAGTGATGAAGGCATATTCCTAGGATATTCCACTAAGAGAAAAGCTTACAAGTGTTTGAATTCTAACACTAAAAAAGTTGTGGAAAGTGCAAGTGTTAGAATTGATGAATATGTAGAAAAGAATGAAGTTGAGTGCAAGCAAGAACCTCATGATTACAAATTTTTTGTATATATGGAAGAAGGAGAGACTAGTAATATACCCGATCCAGAAAATAAAGATGCCGAGCAACAACATGAACCTGTCGAGTCACAACAAGAAACTGCCAAGCATCAGGAGGATGTTTCTGAGCAATCAGAAGAGGAGGCAAAGATTCTACAAGATGAACTTGAAAATCAAGAACAAGTAGAAAGGAGATCTGAGCCTACTTTGGCACAGCATGTGAGAAGACATCATAAGCCAAAAAAAATCATTGGAGATAGAGAGTCTGGAGTCATTACAAGAAGTAAGTTGAAAGCTAAAACATGCTTGTTATGTGAATTTGAGCCTAAGACAATGACCGATGATTTAGAGAATAAAGATTGGATTCAAGCCATGAATGAAGAAATATAGTAGATAGAGAAGAACAAAACCTGGACACTAGTGCCAAGACCAGAAGACAAGAATGTTATTGGAACAAAATGGGTGTTCATAAATAAGCTAAATGAACATGGAGAAGTCACTAGGAACAAATCTAGATTGGTATGCAAGGGATATGCACAGGAAGAAGGCATTGACTATGGGGAGACATTTGCCCCAGTTGCAAGATTGGAAGGAGTAAGAACTCTACTTGCATATGCAGATTTTAAAGATTCAAAGTGTATCAAATGGATGTCAAATCTGCATTTCTAAATAGAATATTGGAAGAAGAAGTATACATTGAACAACCAGAAGGATTTGTTGACCGAAGAAAGAAGAACATGGTTTGTAAACTACATAAGGAACTGTATAGATTGAAACAAGCCCCCAAAGCATGGTATCAGAGACTGCATAATTATTTGATAAAGATTGGATTTGTAAGGACAAATGATAACAACAATTTGTATTTGAAGACTGAAAAAGGTAAAGGGATATTGTTAGCTGAAATTTTTGTTGATGATATTATATTTGGAGGACAAGATGCCCCATGCCAAACATTTTCAAATGAGATGCAAACTGAATTTAAAATGTCTATATTTGGTGAGATCAAATTCTTTGTTGGTTTGCAATTTTATCAGATGAAGAGACGTATCTATATTACACAATCTAAGTATGTCAAGGAGATACTGAAATTTTTTTGGTATAGAGGATATTCAACAACATCCTCTTTAGGAGGATATTCACCCTTTAACTTTGGGTCAACACATTAAATTTTTTGAATACACAATTTTAAAGTTGCCCAAATAACAAGGCTTTTGTTATCCCTTGAAAATGATATGATCAATTAGTTTTCTTCTTGTCAAAAGCTCAAGTAGCACCACCCCATAAATAAATACATCACTCTTTTGAGTTAACTGTCTAGTAATAGCATACTCAGAACATGATAGTGAAAAGTTCCTATAGCATGAATGAAATGAAGGGGGACAACCATGTCAGAAACCTGATTTGAAAGGTTAAAATCAATAATTTTGGTAGTGAAATCATAAAAAAGAACAACATTACATCACTTGGTCTAATATCACAGTGAGTTATACGAGGTTGAATCTTCTCATAGTTGTACTCAAGACCCTTTGATGTACCAACAATGATTTTAACCCGTTACATCCAATTGAGAATAAGACTAGTTTCAATAGCTTGCAATCCTTATAGATTTTATCTAGTGCACCCTTCATCCAAAGTAGGCTGAAAGAAATTTAAGGTAGGATAGAGGTGCCAATGAGTAGAAATGAGAAAATCCAAAAGAATCAAACCAAATGTCAAATCAACATTATTTCCATCAAGTCTGCGATCTCTCTTTCTTCATGCCACGTGTCATCACTGCGTATCCTCAGCTTGACTTTAAAAGGAGAAGCTCCAAAAGATCCCACACATGTGACATGTGTCTCGACTATAGTCACCTCAATTAATCCGTAGGGTCTACATCCTTCAAGTAAGGTTTCACTTTTTTAACCAACAACATATATTGATTCAAATTTGATTTAGAAAAAGATACAACCTCCGCGCGCCAAAGAGACCGATCACTGCAAATCAATAAAAGGAAAGTACATTAGACTGTGCCTAGTTTACCTCTATTGCGTGTTTACTGTGTTTTTTGGATGATTTTAAGTTTAGTGTCATTTTAGATGAACGTAGTTATCATTTCTTATTTCTAAATTTTATAATTTCATCGTAGATGTACATATTTTTGAATCATGTTTTGTACTCTTTCAATTGCTTGTAATGTTTATGATTTGGAGTTATACTATGCTATTGTTTGAGAAAATTTCTTGTGTAATAACCGTTTCAGTGAGATAATAGGAACACCATTTGTGGGCCTTAACAAGAGCTTCTCATGAATAGATGCAAATATTTTGCACTATGTCTGTCTGACTTCTGCATTATGTTCTCTTTGTAGTAATGAAGAGACTGGCATTCCGTGCCCAATTTTTTGGGGGTTCCTCATTCTTGTTATTTTTTAAAGGAATCTCAAAGGGTTGTGAAATCTTGGGTGACTCACCTTAGGTTATCCATTCTTATTTTTCCCTCTCACTCCCCTTTCCTAAAAGAAAACATGAAGAGCCAAATTCTGAAATCCTGAAGGTTGTTTCATAGGGGGCACAAGGTTCCACTCTTGTGAAACTTCCCAACTACCCTTATTTAGGCATGAGCCTCTTAGCGATTAAAACTTTTCATGTAATATATCATGTAAGAAACCCATTGTCACAAATTCAGAAGGAAAACCACGTAAATTCTGTTCCACACAATAACCCATCATTTCAACATGTTCATTCTTTATCTTGGAAACTATTGATAATCGTGCTAGAAAATTAGAATCAAATTCCCGACAGATTTTTCATCTAATTTCTATATCGCTGTAGCACATTCATTACTCACAATTGCATAATAAACTCTTCCTTATGATCCTTTATAATTAGAGATATTGGTCTAACGTTAACTATTGTAGACATAGACACAATATACTGATTGAAAGAGCTAAGTGCTAATTTTTGAAGAGAAAAATGCAGCGACTGAAAAAATTAAAATAATATAGGCAAAAAGATGTTGTTAGCTTGCGCCTAAAAACCCGGTACATCAGCATCTATCCCGCTTGGTATATCTTCACAGATATTTGTTAATGCATCAAATTGAAAAAAATGCTATCAAAGGATTGAACCATGCCTGCAATGATTTTTGCCAACCCTATACATGTCCTTATTGGACTCTAACAATAATTAAACGAGTATGTCTATATGACACCCCCAAACAATAAAGTAGTTATGATTTGATGTATTGTTGATAATGATGGATCAACAAAATTAGTCCTCATTATTTTTCAAGGGGGACCCTATGTTAGCGCAAGTTCTTGGTAGCTATTGTTATTTATGGTACGATTTTCTATCATTTATGCGTGAGTTTTAGTTTAAGTCTTATACCTCTTAAAAATGTTCCTCGTTCCCTCCTTAATTTCCGCTCCTGTAGTTGTCTAATCTTTGTAATTCACACAAATTTGTAAATGATCAGTGACAAAATTTATTTTATTTGTAGCTCTGTTCTTTTTGCTCTTTTTTTTTTTTTTGTTTTGCAAGTTTTGCTTCTCTTTTCCATATAGTTCTATACTCTAGAATTTTTACCAGTATTAGAGCATATGGGAGCTAGGAAGCATCATGAACAATCTTTAGAAGGTATTAACGATTAGAGTTATTAGAAAAAATGGAATTTGAATCTATTTGTGGGGTTTCTCATAATATTTTTTTGTGTATTCACAAATTGAGATAACATCCCATTCATAAGGGGTTAATCATGTCTCTTGATAATTATTTCCTTCTATTTTTTGTCAAGCTAAGTTTAGAGAACTTGAGAAATATCTACTACCCTATGTCCTTGGACTCATTCCCGTGCCAAGAAAATGCAAACAAAAGAATACATGGTTTAACAATAATGATATAATCTATAGACTAATATGTATTACTATTTTTGAGATTACTCTACATAACATAGAGAACATTAAGCTCCCTTTCATTACCTAGACCATCATCTAGCATTTGTATAGAGACATTGGATCTTGATACGAAAGTAATGTTTCCTTGGATGATCGGGCTCTTATGGATGATACCGAGACTTTTGTTACCCCATCTTTTGTGGAAACATCCTTATGGGATGACCAAATTTATTGATAACCCATTTACCTTATCGCTTCTTTAGAGTATAGAGTTGCTTCAATGAAAGCTGCCAATGATTCTTTGTAACATGATCATTTGTCTTTTGGATTCTGTTCATTGGGACCAATTTCTACTAGACATCTCTTGTTTGTTTGTAGATTCCATCATTTTGGATATAGATGAGAATTTTGATTGCATACATCTTCTCTTTTGACGAGGATGATTCTTCTTCAATTTTTGTAAGGGAACATTTTGTCATCCTCTTCATTCTCTACATTATCATTCCTCAAAGTTTGATATGAGTGTGGATACTTTGGCACAACGTTTTGAGGAGATCTCTTTGCCTTTAGAAGAGATACTCGTGTCTTTTAATTTTATTCGACATCAATTTATAGGATCTATTCTAGATTTTCATCTTCAACAATGTCTAATTTGATTATGACAACTTTCAACATTGACATGAAGACCACCTAGCAGAGTTTAAAGACATCATTTATTTTGGGTTTTCTTCCTACATATTCATTTTAGAATACATCTTTGGTTTTGTTTATTCTTAAGGGAAGGAATGTTGTTTGAGGATTTTAGACCATCTTGCATATCCAATTTGGAGCATCTACTATTAAGTACACATTGTGGAGGGATATATCATCTCTTGCTTTTCACTTTCTGCAAGATCTTCTTGGGGTGAAGGACACTACAACATAGTAGTTTCAATGCATTGTTAGAGTAATTTTTTTTTTGACCGGGGGGACCAGGGGGGTTAGTTTGTTCGCACTGGGTTTTCTCTCTTCCCTCTTTCCTTTTATTAGGTTTGTCTCCTTAGTTATACTTAAGGGAGGGTGTTAGTGAAATTTCTTGTTAGCTATTGTTATTTATGCTATGGTTGTTTGTCATTTAAGCATGATTGTAATTCACGCTAGTTAGAGTAATTTACATTTAAGCTAATGAAAGAGAGTTTTAGTTTAACTCTTACACCTCTTTAGAAATGATCATCATTTTCTGCTTAATTACTGCTCCTACAATTATTTAATATTAATACTTTATACAAATTTGTAAATGGTTAATGATCGAATTAATTTTATTTGCATCTCTATTATTTAAATGCAATATTTTCTTCACTTTTCTAGCATAGTCTATAAGTTTTACACCTCGCTACTTGTTCTACCTTGTGAAAATTTCCCTTAGCATTTGAATCCTCAATAGTGGAAATCACTAATGTCTGGTTGGCCCCCTATGTTTTAATTTATTTTCTACCATCTATACTTGTATTTTTTTTATTTCTAGCAATACATATTTATTTGTAGGAAACCACTATTAAGGTAGATTAGACATCATTTTTTCATTGAAAATGACATCTTTATTGCGAGTGATATGTTTTGAAATGAGATCTCAAAAATTGTAACCACGTGTCGTCTCCATATTAGATTAAGATATTCCATTTTTACTTCATTTTCATCTTTTCTTTTCTCTTGTGAAATATGAATAATTACTTCACACCCAAGCATCCAAGCACTTGCAAGTGATTGTAAGAAATTTTCTTTTTTTTGTCATATTTTTTCCTTTAGTATTTAAAATTGTGATTGATAAATTATTCCTATTGTGTAAATATAATTTTGTGTTGATAGTCTTGGCCCAAAATTTATTTCCAAATCGTGCATATGATAACATGTTATGAGCTCTCTCCATAATTTTATTATTCAAAATCTCAACTGCATCATTTTTTATTTTAATCCTTTGGATGCCATTCTTTGTACAAAATTTGAATCATTTTCTTTCAAGCAATACTTGCTCCCATTGTTAGTTTGATTTGTTACTGATTTAATTTTCCACAAATGCTTTAAAAATTTTAAACTTATAAAAATTTTCAGATTTTCTTTTTATCATATACACCCAAACTTTTCAAGTGCAACCATATAAAAAGTAATAAAATAACTCAATCCACCAATTGATGTCACCTCTGAACAACCAAATGCACTAGCTCCAGACTTTGTGCCTTCTTGTCATGTCCTTGGTAAATATGCTAGTCCTCCTTTTCTTTTTTATATACATTGCTCACACATTACTAAATCTATTGATTTTAATTTTTGAAGATGATTCCTTTTGTGCAAAATTTTGAGGCCTTGCTTTTTGATGCGCTCGAGTCTCTTTTGCTAAAGTATAGTGTTACTTTCTATAATTATCTTGGTAGCTCCGATTTTAATGCGACTCTCTAGCACATACTTGAAATGCCTAATTTTCTACTCCTTGTAATTATCAAGACACCTTTTGTCACTTCTCATTTATTGGATTCAGAAGTGTCTATATATATCCTTGAGTATCCAATTGCCCAACTGGAATCAATTTTTTAAGGTTAAGGGTCATGTCTAACATCTCGTAGAAGCCAACTTTTTTTCATTTTTTAGATTCAACAAATCCCCTTTGCCAAAAATATTAATAGATTTATTATTACTAAGATAAACCCTACCAAAATTACCACTTTGAAAGTTTTTGAAACACTTGCTACAAGAAGTGACATGAAATGATGCTCCTAAATCGAGCACCCAAACATATGTTGCAGATTCTTCTATGATTAGAATAAGAGCATCAACATTATCCTCATACATGTTGGGTTAATGATCCCAAAGACTTTTCTTCGTCTTCCCTTTTGCAACATTATATAACATAGTGCTAGAGAGAGAAATAATTATGGTTGCTACTTCCTTGTTCATTTTCTCCCATTCATCATTAGACATCACAGTTGGCTTATTTGCCTTTCCTTCTAGCATAATTGCAAGATCTATTGCACCAACAAAGCTGCTAGTTGTAGCTTCCACATTATGATGTTTTGCCATGAGAATTTTCAATTCTCCATTTATTGGCTGCTTCCATCTTTTTTCTACTTCTTCACAACTACTGAGTTTTGATACCCATTTTTGAGTTTAAGAAACAAATAAAATAAATATAAACAACAAAACTAAAATAAAGACAATAAAAGTAGACACATAACATAATGAATTTTGTGGTTCACCATTAAAGACTACATCCAAAGAAAAGCACACTATTTAGTATTCATAATTTATACTTATCCTTTTATACTTTTTTTTTGAACTCTTCAAATATGAAGAAACAATTCAAAGAAATAAAGAGACGAAAAAAATGACACATTAATTCAACTTCATATTCTTAACAATTACTAACTACTATTACTAAAAAAAAATCTTAAAAAAATAATAAAAGAAGAAAAAAACCTAATAAACATTTAAATACTTTCTTAATATTTTAAAAGTTAGACTTATTCTAGTAGGTAGGTTTGTATTCAAAATAATATTATCTGTCTCATTTTAAAATATATTTATATATAATTTATAAATAACCACCCACTACTTATGATATAATATTTTTTATTAAAATTAATATAAACTTACAAACCTACTTCATATTGCAATTTCAAACTTCTACATTTGAAAGTATCGAGTGAATTTTCCTAGAATATGCTATATTCAATTTTTCAACAGCTACATTGATCCATTGTGACACCAGAGATGTACGTTTGCATCGATGACGTAATAATGAGTTCTATAGTAGTTTGGATACCTAAACTACAGATCTATAAGATAATCAAGATTGTTACTTGTTTAGGGGATGAAATTTCCGTCCCGATTCCTATTAAACAGCTCAAAATGTTTAGACGTCTTGTATTGCCTGATTCTTCGGACTGTCTTTCAGGGTTTCATGCAATTCACATTGGAATATTATAAAGATCTGACCACATTTCCCTGTCATACTTCAACGTTACTTCGGATCGTTTGAACGGGCGAAGAGATATAGAAAACGTGCTGTGAAAGCAACAGAGTCTGTAAATACGAAATGATCCGTATAAGTGATCAGCTAACCAATTTTGAATATGACGGCGGAATTACCTAACAAGGTTGGCTTTTCGTGACGAATTGCTGTTTCTTTTTCTTTTTGTCCACGTTATTCAATAAAAAAATCATTGAATCGCTATTCTGATGAAGCCATCTAGTCAGAAACGATGGGTGCACAGCATCTGAATTTGACAGTCATTGCAGCGTGTTTTGTTGCGGGTGGAAAAGTCTCAGTCTTTGGCGAACAGACAGAGCATCAATCTTATTGCATAGTAGATGTTCTTTTTTTAACCGAAGATGCCGAGAAACCTACGAGAGATTTCCCCATAGCGGGAGCAGCTTGTACAATATATACCATGAAATGTTTGGATATTGCGGTAATCTGTCTTCCACACTTCTCTTGTTTTCCATAATTTGGATAAAGTTGTATTTACAGTCTTTTAAGAAAATAGTGAATGGATAAAGTTGCAATTGAAATTGCTGTCATCTCAGCCCAAGATCTGAAATGTGTGACAAGTTTTGGAAGGCCAATGCGAACTTATGCAGTTGTATGGAGCGACTCCACCACTCAAAACTGTACGAGAACAGACAGAAAGGGTGGCAGCTACCCCACCTGGAATGATAAGTTCCGAACGACAGTCACCAAGAGTTTCCTCCAGCAAAAGGGCTCTTCTCTGTTGGTACAAATATATTGCAAAACCATGATGGGCAAGAAGAGAGTAGGAAGCGCTCGAATGCCCTACTCTGATATTCTGGAGGGATTCACATCGCCTGATTCAATCCACTTTCTGAGCTATCGGATTAGAAGGCCCAATGGCAGGCCTCGAGGAACACTTGATTTGTCCCTCAGATTTCTGGACAAAACTGATCCTTTTCTACGCAGTTCAAGGCCTCAGTTTCAGATGAAATTTCCGGCTTTTCCTTCGTCGTCGAAAACACAAGCGAGTTCGAGCAGCCAAGGTTATGCAATTGGTGTCCCATTATCAAACTCGCATCCATCCACTATCTCTCACTTGCAGAACTCAACGAATACATCTTATGGATATCAACACCATGGCCGCCTTCCTCCGTTCAATTTGCAAGAATCTGCTGCGAGTTACAACGTCCATCATTCCCAATTTGCTACGCATTTATAAGCGAGAGAGTGTGCATAAAAGTTTTATAAGTCAGTGTATAGTAGAATACTCGATAGAAATTTTGGTTAATTGGAAAAGGATTTAATAGTTTACTATTAAGATTGGAAAAAGATGATAATCACTGGATGCAATTAGAAATCTCTAAAACTATACTAAAATTGTTTTATTCAAGTCCTTTTGAATCACTTTTGCTGCAGATTTTGCTTTACAAGTAATTGAGCCATTTTTAATTATTGACAAATATACTCGATACAGAGAATACATAATTTCCTCAATAGTGTACTAAAAATCTTTAGTGGATTTTCAGGATACCTGTACAATGAAACTATTTGAGAAACATGAATATTTCCAAGGAAAATGAAATCGAAGGTAGATTATAATTATTCCAAATTTTAACGTAGAATACAATTATCATTTTGTAAGGTTAGGTTGAAAATGAAATATCACAATAAGATAAACAAGCTGAACAAAGACTTTGAATAGACACCATGTTTGACAGCTAATAATCGATTGCGAGGAGTTCATTTTCTGCTAGAATGGAAGTTTATATAGATGATCCATAGCATCCACACACTAAACCACCAACTAAACCACCAACCTAGGATTCCTTGTCCCAACTTGCTTGTAAGGTTTTCTACTTCTCCTAATTCATCGACACCTTTCCTTTTAAAAGGTTTCCCGAACCCATTCACAACTCCAATCCCCTCAATACATACCTAATGACCACCTAAACATCCTTGACCACTTATCTTTCCAAAACTGTCCACACAACTTCCCCTTGTGAATACAATGTATTTTATAACCCTTTACCATGTAACCATGATCCTTAACCCTCTCATCAGATTCAAGAATTAATGTACTCCTTCCATACCCTTACAAAATCCTTGACAAAATCCACAACCCCTTCCTACACTTTTCTTATCAACATGGAAATGACTGTCCAATATTCAGTCCTTCTGGGACAATTTTTGGAAATAATATTGTTAGACCCCCTTAAACCTCCAAATTTTTTTTCTTAAAAAGAACATAATTTTTAAGTAATATTAAGACTTACCATCTCCCAAAATTATAGAGTCATACAAGTTCATTTGATTCCTCAACCAACAATTTTTCAGAATGCTAATTCTGAAAACATTGATTGAAACAGTCATACTACCCTTTCAAACAATCACGCAAACTGACCATTACACCTTCCTAAACCATTACCTTCCATACAAATTCATTCCTCCATTCAAACTTCCAACCACACTCAACATTCTATAGTTCTATCCAAACCGGGACAACAAACTAGACCTTCCTCTCATTGTTTCCACGTGCCATTTGCTACATAGACATTCTGCAACTTCAGGATATTGTAATATACAAACTTCTCCATCCTCTTGACCGTTATGGGGTTCTGGTCCACGTAATCCTGCAAGAAACTACATGATTTCCCCTCTCGGGTTACCCTAGATGAGGGTTTTGACAGCCTTACACTAAAAATTGAATAACTTTGTCAATTCTTAACGGATTTGGGTGATTCAAAAGCCAAAACGATGTAGATTCAGGAATCCATCTGTTCAAATAGATGGTTGAATGAAATACCAAAGAATTTACCACCAGAAATTCCTACAATCAGACTGTTCTCAGAATAACATAAAGAAAAAAAATGCAGAAAACCCATTTCTATTGATGACAAACTTAGTACACCGACTTCCTCACCCATTTTTGGGTCTTACAACAAATATAAATGTGTTTCAATCAGTTTTTGACCGAAACAAACCATTAACTATCTTAGAACCAACTTTTGGTCGTTGGTATCCCCTTAACCATGATTACTAACGTATTGTCATTCTTGTCAATCTTACAACTTTTGATCTTTTCTTTTCTTAACAAGTCTTATGAGACCTTTTGAAACACAAAACACTAAAGCAACTCCTAAAATACCCCTTAAGCCCATGACATAGCCTTTTAGGCCTATTTGCCTAACATGGCAATATTTGACAATTTGGTTACAATTAACTCAATTATGAACAAATATGGCTTTAATAGACTTATATACACAGTAAATGGTCATCTTGACCTTATAATTCAATATTCTTCATGAATCCTCTATGTGACCTCATGGTGAGCCTTGGTCCTCAGGTGCTCCTACATCAGAAATTGTAAGAAATCATGAAGCATAATTTTAGGGAAATAGAAGTACAATTAAGGGGAAGGTGTAAGAGTGGGATTATTTGAATTTGAAAACTCATTATTCCCACCAAAATTGCAAATTAGAAAAAGGAATTTAGAAAATCCCATAAATGATGCAATTAGCTTAGATTAATTAATATAAATTACTTAATTGTAAAGACATGAAAAAGAGAGATTCAAATAGGAAAAAGGGATAAACTATGGATTATTTATCCCAAAAGGATAAATTAGTTGATTAATGACTATTTAATGATGACATCAATGTGAAGTTGACCTAATTTTGATGATATTGATGAAAATGATTTTGATGATTTTGAAAGGGTTTAGGAATGACACTGATAACTTGTACAATGTGTTAGATTGGTTTTAAATTGATCTGGATTGATTTGAAAATGATGAGGCATTGATGAACTCTGACAATGCCTGAGATCGATTTGGAAAGAGGATTTGATAAAATTGAAATATTTTGAAAATGATGAGGCATTGATGAACTTTGACAATGCCTTAGATCGAAAATGTTGAATTGACTTGATAAGGATTGAAATGACTTGATAGGTTTTAAAGTGATTTTATTGGGCATTGATGACTTTGAGGATGCCCTAGATCAATTTTGAAAGAAGGTGAATGGGTTTGGAATGGTTTTGAACTAATTTGGAAAGGATTAGGACTAACTTGAACTAATTTTGAAAGGTTTGAAAGGGCTTACAATTGATTTTGAAGACTTCAAAAAGGATTCGAAATGACTTGGTTAGATTTGATGATGATTTTGAACATGATCAATTTGGTCAAAGCGATATAGGTTATGATGCGAAATGAGCGAAGTGTTAGTAATTAATCAAATGAGAAATGACACAAGATAGAAGACATGTTAAAAAGGGGGCACATAAGTGTGAACCATTTTTAGGTGTCTATATTTTGCATGTTAAAAAGGGGGCACATACCATATCATTGAATGCCTCATTATGTAATAACATTAAATATTATCAAGGCCTTTAGAAATGAGAAAAATACAATGAGAATCTTTGAATTTCTTATTATGTAATCAATAAGGGTGGAAAGGATCAATGCAAGTAGTATAGAATGATTTCCACCTCTTAACAATTAGCCTTAATAAATATGACCAGTAATGTAATTAGATATATGAGTGATAGGAAATAATATTTTATAGGATTCATGAATTAAAGAAAAATATATGAAAGTATAAGACATGTTAGGTTCACTATAATGATATTTATAGAAATGAGATCCTAGGCCTATTGATACAAACTAAGCTCATACATTTAAATTAGCATATGAATTGGAAACAAGAATATGTTTAGCTATATTGGAGTAATTAAGGCATTATCTAATTATTTGATTAATTAGGTCTATTTATTACTTTATTCACTCAATCTAAACTTAAGCATTTTTTCCTTTAATTAAATTAGGCTAATAATATCTTAATTTGTCTCCTTCATTATGATTGTGACACTTGGCACTAGCTAACTTAATATTTCTTAATATTTGCATCTAGGGTTTCATTCAACCTTTTCATAATAATTCATTCATTATAACATATCTTTTTATGAAATTAATACAAAAATTATTAGGTTTTGTTGAGAAAATTATCCTTGATTGATCTTTCACTATGATAAGTCATGTACTTGCAAGGAATTTTTGGCTTGTGTAGTTAAATAATCAACTTCTAAATTGTATTATATCTCTAAATATGCTAAGATCTTATCCAAATTATTGAAGGACCCAATCTTTAGAGAATTAATTATCCACTTTGGGTTAAATTTAGCCACACCATTGTATTCATAATGGCAAAAAATATAAAGGTTGTCTGTCTATTTGCCAAACTCTTAGAAGTTGAGAAAAAATAAAATTGGTAGCAAATTTCTTGCATCAGAATCTATGCTACTTTTCTAAAATTTCTTAATCTACATGTAGGTACAATAGTTTTTTGTTATTGGGTTTTTTCAAAATTTTCCTCAAAATAAAAAATTATGGTTTTTAGACTTCATTTTTCCTTGGAAAAATAAATATTAGGCCATTAAGGTTCAAAAGGGGGAAAAAAATATTCTCTAGATTTTTAATAACGCTTCTTAAAATTTTCCTTTTTTTATTTTCCAACAATCCCTGAAGTGTCATGTTACATTTCCTGCAAAAATCATAAGTGAAAAAAAATTGTTCAAAAAATCAAAAGAGGAGACATGAAGAAAACAATTAAAAAAATGCCTTAACAAAGGCATGAATTCCTTTTCCACATTCCCCATTGCGAAACCAACATCATATAGTCCATCGATACACTCCTCCTTGCTTGCATTTTCTCACATAGTTAGATTTTTTTACCTTATTTTGATGCCTCCTTGTGCACTAGGGAATATTCCCTTAAAGATGCCTTATTACATGCAATGTCTTCACCATCAATTATTTTTCAAGGAAGGAAAATCCTAGTATTAGAGGGAACATTCCAACAAAAGAGATATTTTTCAAGTGACCAACATATTCCAAGAATATTTCGGATAATATTATGTGTGTTATTTTTTTCTTTTGAAACAAGGTGGTATTACCACTTGATATATTATATTAATTTTATCATTTTTACATAAAACCTGGTTCTAAGATAAGGGGATCCCAGAGAAAAGAACCAGGGGAAAAAATACTCCGTTCTTTACCCCATCACAAAAAGAAAACCAAAATTGATGGATCACTGTGAGTTGATCTTCTTCAACGGTGAAACCATATTACATCATTGTATATCCACTGAGAGCTAGATTTAGCTATTATAGATATTACATCTCCTTTGGACTACAGTTCAAAATTCCAAAATGACTCACCCACTACAGGCGATGAGTTTACAAAATGACTCATTCATTACATGCAATGAGTTTATAGTGAGCTTAGCAACAAAAGAAAATGAGAGAGATGATGACTGTACCATAGAATTATATATAAAAGACTACAACAGTCATTGATGATGCATCGATCAATATTTTCCAAAAGACCCAAAAAAATGTAGACCAAAATGCCATGAGAAAGTAAAACTCAAATATCCATACGGGCCAATGAAGAGTCCCCGGAGCCAAGACCAAGATTCAAGTTAGGAATAGGGTGAGATTGCAGAGCTGAAGAGGCCAGGTGAGAGGAGTCTGCTTCCAGCAAGTCAAGCATAGCAAATACCACTTGATGAGTACTACTAATACATTCTTTGGAAAGAAAACCCCCATATTGCCGAAGCATGATTTTTATGGGGTGGAAGTACTACCTTTCCAACCCTCTTTTAATGCTTTCATAAACCATAAAAATTGAATGATCTCTTAACAAAGCATGGTGGTGAAAAAGTCCCCCCCAACAGAGTGACACCACCCCACATATCATATTTCTAAAGAGCGGCGCAAAGCTTGTTATTTTGCAGGAAAATGGGTTTCACATATCGACCTATTATAGAATCTAATTGAGTTGGAGACTGCATAAGATCAAACATATTAGAGAAGAAAACAGAGAGGAGCTAAGATGGATAGATAATCCTTCTGCTAGAAAATAATAATACCTCAATTTGGAAAATAGATATCCTTGGAATGATGGTTGAAAGCATTTTCTAGTGGTCTTGGTCTAACTGTCATCTTTAGCTTAATATTTTTGCTATACTCAATCAAAGTTGTATTTTTAGTTTTACCTTCTGATCATGTTTTTTCATGAGTTTATCCATATTTTTTATTTGTATGATTTTGGAAATGTGACTCATATCTCTTCAAATTTATAAATACACTTTTGCATAGTTTTTATTAAGTAAATTTTATTTAGATTTTTATTTTTTCACTATCTAATCAATTACTTATAAATTTTAGTGCTAGGAATGGGTCTTTTTGTTGGAGATAACTTTATTTGACCCACTTTATATATTGTAATAAGGTTTTTAATGATTTGAATATTTTATTTTGAGGAGGTATCATGGGTTTTTCTATTCATCCTTTAGTTGTTATTTTGGAAACATGACATCCTAAACACATCTTGGGTGGCTATATATTTTCCCATATTTATATGGAAGCATACTAAAGCAATCAATTTAGGAGGTAGAACAATTTATGGTGATATAAAAAGTTCCATGTTTTAGGAGTGGTTTTCTCTAGTGTTGACCATGACACTATGTTTTCTATATCAAACCTTAAATGTCCTTGGACACATTGGAATAGAATTTGGGAGATGAATGGAGACTCTTATATCTCTCCATTTCTAGAGGATCTTGTACAATATTTGGTTCTTACCCTTTTACATTTAGATTTCATCTCTATTAATTATGATACTTTAGTTTAGCTTGTGGTGTAGAGCACCTCTTGAAGACAAGCTTGAAGATAAGAAGGGTCACTTGGATGACCTCAAAATATTGAAGGACATAATGAATTAGAAGGACTTTAATGACATGTACCATGGCCTTTGAGCCATATAATGTAATAGATTAACTAAAAGATGCCAAAAACATGGAATGTTGTAAAATATGCAACAAGATGTAATAGTTGTCAAATGTCACTATATGGAATCATAGGCCTAGAGGGATAATCATGGATGAAAGGTGTCTATAAAACCTTTTTGGGTCATTTGTAATGGTCAAAGTGGGTTATATGTTTTAAAGGTCATTAAAAGACCATTCTTAATGTGATGGGGGATATTGGGGATAGAGTTGCCGAGTTGTTTAAACAACTTTAAAATGGCTAAAGTATGGGACAATTTTGTAATTGATTCCATTCGATTAGGAGGGTAATTATGGTAGGCTCTCAGTTATGGGAGTCAAGGGAGGTTATTTTAGGTCTTAGGGAGTCATTATGCGAGAGGGAGAAGAAGGAATGCAATGTGAGCATTCAACATTGTACAGACAGAACATAGTTTTGTAAATATTGAGTAAAGTTTGATACATCATGGTGTTTTTATGATTCTCCTAAGTAGTAGTACTCATGAAAGATTAATTAGCATTGTTTTCCTTTGTTCTACAGTGCTATGGATTAGTTTTTAATCTTGCATGTTGTGTTAAGGCCGACTGTGCCATGACAGTGAGCTTTAAGACACTGGAATCTTAGTCAAACGAGATTTAGAGAGTTCTAATACCATATTCTTTCATTGTGCTTAGTGTATTGAGGTGTTATTTTGTTCATGAAATGTCATTTAATAATCTTTATTTAGGGATGGAGCCATAATATTTTTATTCACTCAAAACGGTGAGTGTTTGCATTGGAAAGAAAAGAATTTTGTCTCAGGAAAAAGACCCTCAGTGCGGGGGCCATATCTTTCCAACCAATCATTGGATTTTGATGTGCTTTGGATATGGTCTGGAAAAGCTAATTGTGTCCATCCTCACTAGAGTGATTGAGTATTTTGTATCTACATAAAAAGTTATACACTTCTGTTTACAGGTCTATCTAGGAGACAACAAGAAGGTATATTCTTGGGGATTTATTTTCAGAGTTTTGTGTACAATGGATAGATAGTGGATGGGAATGTTTATGGAAAGGGTCTAGAAAGATTTTAGGGAGTATATTTGATGAGAGAAATATCCCTAAATGTTCAAGGAGAATTATTTAAGTGACTGTCCCAAGTATGGAGTCAAGAGATACAAAGTCACTATCTTTTAGGACAGAAACTCTTAGTTTGTGTGGAAACAATGTGGGAAGAATGTATCTCGATTGAGCACTTGAATGGTGTGAGTCTTGTGAAGGCAATTTTTAAAAAAGAGTAAGGTTATGACCCTTGATAGGCCTAGTTGAGTAGGTTGGGTCTTGGAATTATATCTGGTTGAAGGTACATTTGGGAGACACTGAGAGTGTTTAGAAGATTCTTGGAAGAATCTTGGGAGCTTAGCAACTTGACATACATCAAATTGGTATCAGAGCAAGGGATTAGATCCTTGTAATATTGGTGAAGTTTGTCAATATGGACTTATTAGAGATGGAAATTTATGAGGCTTACAAAGCCTGGAAAGCTTATGCAAGCAAGCAAAGAGAAGAAGTAGAGAAAAAGAAGAAAGAAGAAGCAAGGAAGAAGGAGGAAGTAAGAAGACAAGCATTAGAAGAGGTAAGAAGTTTAACAAATAGGTTAGAAGAGAATGCAGAAAGGATACAAGAAACAAGAGAGAGTTCCAAGAACTCCTAGAACAAGAAAGGAAGCAAGAGCTCTTGAACAAAGAGTCATTGAAAGTGTAGCAACAAGAGGTTAAAGAACCCAATGTTGAAGTGGTTCTTGAAGAAGAAATGGATATGGTAAAGGAAAATGGTGATGTGGAGCAGCCATTCACTGAGAAGAAAAAGGTATGTGTAGTTGGGACAATGATATGTCCTTTGATAGAGGATAAGGGTATAGAAAAGCAAGGTACCCCTATGTCTACAGATTGTGAGGCTAATGAAATATCCATAAAGTTGTGTGATGGTTTTCTTTTCCAATAAGAATGGCATAAACAACAAGTTGCAGCAGTGATCTCTACAAATAAGCTTGAGGATGAAGCCAATATAGTGGAAGTCATCGGTTATAAAGAAACCATGGAGTTTGAATTTTCCCCAAATGTGGCAATCTCACTAGGAGTAGTGGGTGAACAAGGAGAGGATATGGTTCCAATGGTGAACCAACTAGACATTTTAATGAATGAAGAAGTGATGTTTCCTTTCCCTAACATTTTTTTTGTAGGTTTTCAAGGGTCCTATTTTTCTGATTACATTGAAGTGAATCATGAAGACAAGGATATGCATGATGCAGAATTGAGTACTTGGCATGAGTACAAGTGGATGGATGGAATATGCAAGAAGACACCAAAGAGAGGACACATTTTGTTGCAGGTTACTAGCACTCAGTTCCAAAGAATTGGAAAACAAGGAAGAGGATAGTGGAATCCATGGGACTTGGATTCTTTTCCACACCGGGAGTATGGTGCAGAGCACCTCTTGAAGACAAGCTTGAAGACAAGAAGGGTCACTTGGATGACCTCAAAACATTGAAGGAAATAATGAATCAGAAGGAAATTAATGACATGTACCATGGCCTTTGAGCCATCTAATGTAATAGATTAACTAAAAGATGCCAAAAACATGGAATGTTGCAAAATATGCAACAAGATGTAATAGTTGTCAAATGTCACTATGTGGCATCATAGGCCTAGAGGGATAATCATGGATGAAAGGTGTCTATAAAACCTTTATGAGTCATTTGTAATGGTCAAAGTGGGTTATATGTTTTAAAGGTCATTAAAAGACCATTCTTAATGTGATGGGGGATATTGGGGATAGAGTTGCCGAGTTGTTTAAACAACTTTAAAATGGCTAAAGTATGGGACAGTTTTGTAATTGATTCCATTCAGTTAGGAGGGTAATTATGGTAGGATCTCAGTTATGGGAGTCAAGGAAGGTTACTTTAGGTCTTAGGGAGTCATTATGCGAGAGGGAGAAGAAGGAATGTAATGTGAGTATTCAGCATTGTACAGACATAACATAGTTTTGTAAATATTGAGTAAAGTTTGATACATCATGGTGTTTTTATGATTCTCCTGAGTAGTAGTATTCATGAAAGATTAATTAGTATTTTTACAGTGCTATGGATTAGTTTTTAATCTTGCATGTTGTGTTAAGGGTGACTGTGCCATGACAGTGAGCTTTAAGGCACTGGAATCTTAGTCAAACGGGGTTTAGAGGGTTCTAATACCCTATTCTTTCATTTTTCTTAGTATATTGAGGTGTTATTTTGTTCATGCAATTTTGTTTAATAATATTTATGTAGGGATGGAGCCATAAGATTGTTATTCACTCAAAACAGTGAGTGTTTGCATTGCAAAGAAAAGAATTTTGTCTCAGGAAAAAGACCCTCAATGTGGGGGCCATATCTTTCCAACCAACCATTAGATTTCAATGCACTTTGGATATGTTTTGGTAAAGCTAATTATGTCCATCCTCACCAGAGAGATTGAGTAGTTTGTATCTACATAAAAATTTATACACTTCTATTTACGGGTCTATCCAGGAGACAACAAGAAGGTATATTCTTGGGGATTTATTTTTAGAGTTTTTTTTAATGGATCTAATGGATGGGAATGTGTATGGAAAGGGTCTAGAAGGATTTTAGGGAGTATATTTGATGAGATAAATATCCCTAAATGTTCAAGGAGAATTCTTTAAGTGACTGTCCCAAGTATGGAGTCAAGAGATACAAAGTCACTATCTTTTAGGATAGAAACTCTTAGTTGGTGTGGAAACAATGTGGGAAGAATGTATCTTGATTGAGCACTTGAATGGTGTGAGTCTTGTGAAGGTGAGTGTTAAAGAAGAGTAAGGTTATGACCCTTGATAGGCCTAGTTGAGTAGGTTGGTTCTTGGAATTGTATCTAACTTTGAAGGTACATTTGGGAGACACTGAGAGTGTTTAGAAGATTCTTGGAAGAATCTTGGGAGCTCACCAACTTGACATACATCAGCTTGATTATATCACAGTCTTTTATATTTTAATGATCTGTAAAATACTTTTCTTTATGTACGTACTCCTCACTTTGAGATACCATTTATATGCCAATCTAAATATTATGTTATTTTTGATGATCTTAGCATTGGGTCATACATGGTTCCCCTTGGTTTAGTTGAAAATATTGATAGATGCCTTCTAATTTTAGCTTTGTGGGATGAATTATTGCCTTATATTACAATGTTATGTGTTGAATCACACATTATTGATATTAGGGACATATTATAGGATATTTATTACTCTCTTACAAAAGATTGGTTATTTTTATCATAACATCTTGATTTGTTCCTTTTGAGTTTTTTGATCAAGTATCTTCATAGTGTTTTAGATTTTCTTCTATTGACTTGGTTATTTATATGTCTAGGAAGTTAAGTAGTCTTCCATGGCACACAACATGATACTATTCATTTCATCTCCTTTCGTGAAGTTTCTTCTACCATATCCATTGTATTTATTTATTCACAAGAGAAGGAACATTTGTTTCCTCTTAGATTATCTTTAGTGTTCCTTTTTTAGCATTCATCATTGACATCGAAGATTCTTCATTATGGGAGAGATGTATTGTCTCTTCCTTTCACTCTTATTGAGGGGATATTGATTACATACTTATGTGACTAATTTAGTACTTGGGGGGGCATATTAAGTCCTTATTTATTACAACATGTACTCTTTTTTATTTCTTTTTAGACCTCTTATGGAGAGTGTTCTCCCATTAGGTTTTTGCCTTTTATCTAGTTGTAGGGACCCATTCATGTTCGCTTTTTTCATTCATCTTCATATTTTTAACTACTCCCTAAGTTAATCTTAGGATGGGGGATAGTGTGTTGGAATAATTAGAACATTACCAAACTATTTGATTAATTACTTTATTTAATTACTTTGTTCAGTTAATGTAAATAGGTGCTTTTTACTTTTATTGAACTAAGCTATTAATAGCTTAATTTATGTCATTCATTATGATTTTGGCACTTGGAACTAGCTAATTTAATCTTTCTTTAGATTTTGCATCTATGGTTTCATTCATAATTTTAATTTATGGATTCATTCATTCACTATAAGATATCTTCTTGTATAAAAAATACAAAATTCTCAGGTTGTATTGAGCATATTATCCTTTTTTTTAATCTTTCTAAGTTGTGACATGTGGTGTGCTTACAGATGAATCTTGGCGTGTGAGGTTAAATCATCAATTTATACAATTTGTTTTCCTATTAGGAGAGGTAAAGACTTTGGTTTCTATTCCTTTTTATGCAATAGAATTGAGGTTGAAGATGACAAAATGATAAATTTTAGTAATAAAAATTAAATACAGAATATAAAAATATTGTACAAGACAAATATATAAAGAAGAAAAAAAGAGAAACCTAGATCTGAAAATTGAGTAGAAATATATGAGACATTGGTATTGGGTTCCAAATTCCTTAAAAATTCAATCAAAGGGTATTTAAGGCCAGTCTCCAAAAAAATTAACTAAAAATAGCTAGACACTAGTGTTGGGTTACTCAGTTCAAGTGTTTTCACCTAGTCAAAAGTTAGCGTAACCTACAATAATTTTATTTTTTCTCCTATAACACTTTTTATATTATATCTATACCTAAACACATAAAAAATAGGGAAGAATAGTCGTCTTATGTAGGGGCCTACACAATTCAACCCCACCACAATAATTCAAATAATGATTATAAAAATGAGAGCTTGTTCTTGGGATGATATAGGTTAAATAATAATATAAATATTGAAATAAAAGCATTATATCTTAGGTGTCAAACCCTCTAATGGATTCAAAAATAATGATGGTGATACGATTCTATATATGGAAGTCCTCCAAGTATTAACACAATAACATAATAAATATAACGCAATTAGTTTCTGGATTCTATTGTGTAACTTACACAATCGAATCTAGAAACTAATTGCATGATAATGGATTGTGGAAATCTGATGTTTTTAAATAATAAATATAGGTAACAAAAATGAAATCACACTTGAATATTGCATGTTGTATTATATTTCTAGATGTGTTGATAACTCATTTTTGAATTCTTTATTGATCATTTGAATTCTCATAGAATGTCTCAAAATAACTTAGACCTTATGAATTATAAACTTTATGATTTATATAGGGATTACAAGGTGGTTTCAAATATAGGAATTCAATAACAAATTTTCAAATGCAAAGGTAGAGACTAGATCGCAAGTGAAAAAGGTTGACACTCACATTTATTTGAATTAGGGTCCTTTTTAGAGTGACTACTGGACACCAAAGTCCACTCAAAAGTGAGTGAGCAAAATATAATCAACGTGTCATGGTCTAAAATATAGGACCTAATCCTAGACTTAACATTTGATGAAAATTATATTGCGAGTTTTACAATTTATTATAAGGTAGAATATGGACCAAATAGGGTTATAATGATCTAGGAGAAAGCACAATAGAGTTGTGGGCCAATTAGTATTTAAAATTGTAAAGGCACATAATTTATCATTTTAAACATCTTGATTATTCTTCTTGATCAATATCTTAATATTATTAATGAAGAGAAGAATGCACAGGAAATGAAGAGACTACAAAGGTTTACCTTAGAATATTGTATTGTGAATATTTAGATGACTCACACCATTTTTATACTACTTTGGTGACTAAGGATAGATGCTTTAAAATTATATGTTGGATTAAAGTTCCTTACATAATACAACATTACATTGGGTAATGAATGAACTTGGCTTACGAGCATAATATTCTTATGAGAAATGCTTTTCTATAGAGTATAAAGAGG
Organism: Chamaecyparis obtusa; assembly: GCA_027943335.1. Classification (NCBI taxonomy): domain Eukaryota; kingdom Viridiplantae; phylum Streptophyta; class Pinopsida; order Cupressales; family Cupressaceae; genus Chamaecyparis; species Chamaecyparis obtusa. The sequence continues at coordinate 138,096 of BSBK01003091.1, read as the reverse complement.
TTAAGACCATGGGGGTGGTGAACAATGTGGAAGTTTTCTTTGATACTTACCTTATTAAATCAATTTTTATGAATATTATAAAATTCAATTTCCTTCTTAAGTGAGGTATATTCTTTCCTAGATAGTGATTAATATTTTATATATAATAGAATTTTTCTTAGACCATTTTTATTTTTATCCATACAAACATATATGTTTCCTAAAGCCTCTATTTTTGGAGATATCCATGTCCTAATTTAGACCAAATTTTCAATAAGAAAATAATAAACTGGATTATGAGGGCCCTCTTTTAAGGTTCACTATTCTATATACTCACAAAAACAAATGCATAAATTTATATGACCCACATTGTAACAAATCTCTATAAGTTTTCTCTATTAGATCATTGACTTAAATATATCACGTAAAGCTAGTGTCTTCATTTCCATTCCTAAGATTAAATACTAAATTTCACAATTTTAATTTACTAGATTAGCCACTATTAATATCATGATATTCAACTTTCAACATAGATTAAACAATTAATCTATCTTTACTATTTTTACTAGTGAAATGTACTTAATATGCAATATCCTTTTTTTTTGTCTATTATGAAAAGGATTCTTTCATACATAGACATATAAAAAAATTGTGTAATTCTATTCCGAGTCACAACCTTTCGATATTATATCCATCTACCTAATTACACATGTTCAACTATACCTATCACTTATTGTTATTCACTTGTGTAATTAACTTGTGTATCACATTATTCTCTTTTTTTATCACTCTTAAGCTTGGTTCAAATGTACTAATTTGTAGCTACAAGGTAGTCATTGTGGTCGTAAGAACATCCTACCCTATTTAAATTTTAAAATTTGGTTGTCATTTACTTCTAACCATTACAATTCCCTCATAAGGATGAATAAATACAATTTTGTAATATATGTTGTTACACCTTTGTATGTAATGAATTCAACATATTCATTCTAATCATCTCCTAACTATATGATATTTTGGGAGCTACATTTACAATCATTCACATTTGTCATTTTACTTAATGCAATAAAATGAATCTAGTTGTGCACAAATATTCTAGCAACATCTAGATGACTAGAGATCGTAATTTTTAAATCATTCTTCAATTTCCAATAGTTGATCTTGCAAGATTCTCTTTCACTAACCAACAAACCTTAAAGCATTTTATATATTATCAAGTTGCAAATTTTTGGAAACATAAAGTAGTCAAGAATAATGATAAAAATTAAAGAACAAATGTCTATCAAACACATCTAGTCTAGATTCATAAAATGTTGGACAATTTTATATACAAGCAAGATCAATCTTAAATTGTCAATCTTATTCTAACAAAATAAAAGCAAAAATATTGAAAATCATAATATGTTCTAATATAAGATACTTAATTACTAGACCAAATCTCTATCAATATTTTATTTTAAGTATTTGTTAAAATAAATAATATAAAACATATATATTTTGTATATTTTATTATAAATTTAATAATTCAATCTAAGCTAGTTATAAAAATTATATATAGATATATGTAAATCCGACTTAGAATAAGGTTAAGGAAAGAATATCGTACTTGATACAATTATCTTACTATTATTATTATTTTATAAAGATTGTTTTCATTTATAAGAATACAATGGCAATATCATTTATAAGAATACAATGGCAATATCATTTGATGAAGAACAAACATTCAGGTTCTTACAACGTGGCAGCCATCATATAGGACAGTTTCGATTTTGCAGACTGCTAAATATTCTGACAAAACTTCGAATCAGATCCCAAATTACCATATCTGGCTGCAGGCGTATGAAACGCTACGACTTCAGTTAAAACAGAATATTGAACTTGGGCAGTATCCCCACATTTGTTAATATTGTATCTCTGAATAATATGTTGGGTTCCAACAGATTTAATAATATTATTTTCAGAGTGGTGATCATCATGCAATTTCATAATATAGGATCTGGAAGCGTATGCTAAAAACAAGGTTTCGTGCCTTGAGATTTAGACAGGTTATCTATCTTAGAATTGTTTCTACGACTATATAATCCCCGTTCATGTAACCTAAAAAGATGAACAAAAAGAAAACATCGAAATCATCATCTGAAGCATTATGGCAGCCCAATCTTGCAGATACTGTGTTCGTGGGGTATTTTGGAAGAGAGGGAAAACAAGCTCTTGTCGTCATGATATAAAGGCCCGCATGCATTTCGATTCCTTTTCATCCCACGACTCTCGCTCTCATAGACGAATTTTGCTTGTAGAAGACACAGAAATCAATCGAGTATGTCAAATGTTTCAGTATACCAAAATTTAGTTAGTTTTTCTAGAGCTTATTGGGTAGAGGACCTCTCTCTATTACTATTCATGCTGATTATGATTCTTGTTGTCTTATAATTGAAGCTGATATTCCGGAGAGTTCTCCACAATCTTGATCTTCGTTGGGAAGAAGCTGAGAATGGAAAGATAGCAGTGGATTACTTGAAGCAGGGAAGAACTTATGATCTTATATTCATGGACAAAGAAATGCCTGTCATGGATGGACATGAGGTAAATAATTTTTCTAGCTCTTTGATGTAGGATTTCTTTTCTTAGGTTGATTCAATCATATTTTTAAATTGAAATTTTTATGTCTTATACCAGGCAACGAGACAACTAAGAACAATGGGAGTTAAGACGCCCATTGTTGCGCTGAGTGCAAATAATCTGCAATCTGATAAGGACCTCTTCTTTGAAGCTGGTGTCGATGACTTTCAAACTAAGGTATGTGTCTTCCAGGTTTTTCTCTTGTTTCTAGTAACATAGCTTATGGCATGGGGTATTGTTTTTCTTAGTATGCAATGGTCTTTGACTTAACCATTTCGAATATTTCACATTTATTTCAGTTTCTAATTTTGCTAGTCCCTTCACAGCCTCTTTCCAGGGACAAACTCCTGCAGTTGCTCGTTCAATATGGGCTTGAGAGTTCCTGTACTGAGAATAGAATGGGCTGAGTAAGGGCAGGCTACACAGCTCCAGTGTATATTCAATTTGTATGATATTAACAAGAGCTGCACGTCAGTGAAGTTTCTGCCAAAGATTAAAAGAAAAATTGTCTCAATATTGAATATTAAAAGTGACTTCAAACTTCTGGGAATCAAATCTGCCTTTTTTTTTTTTTTTTCATATAGTTTGTATCAAGATCAGTTTCTAAGAACTTGGATGAAATTTCATGTGGTAAAAGATGGACTTGATAATATTCTACTTACAGGAAGGGCTGAATAGCTCAATGCTAATTTCATCAGGATTAGGACTCTACTGCCAAGTCCTACTGCATGGAAACCTGCAGATTTACATATCACCTTATTAATTATTCTAATTAAAGGTTAATATAGTTTAACCATAACCAATTGTAGCAATTTAGAGACAAGCACACACGTTGTCAATAGGTCGGACATGTTGGAATAAATTTTATTAATGATTAAATCTGTCGGGACAGACCTCAGCCGCCAATGCACCGACCTAGCCATCTAACATATGTTACAAGTCTGCCTCCAACTGCTCAACACCGTCTTCAACCGTCTACATTATTCTTGTGTTCACTTTCCCCTATCTATCGTAAATATTGTAGCTAACTCTAATAGACAATGGAGAATAAATTTAATAGGTATTTCTCGATACATTAATGAATTCCTCAGAGATCATTTTCATGGGTTTCTTCTCTGTATCATGGTTCTTTCATGGTATAAGAGCTGAAGGGAGTGTCAGGGAGTGAGCAGATGGACAGCAAACATTTTATATTATTGATGAAGGTATATATGCAGATTTATAGAAGGCAAAAAGTAATTAACCGGCCAGTAAAAGTCAGGTGATCAGACAAGATCAATCTCTTAGTCTGTAACTATCATCTCATTTCTGCTTTCTAGCTATCACTTTCATTCTGATGATAGATCATGTAGTATGATCTGAAATATTGATGATGAAACATGTCACACAGTTTAAATAAAAAATGTAGAAGTCTAACATTATAGATTGTGGAAATTACATGCCACAAACAGATATTGTATTACAATTACTCTGAATACATATAGTTACACCGATATTCCCCCTCTTATTACATTAATCTTGAAAACATCAAACTCACCTTACCCTAGAGACCCCCTCATAACAAAGCATGCTAGTCATATATCATGAATACATAGTTTGAGAAAATCTTCTCCTAAAGATGTCAATCCTGAATCAAGTGGAGCTCCATCAAAATACCTCCTCAACCCTCAAAAAGGTAGAGCCTTGAGCTAAACCTTTGAGTTCTCAATCCCGAACTCTCAAATCACAGACCTTGAATTATTCTTGACAACAATCTATGTTGAGCTCCTTACACACATGACTCTATTATGCTATCTCTAACCCTTGTAAAGGTGATTATTTTTTTTATCATAGTATCTTTCTCTCTAGATAGCTATCCATATTCAAGCTCTTCACCAAACCCTAAACCCATCTCCAAAACATAGTGATGAAGGGTGCTCCCCTTAATACCACAAACACATAACAGAAACAAAGAAACAACAACAATCTGCAAGAACAAAAAATTGGCTTCTTATTATCTCCACAAATGTGGAATTACAAACTTTCAAAATTACAATATGCCAAGCCACATGGGCATTCCCTTACAATATTTTGTAGGACAAAGCCTCGAATCAATACCCAGATCTACTATCCAGAACTGCTCCGAACTACCTAAGACAACACTACAGTCTTCCTTATATAGGCAATTTTTCACCGCCTGGGAAGGTTCTAGAATTTTAGCCTACAAGGCCAACCAAAATTAGAATTATTTTATTTTACAATTTATTACATTAAAGTCGGCTCAAACTACCTTTTGAAACCCAAACAAAATTTTTGAAGGAAAATCATTTTCTGCCATTTTAGGTGACCCAACTTCCGAAGACCATAAGTCATTGCCAGTTGACCCGATTGACTATTATAGCCCCATTTCGGAAAGGCCACGAAGCGTTCTATAGGCTTGACTCATGCAAGCGCCTGTCACCCAAATTTTTGACCTCATCTGGGGCCTCTAAAGCCTTAAAAAATGAGTTCAACATTTCTGTACCCTGTTGCCAATACCGAAAATCTTCAATATCTACAAAGTTAGACTTGATCTATCAATGAAACTTTACTCGTAGGCTGATATGACCAAAATGAACCTCCAGGGAAGAAATTAGAACATTTTGAGATCGGATGACCAACTTACTGAAAATAGCAAGTTTCCATAAATAGCAGCTCTGCACAAGATAGCCCTTATTGAAAACAAAACCATAAATATTTTTGGGTGATGCAAGATTGCTCTTACACCTAGGATGCTCCTACATCACATAGTCTTCACAGTATATTCAATCTTTAAATTCATTAACAAATAAAGTGAAATGGAAAATATAAGAAAAAGAAGTAAAAAATGCTTCTCATGTAGAACACCATCTGAAACTGAGAAGATAATTTATGATGATGGAAATTCCTCCATCCTTTGGCTCTACAAGCCTCCAAGGCCATATAAGGAACTAAACAATGACTTCTCTTGACAAAATGTTCAATTTCCTTTACAAAATAATCATGAAATTTTTTAATATTTTGGAATGCACTTTCCTAGACACCAATACGAAGATGATAAATCACTTGATTGGCACATACCACAAAAGATATATCAATTGCTTGTTATCTTAAAATTCTCATAAAATTAGCTTGAGTTACATTTGTTCTCACACAACTTACCTTCAAGATATCACTATGTTTTTGATAGAAAAAAGTAGCAAGAGGGTGTTGGCCCGTGGTACAGAGAGACTAGAAGCACGTTAACAACATATTAATAATACTAGTCCTATAGTAGTTTAACAACAGTAAGTCAACAAAAATACGAGTATCTAGTCTGCCTCTATCAAAAACAAAATTAATGGTTCTTTTCAAAAATAACGAACCAGAGTATCTTAAGTAGATAATAAAAAACATATTAACAGTATCATGCCACGCAGGGCTAGTCCATAAACTAGATAAAGTAACATTAACACAGGAAAGCAAAAAATAGAAACCAGGGCCACCATGCCCGAACCAAAGCAAAAACCTCATGGAAAAAGCGACAAATAAGGTCTCCTACCTAGATGTTTGGACATCAGGGTTGCGGCCCACTCCTCTTGCAGGAACATGAAAAGGTCTTTGTTGTCTTCATCAACCTCTAGATTGCCTCCAACTAGCTTCTCTTGCATAGTGCACGGAGTTACCACCGAAGCGTGCATGACTTTGAGGGTGAACTTGTTTGAATCAACAACACGGGCTTTGATATCCTGCATGTCCTGTTTGAGGCCCAGGATCTCATTGTCAAGATCTGAAAACTTCAGCTTAAGGGATCCCTTAAGTCTGTCATTCCCATCCAAAGCCACATAATTATGCTCAACAGGGGGGACTTAGTCTGCTGGTCATGGGGGGAGGGCGGGGGCGGGTTATTGCTGTAGGGAATATCCTCCATATCAGGCTCAGGGTTCAGGGGGGAGTGGTGCCAATCCTGTGCGAGCTCGGGTGATCATCGAAGGATCCCTCAATCGACTTAGTGGAAGTAGAGGTGCCATCTTCCGAAAGGGATTTCTCCTCCAAAGCTATCACTATGTTGCAAATGAATGATTGCTATAGTTTTTATTGCATCATTTGGCCGAACAAACTTATTCTTTTCTTGATAGAGAAAAAAAGTTAATTAATTAATTTATTTTCTCAGAGTATCTTCATCAATGATTCAATTAACAAGAAATATTCTACACCAATTGATGTCCCTATAAACTACAATAATGTGGACCTCTAAAAAAGCATCATGTGGGCCAACCCATGTAGCTTAGGATGCAAATTTAACTCCTTGAGAGTGAACTTTTGAGCACCTATATGATCTTTTAAGGAAAAAAATATTCCCCATCTACTCCATAATTAAAAAGTACTAACTATTATAGTTTCTACCAATATTGATATTCACTATATTGAAATAAATAGAAGATTCTAATGTTTGATGCTAGCCTATAAGTAGTTTCTCTTCCATCTTATTTATTTTGATTTTCAAATCAGGAGATAACAATCACATAGCCTTATTGGAATGTGAATCAATGGTCCACTCTCTCTCACATCTTCTTATTGTTAATTATAAATTGACAACAAATTAATAAAATTTATAGTGGTTCACTAGAATTGGCTACATCCACTTTGAAGCAAAGCAACATTATTATTGAATTTTTAAGATACAAATCATACAAAAATATACTTTTATAATCAATCACAAAGTATCATCTTGAATATAAAGAGCCAAAGGTTATCAGAGGAAAACAAAAGTGACTGTTGGGTTTCATATTCAACAATCTCCCACTTGAAACCCAACAATACTCCTAACTTTACATTAGCCTATGAGAAACATTACAAGATTTTAACTTTGCAAAGATTTTTTCAAAAACACTTTGAATGAGTCATTTCCAGGCTGCATTGGAGTCAAAATAATCTTTTCCTAAGACACCATTTATTTTATCCGACAAAAGAGTCATATAAATACTTATATCTAGAATATGTAAAATAGAGGATACCATTTTTCTTAGAACTGCAGGTGTAACAGTGCTAATAGAAATCATTTTTCTTCTTACTGACTTACTATGGAGACTTCCAACTTCACCTTTGTCTTTAATTAGCTTATTCTTTTCCATATCACTATATTTATAGTGCTCATTCTAACATGACAGAGGCACTATTATTTCCCCCAAATAAACCTTGTGAGAGAGAATATCATTTATGCATGTCTTAAGCCATGCTAAGAAAGACTTTATTATAAATTCACTTGACATAGCTTGCAGCTTCTCCTTATGATATTTCAACAACTACACCTTGTTGTCTAGGTTTAGAATCCCACCAAACAACTGTAATCCAAGTGGCACTGCCAACACATTCTTATAAAAATGAGGAAAATCATGTAGAACCTCCTAACATAGTGTTACTTGTATGGCTCTTAGCACATTACGGAAAATAGAATAGACTATCCCAAACTCCCTCACATTAAGGAACATAGAAAACACTTTCATAGAGTTGAGCTTGTTAATGATAGAAACTCCATAGGACTCAATTCTAGAACATTGTTCCAACAACCAATCTCTACTCCCAATTGCATTTTACTCTCCTATTTTTTGATCTTCTTATAATCCCCAAATAAGTTAGCCCATCACTTCCTACAATGCACTGGCTCCCTGTTTACCCCATGGTACTTGTAATAGTTCAAAATTGTAACCCATTTGGACTTTGTACTCACCCAGCTATCCACAATAACTTTGGGCTTCTTCCCTTGGCTCTTGACCTCCTTTTTGCCCTTGATCAACACCATAATTTCCTCCACGGTCCAATGCGATAACCTTGGAGTTTTTCCTTGGTTGTTGTTTTTGCTGTTGTTGTTATTAATTGATAGACTATTTCTCACAATCATAGTAATCATTGTAGTCATTTTTGCCTCCTCCTACTTCTCCTCAATTTCTTTCCTCTTTGGGCGTTCCACTTCTATGATTTATGAAATCTAACAAGTTTTGAATAGAGCTTCTGCATTTCACATGGTGGCAACCTCCATGATGGTGCTTATGATCATGTTTTAATTCAATACTTGTGAAAATTATAAAATCTATAGACTTAAATCATTAATTATCTGATTCTATTTCTAGATTTTCTTTAATTGTTCAAATATTGTCCTCTTTAATTTCTCATTCTCTTCTCTTATCATTCTTTCATCAAATTATTCAACAAGAGGTTATTGTTGGCAAGTATGGTTGCATGAATGTTGTCATTTATGGAAGCATTATTCTAAGGAATGATCACATGGACTTGGAATACAATTTTGGTATTGTTTGATGAGAAAATTGTCTAAGTACTATATAGTAAATACAACTTACAGAGGTACAATTTTGATCAATGATCTTTGCATTATGAGTATCATCAGCTATACTCTTGTATTTATGTTAGAATGGATGTGTGGATAGTATATGTATGGTCTCTTGTGATATGATAGTAGTTGGAACATGTTTTGGATTGATTTGATGAAGATTGGTTATTATCACAACTCACAGAGCATAAGGCAAATATTGGATATTTTGGACTAAGGAATTGAATTTCTTGTCAATTCAATTACTTGGAAATATATGGACAACATCCTAGATGTTAAACCTTAGTTAGTTTGACTTAATAATTATTTTTGGTTATTGTGCTACACTTTATAAGAACTAGGGTTGTATAGTCTAAGATATCTTATTCTCAATGATGTATTGTGTACATTGACTACTGAGATAGCTTATAGTTTCTTCTAATTATTCAATGGAGTTTTTTTTTTTCTGGTTTCCAGTACAGGATCCTAAGTTCTTCAATAGGGGAATAACCCTAATCCATTATATATATGAACAATAATGTCAAAAAATATAACTACAATAGAATTAGTCCCAAAAATTACAAAATAGGATAAATAGCATAAAATGATAGAGAAAAAGCCAACTAAAAAACAACCTAGTTTGAATATAAGATTTAGTGCTTCTTATCAAACATCCTTACATGAGGAGGATAAGACTTGCTAGTGCATTTTTTTTAACAATAAAAAACTATACAAGTAGATCCATCCTTACAATCATAACAACACTAATCCATAGAAGAAAAAGGTGGGTCAAAAAATATACAATTAGAATGAGTGGCACTAATAGTGACAATAGAGTCACTAATGGAAATGATAAAACGAGATGTCACTATGAACCACAAATTCTAAATTATTCTTGTAAATAGTAGTAGAAGATGAAAAGATAGAACTAGATTTGAACTAGCATGCAACATTAGCATATATAGGATTGCGGCCCAAGAAGGATACAACAATCCCCTTAAAATAAAAATGATGCAGGAGCATCTCGGGTCATTAGCAATCCTGCGTCACCAAAAAGATTTTGAAGATTGTCTGTGTTGCTCGGTTCCTACTTTGACCGAGTTGGTCGGTTTCCTTTGGTTACCGAGTATGGTCGGTTATCTCCTGGGCAGTCAGTTGTTTCACTGGCACTCGACGATGTCTGTTGCTCGGTCATCCTTTACAAAAATTCTCCATAAATGTTGCAACAGGTATCTCGTCTTCTACATATTCCAACCTTATTGATTCTTTCCTGATTTTTGTTTCAGACTTTATGTACTTGTATCTCTTACATTTTATCATCCTCACCATTTATGGGTTGTTTAGCATAATCTCTCAATTTTTCCACATCCATTTCAATTAAATGATATATGCTTTTACAATTAATTTTTCTCTTCAACTGTTGGAGTAGACTATCATTCACATATGTTTCTTGCACTTCCACTGCAAATAAAATAAAATAAAAAATCTTAATATCTCATCTTAAGGGGACCTTCATGAAATACGTATTTAAAAGCTCTTGAACATGTTCTACCTATAATAATTTATACATTAATGAGAGAAACACATACTTGTTTGACCTTGGGTTGAATCAACTTGGGATGCCCCTTGTCCAACATTTTCATCATCAAAGGCTGCATGTACACAACAAAAACAATAACTTAGTCTTAGGGGAAAGACCTAAAATATATATTCACCAATAAGAGACTAAATTGAGAGAGTGACTAAATCAAGAGAGTTAGTGAGAGAAAGAGAGAGATGTGTACTTATTTGATATTTTGAGACTTGTGCTTGTTGAGCTTGTGATAACCCTTCTCCAACTTTTGAAGGTTGGGCTTGTTGAGCTTGTGATGACCCTTCTCCAACTTCTGAAGGTTTGGTTTGTTGAGCTTGTGATGACCCTTCTCCAACTTCTGAAGGTTGGGCAGCTTGTTCAGCTTGTGATTCTTGAGCATTTCCTACACATGTATGAAGTATAAATTGGTCATAATTGAGTCTAGTTGACCTCCTAATAGTGTCTAGTTGGTCCATATTAGGTCCTAATTGGTCATAATTGAATCTAGTTGGTCCATATTAGGTCTTAATTGGTCGTAATTGAGTCTAATTAGTCCTAATTGAGTCTAATAGGTCATGTTAGGTCAAAATTGGTCCTAATTGAGTATAATTAGATCTAATAGGTCATAATTGAATCTAATAGGTCCTAATTAGGTCCTAATTGAGTCTAGTTGGTCCATATTAGGTCCTAATTGAGTATAATTAGATCTAATAGGTCATAATTGAATCTAATAGGTCCTAATTGGTCATAATTGTGTCTAGTTGGTCCTAATTGAGTCTAGTTGGTCATAATTGTGTCTAGTTGGTCCTAATTGAGTCTAATTAGTCCTAATTGAGTTTAGTAGGTAATGTTAGGTCCTAATTGGTCCATATTAGGTCCTAATTGGTCCTAATTGAGTCTAATTGTCCTAATTGAGTCTAATAGGTCTTAATTGGTCCTAATTGGTCCATATTAGGTCCTAATTGGTCCTAATTGAGTATAATTAGATCTAATAGGTCATAATTGAATCTAATAGACCTAGTTAGGTCCTAATTGTTCCTAATTGGTCATAATTGAGTCTAGTTGACCTCTTAATTGAGTCTAGTTGGTCCATATTGGTCCTAATTGAGTCTAGTTGGTCATAATTGTGTCTAGTTGGTCCTAATTTGTCCCAATCGAGTCTAATTAGTCCTAATTAAGTTTAGTAGGTCATGGTAGGTCCTAATTGGTCCATATTAGGTCCTAATTGGTCCTAATTGAGTCTAATAGGTCATATTAGGTCCTAATTGAGTATAATTGGATCTAATAGGTCATAATTGAATCTAATAGCTCCTAATTGTTCCTAATTGGTCATAATTGAGTCTAGTTTACCTCCTAATTGAGTTTAGTTGGTCCATATTAGGTCCTAACCAGTCCTAATTAAGTCTAATTAGTCCTAATTGAGTCTAATATGTCATGTTAGGTCCTAATTGGTCCATATTAGGTCCTAATTGGTCCCAATTGAGTCTAATTGGTCCTAATTGAGTCTAATTAGTCCTAATTGAGTTTAGTAGGTCATGTAAGGTCCTAATTGGTCCTAATTGAGTCTAACTGGTTCTAATTAGTCCTAATAGGTCCTAATTAGTCTTAATTAGGTTCTAATAGGTCCTAATTAGTCCTAATAGGTCCTATTAGGTCCTAATTAGTCCTAATAGGTCCTATTAGGTCCTAATTAGTCCTAATTAGTCCTAATTAGTCCTAATAGGTCCTATTAGGTCCTAATTAGTCCTAATTAGTCCTAATTAGTCCTAATAGGTCCTATTAGGTCCCAATTAGTCCTAATTGTGTCTAGTTGGTCCTAATTGAGTCTAGTTGGTCCATATTGGTCGTAATTGAGTCTAGTTGGTCATAATTGTGTCTAGTTGGTCCTAATTGAGTCTAATAGGTCTTAATTGGTCCTAATTGGTCCATATTAGGTCCTAATTGGTCCTAATTGAGTATAATTAGATCTAATAGGTCATAATTGAATCTAATAGACCTCCTAATTAGGTCCTAATTATTCCTAATCGGTCATAATTGTTGGACTACAACTGATTTGGAATCTAATTGAAGGATCTATGATTGTAAGATCACTAAGAAGTTGCTAATTAGATATGTAATATGATTAAATCTGTATTATGTTGTCATTGATGTCAACTAGTTTGACAACACTTATCTTGTAAGTTATAATACTGAGACATCTGAAGAAAGGTAGAAGAGATGAAGAATAGAGAAATCTACATGAGGAAAGATGTACATGATAGATGAGGATAAGGAACACATTGAGTAACTTGTTGACAAGTCTATGACTTGATGATATTGACTTTATTATGTTGCATTCATCTATGATGAAGTATAGAGCTGAAAGACACAAAGCAGTGTTGTCGGTAAATGAAGCCTTTTTAGTATACACCGATGGAGTGTAGTGTATATTGACTGTAGTATTAACCGAGCAGTGTTCACTGACACATTCTTTGTTAGCTGAGGAGAACAGAATGAATTAAATGATTAGTTTAGCTAATAAGATTGATAATCTGGCAAGATTATAACATCGAGGTAATAGATAATGTTTGTTACAAAGATTGACGATTGATAAAATTCAAGGAAGATATAATGGAGCAGATTGAAACATGTTATTGACACAAGTACCGAGAAAGTTTTAAGCGGCAAAATCTATGAATGAGATTAAGTGGTAAAATTTGATGGTGGAGAAGAAAATGATTTACTCATCTATATAAGAGAACATAATTTATTTATGAAAGATGTCAGGGAGAAGAAGAAGCTGGAAGAATTTCATGTGAACAAGCTTTCATGCATTCTGATCATATTGGTTAGTGAGAACCGAGCTGTAGAACAGTTACTGAGCTACATAGAGCTATTACCGACGGACAGTAAGTTGATATAGTATTGAATCTGAAGTGAAATATTGATCAGAAGGATTTGTATGGACTAAATATTGATTTGTAATCTGCAATTGAAGTTGTATTAAGGTAGGTCATTTTACTGTTACATATTTAACCATTGTATACAGTCTAAATCTCTTAACCAAGTGGACTCTGAAAGTCTTATGATGTATCATTCATAGAATGAACATTGTTATCCTGTCAACCCCATAGTGAATGCTGGTTGGATGATAACTTCTAGTCTAAAATCCTCTAACAAGGTCACACCTGACAGTGTGTTTGTAACCTTTAACAGGGTTGGGTCTTAACCAACCTCACTTCAGAAGAGTGAACAATTTTGGGTTGTTGGTCCCAGGTGGTTTTTCCCTTTACATGGTTTCCACATTAAATCTCTTGTGTTATGTGTTGATTGTGATATTTGTTTGTTATCATTGTTTACATGTTAGATTTGATCAGTAAATTATTTTAGTATTAGATTGGTAATTGGTAAAAGCACAGATAGTGAGAGTTATTATTGCTTACCAATGAGCAGAAATTAAAGAAATTGTTTTGAATTGTGCATTTTGTTTTGGGACACTGGATAACTGATTCATCCCCCCTCTCAGTTATTCTAACAATTGGTATCAGAGCACTGGTTGCTTGGAACAGAGTTTTAAGGACTTAAGCATAAAGGTCTCAAGATGTATAAGAGGGAAGTACCAAAATTGAATAAAGAGAACTTCACAGTATGGAAAAGTAGAATGAAGCTGCACATATCTGGAATTGGGAACTCAGGACTAGAGCTGATGGAAAATGGCTACATGCAACCACCCACTGGTCCCCTAACTATTGATCAACTGAAGGATAAGCATGAACACAATGTTACTATGATGGAACTTTCTTTTGCCTATACCGACACTGAATTTGAAGATATCAAGACATGCAAAACTGCCAACAGAATGTGGGATAAGTTAGCACAAATCTACAGTGGAGATCTAAATGTCAAAAGAGCCCGGGCTGAAAGTCTGAGAGGCAGAATTGATGATACGAGAATGAAAGAAGGTGAGAACATTGTCCAATATTCAAATAGACTAAAAGAAGTGGTACATGCTATTAGAGCATCTGATGGAGTGATTGATGATGAAACAGTGATAAGCAAGATTCTCAGAACTTTGCTACCAGTTTATGCAATCATGATTTTTGCAATTCGTGAAACAAGAGCTACATCCAACCTTACTCTTGACACTCTGATTGGTAAACTTACAACCTTTGAATTAAATAACTTTGATAATAGTGTTGTTCCTTCTATTGAATCCACTTTCATGTCTTCTCTGAAGATTGGAAAGTCTAGCAGGAATAGTAAGAATTGTGATAGTGATGACAATACCAATGATGAACTTGATGAGCTTGAAGCACTTATGGCCAGAAGATTGCCCAAAGGAAATGGAAGTTATAGAGGTAAGCTACCTTTAGCATGCTTTAATTGTAAAAAAGTTGGTCACATCACTACTAGATGTCCTTAGAAGAAAGATGATGATAGATCCAAAGATCGATCTGATGGAAGCTATGGAAGAAGATTCAACAGAGGTTACTGACACAACAACAGAGACAACCGAGATGAAAAAGGCAAAAAGGTATGCTAGATAGCCAAAGATATTGAAATTGAATCTGATTTTGATGATGATATAGAATTTGTATTTGTTTCTATGAAAGATGAATCAAAAGAGGAAGAGAAACATGAAGAGACAACACTAATCTCTAAGGTAAGCAGAAATGATACATGGATCATAAACAGTGGCTACACACATCATATGACTGATGATGTAGAAAAGTTTGATCATCTTGTTGAATATAATGAAGGATCTGTGAGAATGGGAAATGATGCTCCTTCTATGGTAAGAGGTAAAGGCTCACTGATGATCAATGATAGATTACAATGTGAAAATGCATACTGGGTAGATGGACTAAACTATAATCTGATAAGTGTGGCTCAGCTGAACAACTCAGGCCACCGACTAGCTTTTGAGAGAAAAAATGTGAAGATTTATAATGATGGAGGAAGACTTGTCATAACTGGTACACAATCTAGAGGTAATCTATTCTATCTTGATATGGATCAGTTTTCTTGTTTACTAATAAAGGATGAAGATGCTTGGTTGTGGCACCGAAGGTTATGCCATGTGAACTTTGACAACATGATCACGATTAGTAGAAAGAAAAGAGTTAGAGGGTTGCCTAACTTAACAAAACCTGATCATGCTATGTGCCATGAATGTGAAAGAGGTAAGATGACTAAGTCTAGTTTTAAAAGAAAAGATTAATCAACAAAGAAGATACTTGAGTTGGTTCATATCGACCTATGTGGTCCTATGAGAACTCAGAGCTATTATGGTGATAGATATTTTATTCTTTTTGTTGATGATTACACTAGACTGATGACTTTTATGTTCTTGAAAGAGAAATCTGAAGCTTTCAAAATGTTTAAATGGTATAAAGCTAAGGTAGAGAAAGAAACTAGAAAAAAAATAAAATGTTTAAGATCTGATAGAGGAGGTGAATTTATCTCTGATGAATTTACTAATTTTTGTAATGAGCATGGAATCAAAAGGCAGGTATCCACACCGAGGACACCTCAGCAAAATAGCATTGCTGAAAGAAGGAATAGGTCTATAATTGACTATGCTAGAACATTGATGATACAAAAGAATGTTGCTCAGACATATTAGAGGGAAGCTGTCAGCACAGCTGTATATGTTCTTAACCGAGTACAACTAAAGAAGGACTCAAACCGAACACCTTATGAACTATGGTTTGGACACAAACCTACTGTAAGTTATTTCAAAATTTTTGGAAGTAAATGCTTTATCTTGAAAGATGAAAGAAATGGAAAATTTGATTCTAAACGAGATGAAGGGATATTTTTGGGATATTCCACTACAAGTAAAGCATACAAATGTTTGAATAAGGCTACAAATAAGATTGTTGAAAGTACTAATGTTCATGTTGATGAATTTGATGATAAGTACACTAAAGAAAGTATAAAGGAACTGGAAGACTATGGTAGATTCACTTGCATTGAATATCCAGAGTATCTACCGACACCACAGACAGTATCGACCGGTCAGTAGAGAAACAATGTAGTACAATAGGCACCACAAACCGATGAACATGAAGAAGCTGCTGAGCAAGTAAATGACCCTGAACAAGATGAACAAGAAAGGAGAAATCAAGTCTTGGCTAGTTTTGTTAGGAGACATCATCCTAAAACATAAGTCATTGGAGACAGACATGCTGGAATGCAAACCATAAGCAAAAGAAGACAAGGTACATGTCTAATTTGTGAATTTGAACCTAAAACCATGAAAGTTGCATTAGAGAATGAAGAATGGGTTAATGCAATGAAAGAGGAAATAGAGAAAATAGAGAAGAACAAAACCTGGTCCTTAGTACCCTGACCAAAAGATAAGAATGTTATCGGTACTAAGTGGATATACAGGAATAAATTGAATGGAAATGGTGAAGTCACAAGAAATAAAGCTAGATTAGTATGAAAGGGATATGCACAGGAAGAAGGCTTTGAATATGGTGATACATTTGCACCTGTTGCTAGATTAGAAGGAGTTAGAATGCTACTTGTATATGCCACACATAAGAAATTCAAAGTCTATCAAATGGATGTGAAGTCAACATTTTTGAATGGTATACTTGAAGAAGAGGTCTACATTGAACAACCTGAAGGATTTGTTGATCCCGACAATAAAGACATGGTATGTAGATTACATAAAGCTTTATATGGACTAAAGAAAGCACCGAGAGCATGGTATGAAAGCCTACATACTTATTTGTTAAGTATTGAATTTGTAAGAACAAGTGAAAACAACAATTTGTATGTGAAAGGTGAAACTAATGATACTATTATCATTGCTGAAATATTTGTTGATGACATTATCTTTGGAGGCTCAGATCTTTTCTGCAAGGAATTTGCTGATGAAATGCAAAAGGAATTTGAAATGTCTATGTTCGGAGAGATTAAGTTCTTTCTTGGACTACAAGTGATTCAGCAGAGTGATGGAATCTTCATCACACAATCTAAATACATAAAAGAAGTACTAAAGACATTTGGCATGGAAGATGCTAAACCTGTAGGAACACCAATGGCTATTGGATGCAAATTGACAAAGGAGGATGAAACTACCGAGGTAAACTAGACACTTTACCGATCCATGATTTGTAAGTTAATGTACGTAGTTCACAATAGGCTAGATATAGCACATGCTGTAGGAATAGTTGCAAGATTTTTTGATAATCATAGAGAATCACACATGATCACTACAAAAAGGATTTTAAGATACCTGAAGAAAATAGAGAATTATGGATTATGGTATCCTAAGGAAGGGAAGTTTGAACTGAAAGTTTACATCGATGCTGATTGGGCTGGAAATGTGGATGATAGAAAAAGCACTAGTGGAGGAGCATTTTTCTTTGGTGAAAGACTTGTAACATGGACAAGTAAAAAGTAGTCTTGTATTTCTCAGTCTACAGCTGAAGTAGAGTATGTTTCTCTTGCTACTAACTATTCAAACATTGCATATATCAAACAAGTGTTGGAAGGAATGAATGAGGTAATCACTGACCCAATGATTATATATTGTGACAACACTAGTGCAATGAATATTTCAAAGAATCCTATGATGCACTCTAAGACAAATCATATATCTATCAAGTATCATTACTTGAGAGAACAAGTGCAAGAGAAGAAAGTAAAGTTAGAATTTGTTACATCCAAAGAACAACTTGCAGATATTTTTACAAAGCCACTACCGAAGGACACATTTGAATACTTGAGGACTAGGCTTGGGGTCTGTCCCTTGTCTATTGGTCACTAAGGTGATCTGGTTGTTGCATCATCATACTTTTATCAGAAGATCATTCATGTTGATGCAACATAGTTCACACTTTGTATCATGTTCAAGGTTGTGATTAAGTTTGAGCACTTGAACCGATGAGATATCTGTATACAAAGATACAAAGGAAGCACTGGACACCACAAAGAGTTACTTGGCTACTACAGAGCTGATTGTTTACTTGTTTGTTTGGAATTGCTGTCAAAGGGAGAAATAAAATGAAAAGGGGAGAGATAAACAATATGAAAAGGAACAAGCACCGATGACATTATCTAAGGGAGAGATAATCTGAATGAAATAGAGTATGAAAAGATAATAACTATAGAAAGGTAAAGCTGTATTACTTAATGCTGGGTCAGTAACGTAGTGATTAAACATATTAAGTCTATTCGACTTACAACATTTATTCACAAAGTTGTAGAATGTATGTTTGGAATGTGTATGGTACATTTCATATTACTTGAGTTGCCATCAATGCCAAAGGGAGAGATTGTTGGACTACAATTGATTTGGAATCTGATTGAAGGATCTGTGATTGCAAGATCACTGAGAAGTTGCTGATTAGATATGTAATATGATTAAATCAATATTATGTTGTCATTGATGTCAACTAGTTTGACAACACTTATCTTGTAAGTTACTATACCGAGACATCTGAAGAAAGGTAGAAGAGATGAAGAACAGAGAAATCTACATGAGGAAAGATGTACATGATAGATGAGGATAAGGAACACATTGAGTAGCTTGTTGATGAGTCTATGAATTGATGATATTGACTTTATTATGTTGTATTCATCTATGATGAAGTATAGAGTTGAAAGACACAAAGTAGTGTTGTCGGTAAATGAAGCATTTTTAGTATACACCGACGGAGTGTAGTGTATACCAACCGCAGTATTAACTAAGCAGTGTTCACCGACCCATTCTTTGTTAACCGAGGAGAACATAATGAATTAAATGATTAGTTTAGCTGATAAGATTGATGATCTAGCAAGAGTATAACATCGAGGTAACAGATAATGTTTGTTACAAAGATCGACTGCTGACAAAATTCAAGGAAGATATAACGGAGCAGATTGAAACGTGTTATTGACATAAGTACCGAGAAAGTTTTAAGTGGACAAATCTATGAATGAGATTAAGTGAAAAAATTTGATGGTGGAGAAGAAAATGATTTACTCATCTATATAAGAGAACATAATTTATTTATGAAATTGGCCAGGGGGAAGAAGCTGTAGGGATTTCGCGTGAACAAGCTTTGATGCATTCTCATCATATTGGTTAGTGAGAACCGAGCTGCAAAATAGTTACCAAGCTACAGAGAGCTATTACCGATGGATAGTAAGTTGATATAGTATTGAATCTGAAGTGAAATATTGATCAAAAGGATTTGTATGGACTAAATATTGATCTGTAATCTACAATTGAAGTTGTATTAAGGCAAGTCATTTTACTGTTACATATTTAACCATTGTATACAGTCTAAATCTCTTAACCGAGTGGACTCTGAAAGTCTTATGATGTATCATTCATAGAATGAACATTATTATCCCGTCAACCCCATAGTGAATGCTGGTTGGATGATAAATTCTAGTCTAAAATCCTCTAACAAGGTCACACCTAACAGTGTGTTTGTAACCTTTAACAGAGTTGGGTCTTAACCAACCTCACTTCAGAAGAGTGAACAATTTTGGGTTGCCGATCCTAGGTGGTTTTTCCCTTTACAGGGTTTCCATGTTAAATCTCTTGTGTTATGTGTTGATTGTGATATTTTTTTGTTATCATTCTTTACATGTTACATGTTAGATTTGATCAGTAAACTGTTTTAGTATTAGACTGGTAATTGGTAAAAGCACAGACAGTGAGAGTTATTATTGCTTACCGACGAGTAGAAATTAAAGAAATTTTTTTGAATTGTACGTTTTGTTTTGGGACACTAGATAACTGATTCACCCCCCCTCTCAGTTATTCTAACAATAATTGAGTCTAGTTGACCTCCTAATTGAGTCTAGTTGGTCCATATTGGTCCTAATTGAGTCTAGTTGGTCATAATTGTGTCTAGTTGGTCCTAATTGGCCCTAATTGAGTCTAATTAGTCCTAATTGAGTTTAGTAGGTCATGTTAGGTCATAATTGGTCCATATTAGGTCCTAATTGGTCCTAATTGAGTCTAATAGGTCATATTAGGTCCTAATTGGTCCTAATTGAGTATAATTGGATCTAATAGGTCATAATTGAATCTAACAGGTCCTAATTAGGTCCTAATTGTTCCTAATTGTTCCTAATTGGTCATAATTGAGTCTAGTTGACCTCCTAATTGAGTCTAGTTGGTCCATATTAGTTCCTAACTAGTCCTAATTAAGTCTAATTAGTCCTAATTGAGTCTAATATGTCATGTTAGGTCCTAATTGATCCATATTAGGTCCTAATTGGTCCCAATTGAGTCTAATTGGTTCTAATTTAGTCTGATAGGTTATATTAGGTCCTAATTGAGTCTAATTAGTCCTAAATGAGTTTAGTAGGTCATGTTAGGTCCTAATTGGTTCTAATTAGTCCTAATAGGTCCTAATTAGTCCTAATTAGGTTCTAATAGGTCCTAATTAGTCCTAATAGGTCCTAATAGGTCCTAATTAGTCCTAATAGGTCCTAATAGGTCCTAATTAGTCCTAATAGGTCCTATTAGGTAGTATTTGGTTCTAATTAGTCCTAATTGGTCCTAATTGAGTATAATTGGTCCTAATTGAGTCTAATTAGGTACTAATTTATTATAATTGAGTCTAATTGGGTTTTAATAGTTCATAATTGGTTCTAATTGAGTCTAATTATGTGATAATTGGTTCTCATTGATTCTAATTGGGTTCTAATAGTCCTAGATTAGGTCCTAATTAGTCCTAATAAGTCCTATTAGTCCAAATAGGTCTACAATTAGGTCTAGTTAAGTCTAATAGACCTGTACAATATCACATTTACATGAACATTAAGAAAAGTCTTGACCATCAACTTAAAATATCTATCTAGAGACATCTTAGACATACCTTGATTTCGATGATGATATCTTTTTTGTGATTCTTCATGTAGTCTTTGTTCAGTCTCTTCTAAATAATGTCATGTACTTTTGTTTAGCCTTCTCTTTTTATTTCCCATCACAACTTAGAAAATTATTCTGTGCCAAAATGTCTTCCTTCTCCTAAATGCGTATTATTTTACAACTTTCAGATTTATGAAATGAAAAAAGTATACATTTATTTATACCTAATTCTTATTAATTGGAAATGCCACCAAAAAGGCTGACATAGGTTTCGATCGAAAGTCAAACTTGACTTTCGATAGAAACTAGACGACTTTCGATTGAAAGTATCTTAGTATTGACTAAATTTTGCATTTTTGGGCAAAGTACTTTTGATAGAAAGTACTTTCGATCGAAAGTCAGTACTTTCTATTGAAAGTACCTAAATTGGGACATGGTTTCAAGTTTTTAAGAAATTCTAAGAATTTCATGGCTTTGGGCCTCAAGCGTGCTGATCAAATGAATGAATAAGAAGACATCCTTTTGCATACAAAAATTACTCAGAACTAGCTTTCTAACGATTATATATTTGACTATTTTTAAATTTATTACGTGTATGATTTTTGACGTTAAATGAATGTAGGTTTTTTAACAAATATAAACATTTGAGTTTGACGTTCAATGAAAAAAAGTAAAACAAGGAATTTAAAAAAAAATAATAATAGTGCCCTCCGTATTCAAGTCTACTTTCTATTAAAAAAATAATAATTGAAATTTGATAAATACACAATAAGTTATAAGCTATGTAGTCAAGGTAGGTCAAAATTTTGGTTTAGTCAACTTCAAACATTAATAAGATATGCAGTAATAGTGATAATGTCATCAAACCAATTGCATGCCCTTCATATGGATGTTACAAAACTAAATTTGAATGAATCGCATCCATATCTATTTTACAAAAAAAGTTATGCTCTATGAAAACAATGTTACTATTTGAAAATGACGTTTTCAACACCATACAAGTTTTCATGGGAGAAAGAAAAAAGTATTCAAATAAATTTAAAAAAAAAAATTAAAAAAAATAAAAATTTAGAATGTAGACAAAAAATCCTAAAAGACTCTAATTTACTTCATCCTCTGATTTAGAGCGGTTCAACGACAATATGCATCTGAATCTGAAAATTTTTCTCAAAATGTAGAGTTCAATGTCCGTTCAAGCTAAAAAGTGTAACCCACTATTGTGGGTTCACCCAAAGCATGGTAAAAACATAAAGCTCATAAAGCATGGTAAAAGAGGGCCTTAATTGTGGTAAAATGGGAAAGTTGCCACCTTGCACTACTCTTCATATGGCAGGTGCGAAGGAACTATGTTATAAAATTTCAAGGCATGAAATTTTATACTTTTTGACATCATACTTTTTTCTCCTTAGCATTGAGTTTACAATGTGGGGGACTCGAAGAAAATATATGTATAGTTATAAAATTTCATGCCTTGAAATTTGGCATGAAATTTTATAACATAGTTCCTTAGCATTTGATCTTTATATGGAAGCCATGACTTGAGGTAGGTATTCGAGCTTTGTCTTCTCATTAACTCAATTTAATTTTGATGACATTTGTTGATTTAATTGAAAAATATGAATGTTAATATTGACATTGTTTACATCTTTGCATTTGGAATGCTCGATGACTCGCAAGCTTTGAGAGCTAGGGCATCATTGCTATTACCTTCAAGGCATTGTGTGAAGTGTTTGATCTCTCTTTATTTGTTGTATTGTTGATATTAACTATGTGGTACTCCCCATTTATAATCATTTCATGAAGAAATGTCTTGATGGCTCGCAGGTTGTAAGCTAGGGCATCATGCATTATTTACAAGCTCACTATTTGAGCACCTCATGTCCCTATTTGATTGGTCGGTGCTCTATTTTTTATATTGATGCTATTAGTTCAAATAGGGACATCAGTAATAAAATAATACACTTACTATTTTTAATTTGAGCTCTGGCATCATGCAATGTTATTGCTGTCAAAACAGTAAGTGTATTAATGTATGATCTAATAACAGCAACCTCATTGATCATTACCTTTGACTTCTCCATCATTATAGAAGAGATAAATACCTACAACTATATTTCATAATTCCTCCTTTGAAGTCATAGGTTAGTTTAACTATTGGACAATGAGTTGATAGGAGTTTTGAATAGATTTGAATAAAAAGTAAGAGTATTGAATTTTATTATGCAATGTTATTATTGTCATTGCATGCTTGCTGTTGTTGTGCACCATATATTATTTTATACACTATTTATTTCATTGAGACTGTGAGCTATTGTAGTTGACTGTATTCTTTTGGGGTCTGATCTATTGTAGTTATTTCTTTTGTCTTTGAATCATTGTTTACAATTACTTTTGATGCAATATTTGTGTGAAGAACAAGAACAAAATGGTGAACGAGTGTATTTGACAAAGATAAACATGACACATTTTGTTGGGCTGATTGGGTTGGCCTGGTACCATTTACATGGCTTGTCCAGATATTAAACAGTAAGCTCATGAACAATCATCCTACTTCTTACACTGTAATTTCTATTTCCACTTACTATAATAAATTACAAAGTTTCAATGCAATTTTTATGTCCACTGCCACTAAAATATATCACTCCTCCCATTATATAGGAATCCTTCTCATTAAGTGTTGCCATTAAAATATATCACTCCTCCTATTATATAATGTTTATGCATACTTGTTTAAAATGCCATACTTGTTTCTCTTAAATGTTATTACCATTTCACTCAAATTTACATGACATTAAGGCCAAGCCCAAAATGTATACATACGTGTAAGTATAGGAGAAGTTGGATTCTGCAACTATTGAAAAAAACAACAACTCTACCAATAGTAGCTTATGAGAAACTATACTTGTGCTTACCACACCATACCTCAACATCATAATGCTTATCATTTTCAAGCTTCAACGAGGCTTCATACCACACAGTGTCCGCAGATTTGTATGTAGAACTGATTTAGGCTGGAGGCAAATTACATGTGTCATATAAACAACATGGTTGAATTAAATCTCTTTTGCACATTTTTAAGAGTTTCCCACCAATACAAGCGTAAATAACGCATTGAATGTAATATACGAACACTACGTGGTATGAAATCTCACTGAAGCTTGAAATATATCACTCCTCATGTTATTGTCAAAATTAAATTCAAATATTTCTCAAAAAATTTATTCTTGTAGAATTAAGATATCCTTATCTCAATAATTAAACAATCTTGCATAATAGCTTTTGAATCACATTAACACACACCCATGTTCTGTAGCATAGTTCATTTTAGAAGTGTATGGCTTGACTATGCACATGCATAATTGTAGATGAGGATCAGTAATAGGGTGCCAAGCATTGCTTAGATCCTTTGGATCTAACCCCATCTTTTTCTTGCTTGAAGGTTTTGGATCATACAAGAGCATACTGGATTGAAGCCTAGGTCAACACTTCATTACTTTAGGCAATGTTTGGTACCTTGATTATTTATGTTCATCCACTTATGTATGTTTGCATTCATTCATATTCTTTTAAAAGTTAATCTTTATGAGCTCAAATTTAAAATAGTAAGTGTATTATTTTATTACTGATGTCCCTATTTGATGTCCCTATTTTATTATTGATGTCCCTATTTGATCTAATAGCATCAATACAAAAAATAAAGCACAAACCAATCAAATAGGGACCCTATTTATGATCATTTCATGAGGAAATATCTTGATGGCTCGCGGGATGCAAGCTAGGGCATTATACATTGTTCATGAGCTCACTATTTAATACTGACATTGTTTACATCTTTTCATTTGAAATGCTTGATGACCCGTGAACTTTGAGAGTTAGGGCATCATTTCTATTACCTTCAAGACATTGTGTGAAGTGTTTGATCTCTCTTTATTTGTTTTGTTATTGATATTCACTATGTCGTACTCCCTGTTTATGATCATTTCATGAGGAAATGTCTTGATGGCTTGTGGGCTGCAAGCTAGGGCATCATGCATTGTTTATGAGCTCACTGTTTGAGCACCTCATGTCCCTATTTGATTGATTGGTAATCAAACAGTGAGCTCATAAACAATGCATGATGCTTGAGCTTAAATTCAAAATAGTAAGTTTATTATTTTATTAAGACTAAATATATTATTTTATTAAGACAAAGTATTTGGGTTAGTTTTATGTTTTTTTATAAGATTTTATTAAGACTAAATATATGATGTAAACTCATAATTATAATTTATATATATACTTCAAAGGAGGAATTATGAAATATAGTTGTAGGTAGTTATCTCTTCTATAATGATGGAGAAGTGAAAGATAATGATCAATAAGGTTGCTGTTGTTAGATCATACATTAACACACTTACTATTTTAAATTTGAGCTCGGGCATCATGCAATGTTATTGTTGTCATTGCATGCTTGCTGCTGTTGTGCACCATATATTGTTTTATACACTATTTATTTCATTGAGATTGTGAGCTTGGTTTTTCTTTCAAAAGTGTAGGGTTTGACTATGCACATGCATTTAATTGTAGATGAGGATCAGTAATAGGATACCATTCATTGCTTAGATGTTTTTTATCTAACTCCCATCTCTATTTTCTTTACAGGTTCTGGATCACAAAGGGGCACACTAGATTCATACCCGGGTCAAAAATTCATCACTTCAGGCAATGTCTAGCACCCTTATTATTTATGTTCATCCTCTTATGTATGCTTGTACTCTTGCATTTTCTTCTGAAAGTTATTTTCCTTGTATAGTATATACAAGTTATTTTTCATATATATACATGTATTCTTTAGATGCAAAAATTTATTTTCCTTTACATGTATCTTTGCATGAAATGAACACAAATTAAACAAGATCATCTAATAATGCAAAATAGGGTATTGTAGTCACTCATCTAATAATTAGTTCCCCAAACCATTACTAAGGATTGGCCAGTGCTCAAAAAATGAGCTCATAAATTACGACACCCATTTGGTTATAAACAAAAAAGAAAAGAAAAAGAAAGTGTCATTTGTAATTTGTGAATTCGAAGAGCTGCCGCAAAGAAGACACTACACTTTTGCATGGCACGAAGAGGGCATTCGAGTTTGCCATGCCCGAAGAGGCCGACACCATGTGAGAAGAGGGGATTGGCACTTAGGGTAGGCATTCGAGCTTTGTCTATTTGATCATAAATGGGGAGTACCACATAGTGAATATCAACAACAAAAAAAATAAAGAGAGATCAAACACTTCACACAATATATGTTTCTTTATAAGATTTTATTAAGACTAAATATATTGTTTTATGAGCTCACTGTTTGAGCACCTCATGTCCTTATTTGATTGGTCGGTATTCTGTTTGTTATATTGTTGCTATTAGATCAAATAGGGATATCAGTTATAAAATAATACACTATGTGGTACTCCTTGTTTATGATCATTTCATGAGGAAATGTCTTGGTGGCTCATAGGCTGCTACAATCTAGGGCATCATACATTGTTCATGAGCTCACTATTTAATACTGGCATTGTTTACATCTTTTCATTTGAAATGCTTGATGAACTGTGAGCTTTGAGAGCTAGGGAATCATTTCTATTACCTTCAAGGCATTGTGTGAAGTGTTTGATCTCTCTTTATTTGTTTTGGTGTTGATATTCACTATGTGGTACTCCCTGTTTATGATCATTTCATGGGGAAATGTCTTGATGTCTTGTGGGCTGCAAGCTAGGGCATCATACATTGTTCATGAGCTCACTGTTTAATATTGACATTGTTCATGACCTCACTGTTTAATATCTACCCATGCCATGTAAATGGTACCAGGCCAACCCAATCAGCCCAACAAAATGTGTCATGTTTATCTTTGTCAAATACACTCGTTCACCATTTTGTTTTTGTTCTTCATACAAATATTGCATCAAAAGTAATTGTAAATAATGATTCAAAGAAAAAAGAAATAACTACAATAGATCAAACCCCAAAAGAATATAATTAACTACAATAGCTCACAGTCTCAAAGAAATAAACAGTGCATAAAACAATATATGGTGCACAACAACAACAAGCATGCAATGACAACAATGACATTACTATTGGCAATTTGGCTGAAGTGAGTACATAGATGTTGTCATTATGGCAACATATGATCCTCATGAAGATTGCACAAGTCAGAGAGCAAGTATAGCAGAGCGCATCACAAATTTATCTAAGTTTGAGACAGTGTTTTTAGAGTGTACTAGGACACAATTTTTGTTTGCGACATTGAATGGAGTGAGTTCAGTGCTTGCGCACTTGAAAATAGACTCTATGATGGCTAATGATGACCCATCTCAGAGCACAAGTCAGTACAGAATGTACGGAATTAGTTATGTCAATTTTACCGAAGACAGTGTGAAGCCAACAGGACAGAATATGAAGGCATAATTGGTAAAGAGTTAAGGGATTATTTTGTTTATCAAAACAATGACTTAACAATATAAAGAGATGACATCCTAGATGTTAACTCTTAGTTAATGATATATGGGAGCTAACCATGTAAAGTTATTATCTTTAATAACTTGTATATATGTAATTGTATAGACATGTCTTTGCTTGGTCTTATGATGATTTAAAGGCATATAGAGAAGGCTTGTTCCAACATGAAATTCCTTTGAAGGAAAATACCAAACTTTTTAGACAAAAGTTGAGACCTGTCAACCCTACTTTGGCACCAAAAATGCAAGATGAGCTAAAAAATATGAGTGATGCAGGCATCATTCAACCTATTAGGCATTCAACATGGGTTTCTAATCTTGTCCTTGTAAGAAAAAAGAATGGAGACATCAGGTTGTGTGTAGACTTTAGAAACTTGAACGTAAATTATTTAAAGGATAATTATGGTCTACCAAACATGGAAGCCATGTTATAGAGGGTTATTGGATCTGAATTAATGTCCATGATGGATGGTTTTTTAGGTTACAATCAAGTAGTTGTCAAAGAAACAAAACAATTCAAAACTGCATTTACCACTCCATGGGGTACTTATGTGTATGTTAGGATGCCATTTGGTTTAACTAATGCTAGGGATACCTTTCAAAGAGCCATGGATGTAGCCTTTACATATTTCATAAAAAAATTTCTTGTTGTTTATCAAAATGATTTGACAGCTTATTAAGAAAAGAAGGACCAACACTGTGGTCACTTGGAAAAAATCTTTATAAGAGCTCTAGAATATGGGGTTTCCCTTAACCCAAGGAAGTGTTCCTTTGGAGTAACTAAGGGTAAGATTTTGGGACATATTGTATCTAAGGATGGAGTTAAGATTGATCCTAAAAGAGTGGCAGCAATAGAAAAAGTACCATTGCCAAAAAATGTAAAAGGTATCCAATCTTTCTTTGGTCAAATAAACTTTGTTAGAAGGTTTGTTACAAATTTTTTTGAAATAAGTGTTCCCATCTCCAAAATGCTAAAGAAGAATGCAAAAGTTGAATGGAGTAATGAGGCCAAGAAAGCCTTTTCTGATATCAAAATGGCTATTAAAAGTGCCCCTATGTTAAGATCACCTGATTTCAGTAAGCCTATCCAAATCTTCTCATTTGCATCCTATTATACCATAGCTGTAGTATTATTACAAAAGAATTTAGAGGGTTTTGAACAGCCCATATCTTTTTTTAGTAAATCATTGCAGGCAGTTGAGTTAAAGTATGACATAAATGAGAAACAGGCCTATGCATTGGTCAAAGCTATCAAGAATTTCAGATGTTATTTGGTAGGAGCAGTTGTAGTTGCATATGTGCCTAGTGCTATTGTGAAAGATATCTTGGTTCAATAGGAAGTTTCAGGGAGAAGATGTAGGTGGATAAATAGAATCCAAGAGTTTAATATTGACATCCAAATTACCAAGCTAGTGAAAGGATTAGGGTTAGAAAAACTCATGGCTCAAAGCAATTTGGATGCTAACCACATCAGCACTCTTGAAGAAGAACAAAGGCCATACATTTGTGACTTAGATTGTTGTGAATGGTACAGGGATATCATTGGATACTTGCAAAAGCTCTTACTTCCTTCTGATATGGATGACCACAAAAGGAGGACTACCAAATTACATGCTCTAAAATATGTGATCATTAAAGGAGAGTTATGGTGGAGAAGTAATGAGGGTATCCTGCTAAAATGTGTTGACCCTCAAAAGGCTAATAATCTATTGCAAGCAATGCATGAAGGTGTGTGTGGTAGCCATTACATGGCCAAAACTACTGTACATAAGATATTGAGGTCTGGATTTTGGTGGCCTAGTATTTTCAAGGATGCACATTCCTTTGTCAAAAAAAGTGATGCTTGTCAGAGGTTCTCAGGAAAATTGAAATTTAGTGGAAATCAGCCTTTGAGCCCTGTAAATGTGGAAGCTCCCTTTCAAAAGTGGGGCATGGATTTCATTAGAGAGATCCCAAACAAATCCAGTGGGGGACATTCATACATACTGGTTGCAACTGATTACTTTACGAAGTGGGTGGAAGCCATCCCCACTAAAAAAGCAACCAGTAAAGTGATTATTGATTTCCTGATGCAAAATTTGCTGATAAGGTTTGGATGCCCTAAAGTTTTAGTTGTAGACAATGCCTTGTGTTTCAGATCTAAAGAATTTGTTAGCTTTTGTTTACAATATGGTATAAAAATTTCATACTCTATTCCTTACCATCCTCAAGGAAATGGTAAGGCTGAATCAAGTAACAAAATCTTGAAATTTTTTTTGAAGAGAGTCTTAGATGCAAACAAGAAGGCATGGGATTCAAAACTACAGCTAGCTCTGTGGGCTGATAGAGTGACAATCAAGAAGGCTATAGGGTGTGCTCCTTTTGATTTAGTATATGGTATCCATGCTAGTTTACCAAAAATTAATTTGCTACAAATGTACAAGTTCATCCAGTTATATGATGATGAAATGAAGATCAAATTACAGGACCTGATACAACTAGATGAATCAAGGAGGGAAGCACATGATACAAATTTAAGATATCAGCTCAAGTATAAGAATTTGTATGATAGAAAAACTATAGTCAGAAGTTTTCAAGATAATGATTTGGTCCTGATGTGGAATGCCAGGCTTAAAGACAATGGTAAACATAGCAAATTTGACCCTATTTGGTTGGGACCATATTTGATCAGTTAGACATGGGGACCTGATTCATACATTCTGAAGGACTTGATTGGAAATGAAATGGAATTTCCAATTCATGGACAATTCCTCAAGTTGTACTTTTCTTAAGGTACTCTCATTATCCATGAACAGTAGTTAGTTTCCCTTTCCCAGTTGTGTGTTTATTTTTTCCAGTTGTGTGAGTAGGTTAGTTGTTTTGTTTCAGTAGATGGTCTGCTTATCCCAGAGATTTTGAATTCTTGTCATGCCTACAAGAGGCATACATCCCCAGATAGAGCCACTATTGGCACTTCTATTTTTTAGTATGTCAATCTTTTGAAATTTTTATAAAATTGAAGTGTGCATAAGTGTTAAAAGATTGTGATAATTTTGCTATAGAAAACCCATAAAAAATCCTGCAAAATTATCTATTTTTCCTCAGTATCCAGTGAGCGGTAACTAAGAGTTAAACTTGAGAAAAACCCTAAATATATGCCATTTTCAAAAAACCCTAGGTCGCTCTATTCATTTCTATTTCAGTGTTACCTTTTTTGAGTCACTTAGGTTCATAAAAAAGCACGTGCATTTATTTTATCATCACGCGGGGGGTCATATCTTTATTTTCCCTAAGTCTAAAGGCCCGATCATATAAATAATATGTCATAAGTCCTAAATACCTTATATTCTAATGTTTTAGCTTTCATTTAGCTTTGTATCTTTAAAGAAGATCTAACGGTGGTTGTGTGTTCGCAAGGAATCTTAGAGACCTATGCGATCATGCAACTAACCGTTGATCTTACAGTGAAGCTTAATGTGGAAACAAAGTGGGACCATTGACAGGTATTTCATGAGTGGCAGCTTTTTATTTGTAAAGGACAGTGGGACTAGTGACTTAAGGAAAAGATAATGGCGATTGAAAGCTAACGGTTTGTCGCATGTTCGCATGAGCTTCTTTTGAGCTATGTGATCATGTGACTAACATTTTATTTTAACAATGAAAGTTATAAGGGATTTCCACCAATGAAGGGACTGGCATGATAGCTTGTCGTATGGTCACATGAGATTCTTTCGAGCTATGTGATCATGTGACAAACCATTGGATTATTTGTTAAGTGAAAATCAACAGTCAAAATTTAAATTGAAGGTGAAGTGGGTGAAAGGTTTAGACAAGTGATAGT
The DNA here is from genome assembly GCA_027943335.1 of Chamaecyparis obtusa. Lineage (NCBI taxonomy): Eukaryota > Viridiplantae > Streptophyta > Pinopsida > Cupressales > Cupressaceae > Chamaecyparis > Chamaecyparis obtusa. The sequence goes on along the minus strand of BSBK01003091.1, from coordinate 106,491 downwards.
TCATCTCTCAGAAAATTAATGGAAAAATCATGCGAAGTAAATTATTGAAATAATTGTGGATTGATTGTGAGTATATCAAAATCTATGCTTCCTCGAAAAGCCACAAGGAGATAAAAATTTGCAGAGAGTTTGGCAAATAGAATTGCAGAAACCGATTGCTATTTTCTTAGGGATTTTGAAGAAAAGGTTGTTTCTTCCTGCACTTACTTGTTCTATTAAGAAGTATTGCTTTGCTACTATGTTCTTTTGTGCCAAATATACTTAAGCTATAAGCCCTATAAATTCCACCTAGGAAGGAGCTTTCTGGTGAAACCAATTATCTTAAAAGGGGTCTGCATGAAGACTTATTACAAATTTTTCCTAGCTCAACAATAAATTTGGTAGAGGTCAAACAACTAACACCAAAGGAGCCTAGGGTAAAAGTAGCAGATGGATTGTATGATACAGGAAATTATATCAGGGATGCTAAAATTGGTTTTCTTAATGCAAGTGGTATTTTTGACTTCACTGGGCTGACATTATTTATAGTAGGATTCAGCCAGGGAAATACCCCTGTTCCCACCTGTAATGTATGAGAATATGACTTAGGCAAGCTTGTGCTACCCGGTGTCTTCTTAGATGCAGACTTGATGATTGAAGTTGCAAAAAACTATGACCCTATTACTAAAGAGATTAGGGGTGTTAGAGGGAAAAAGCTATTGACAATCTCTGCTGAGGAAATCAGAACGGTTTTTAGACTAAGTGACCCCTCACCTAACCTAGAATCGATTGACTTTAAAGAATTAAGAGAGGTATATGATGCACAGAGACATCTCCTTCAACTTTGTCCTGTAAAAGCTTTTTGCACTCAAATTGGAAAGATGATTGTTACAGGACTAGGTGCACAGGAGCCATTCAAAATAGAATATTTTGATGTACTAGCAAGAGGTGCCTATTGGTCATTATGTCAAGTTTTTGAGGAAGATGCTAATGATAAAATGCCACACCACCTGATGTATATGGTGATCCAGATATTAAATCCACATCTGTCAATTAATTTTGATCATGCCCCCTTCATTGCTGACTTAATCCATGATGGACTAATGGGGATTCAAAAGAGTAAAGTTGATAAACCCTTTTGCTGGTACTCATTTATGATGTACATGTTTTTGTTAAAGGGTGCTGATTATTTTTCAAAAGAAATGGAATTATCCAAACAAAGAGATGGAGAGGACATGCATGTTCAGTTGTGGAATTCCAATATGACATGGGACAGAAAGGATAGTAGTTATATACAATTTAACAAGTGTTTTGTAGCAAGATTGAGACTATTCTTTATTCATGATAGCCCTAGAGTCCTGGTCACCTTGGCTGGAATTGTTAGACCACAACAATTTGCAAAGGACCTCAACATAGTGCACAATTGGGGTGATTTTATTTTCTATCCCTATTCAACTGTTATTAGATTGTATGGTTTCAAGGGGACTCCTTTTATTTTTCCTTTTGAAGTTCCCATCAAGATTGGCATTGCATAATTCTTTAGACAATTAGGGGATATTGAGAAGAATAATATTGCTAAAGGTAGAGGAACTTTGTTCCCAAATATTACCATTGCTCACCAGTTTATGATCACAAAGGTTGGGTGGCTTCATATGCATAAAATCCTGGATCCATATCATTTGAAAACCACACCTGCCCAGACGATAGACCCAGAGGGTTTCTAGAATGAATTGTTCAGAAAGAGGGTCAGATGCTCAGCAATAAACCACATTTTTAATTTTCTTGAAGATATTATGAGAAATACCCTAGGGTTACAAGACCAAGTAGTCAAAAAGGAAAAGTGGTTAGTGTACAAGAAAACATGGGATTTTATCTGATAATTTGATCCCCAATATGATCATATAGGCAGTATAAATCCTATGGGAAAGAGGATAGATACTCTCATGAATTATTTTCAAGAGATTTTTAAGACTCTGGAGGAGAAGAAGAAAAGGGCCATGGAGGACAACCCAGAGAAGGCTAAATCATTATTAGGAAAAGGTGCATTTGCAAAGGTGTTGCCTCTTGGAAAATATATGTTGCAAGAAAGGACTGGTTACGGTGTAATAATCCTTGAATCTGACTTCAAGAAGCAGCAAAAGAAAAGAGAAGATCTCCCTTCTACATCAAAGTAGGTGGGGAGGCAAAGGGATGTTGAAGAAATTATAGATGTACCACAAGACCAGCCAAGTGAAGACATCCTTGAATTTTCACCTCCCATCAAGAAACAAAGGATAGAAGAGAGGCCTCATGATTCAGAGGAAGAATACTCTCCTTCACAATCACCCTTGAATGTTAGAGATGATCAGGAGATCATAGAGCAGGTTCAACAAATGGGATCTTAAGGTCAAATATTCATGAATCAAGAAAAAATAAATGAGGGGATTCCAGAGCAACCAAAGGAGCTTGAGTTAGGTTTAACAGTGGGACAAATTGTAGGGATAGAATTGGACCCTATAGTCAAATAGGCATGTGAAGAATTTATGGTTGATGATGCATTTGTGAAGACCCGGGCCTTTTTACAATTTTTATGTAAAATGAACATGAGTAAATTTGAGGAGGCCTATGAGAAGAAGCATAAGGACAATCCTAATAAGGATCTTAAAACTATTGAAGATGAAATTAGGAAAGAGATGACAAATAGCTTTGAAGGGACTACTCCAGAACAGGGGAGAGAATTGGTAAAGAATGCAGGAGTACTTGTCCTCCTTGAATGGGACATAGCTAATGCAATAGTCCTTGATGTAGTTAGAAAACAAACTACACCTATGTACGAGACCAAGGAAGAGGTAGAATAGGCTATCAAAGGAGTTTCTTTTAGTAATGACCATCAAGCTTTGGTCATGTCGTCATTAAAGAAGGATGAGAAAAACAAAGGAAAGCAAATAATTAAGGATAGTCTCTCTGGTGGTCTCATAGTCAAGAGGGTTTTGGACACCTCAACAATAGAAGCATCAAGTATGGTGGTAGCCATAGCTCACCTTGCATAAAAGGTGGTAGAAAGGGAAGCCAAAGAGGAGGAACTCAAAAGAAAATTTGAAAAAATGTTGAGGGCGTATGGAGATTTGAAACAAGGATTGTTTGAGAAAGATAAAATAATTGCAGACTTGAAGAAAAGGTTGGAGGAGGAAAGCTCAATCCAAGCACCACAATAGTTGCAACTTCCTTCTTCTACTACTGGTCCTTCCTCCTCAAGCCCCATTATTGAGTTTCCCATGTCTCCTCTTCCCCCTTCCCTAAGCAATGAGGATGTAGAATAGAGAGAACAATAGAAATTTGAAAAGAGAATAAAGGACACCATTCAGTACTTCGTTAGGAATGTAAAGCCCAGAGAAGTTTATAAACATGCAGGACAGTTATCTGAGATTTTGCTTTCCTTTAGAAAAGAAGAAGACACTGTGGGCAAAATTTTGGATAAGTGGGTGCCTAGGTAAAATGTTTTGAAGTCATTTCTTAAATCAATTAAAGATCATAGTACTGTGTTCCCCCAATTGGAAAATACTTATAAAATTGTCAAATCTCTCCTTGATTTTGAAGTATCTAGGGAAGAAGTAAAGAGAAAAGCATCTCTTTTAAGAGTAAGATACTTGCAGAATGATTTTCAGATGTTCCTAGGTCTTGTTAAAGTAGATGGAACCATAAAAGAGAGGGAAAAATGGTTGGAACAAATTGAGAATGAAGTGTCAGTCAAGATTGATGCTGCTATTGGCACTGAAGATACTCTTCCTTTTGTACAAACAATTGAAATGTTACAAGATGCCAGGGTGCATTTTACTAAGGTGATAACTAAAATTCATCAATTGGTTACTAGCTGGAACAAGATTCTACTAAAGAGGGATGAAATTTTGGCTTTCAATTGGCTTGCTGAGGATACCTTTTCAGCTAGGGAAGTAGCATCCCTTTCAGAGGATAATAAAGAAGAAGAAACATCCTCTGAGGAGGCAACAGATGGCATTGCCCCAACTCCCTAAAGAAGCAAGCATGGATATAACACCTGGCGGAAGTTGAACTGTCCTTGGGAGTTGTTACAAGATTTTGGTGCTCATCTTAACAATCCATTTTGAGGATTTGTAACAAGAAAGTTTCTATTTTCATTTTTTGTCCTGTATGAGACCTCTTTTCTTGTCTCTTCTAAAAAGATCAGAAGCTTGTTTTGCAATCCTTATTTTTCTATAAAAGGATTACCAGGAATAGTGTAAAAGGACTGAGAACTTGATCAATTTGACTGATAAGTTTTTTGAGTCTGGGATATCATAGATTGTATTAGGGCATATTTCTATAGGAGAACAATAATTTTTGGTTCAAGTTAATTTCAGAAGGGTTGCATTGTAAAGCATTTTGATATCATGATACTGATATTATATTTGAAATAAAATCCTAGGTTTATATCTCTCCTTGAGTATTTTTGTTTGAATTATGAATTGTTCTAATTCATTGCATGGATAAATCTCTATGTGTGTATGTTTATATTTCTCATCTCTCATCTATGATTAGATTAAATAAGCTTTGAATATGACATAAATTCTCTAAGGTTTTACTTAAAGATACACCAGTAAGTAGTGTGAACGTAGGAGACCTTTGATAAAATCCACCAGGGGGTGATTAGTATTTTTAAAGGATTAAAATCATTCAAAGTTCAGTATATTTGTTCATGTATAATAATCTTGTAGTGGAAGTGTTGCCCAATGGATAAGACACTGGCCGGTAGTGAAGTTTTCTCATAGAGATTAGTGTTTGAAAGGATTCTACTGATATTTCCATCTTTAAGCATAATTTTTTTGAAATTCTTTAAAGTACAGTGATTTACAGAATAGTTTTACCACGTAGTGATAGTGAAAAATCTATGAATGAATGGTCATCATTTTGGTTTCTCTTATCATTTATCTGTTACATTTAAATCTAGTCAGTGAATTAGTAAAGCAAGTTTTGTTACTAGATTAGGAGTGTCCTCCTTGGTTTTCTAGAGCTAGAAGTGCAGAGGGTAGTTTGTCCCTATAGTTGCTCCAATCATCTTTAGAGCACCATATTTGGATTTAACCCATCCTCAAAATCTGTAGATGTATTGGTTTCCTATTAGAGCATAAACTCCCATTTTGGGAAACCAACAGACTGAGCATTCAAGAAGAATTTAATCTGGTTTGAATGAACAGTATTGAAGAGGCATACCAGTTTTCCCTAAAAGTAGAGGAAAAGCTGAACAAGAAGTTTGAGAGCAGACAAGGTGGAAGAGGTCATGATGGAAGATCTGGTGGATGGTCATATGGAGATCAAAATGAAGATCCAAAGAAGTAGGATGGGGCCAGTAATAGTCAGAATCAGAGAGGAGATGATTTTGATTGTTTCCATGATCAGAATAATAGAGATTAGAGAGGAAGAGGAAGAGGACAAGGATCTAGAAGAGGAGGCTTCCGTCAAACATGTTTTCACTGTGGAGAAGAAGGTCATAGGGCATTTGAATGTCCTTAGCATAAAGGAAGCATAGATAGGAGGAATGAAGGGTAGGCCAAAGTTGCACATGTAGATGAAGATGCTAGATGATCAAATTTTGAAGATGTTGAAATAGAAGAAATGTTGATTAACATAAGAGTCCTATTGAGTGGTGAGAATGAGCCTGAGAAAAGGAGGGGCCTTTTTTGCACCAGGTGAAAATGTGAGGGTAAGTGTTGTGATGTGATTATTGATAGTGGCAGTACTGATAATTTGGTGTCAAAAGAGATGGTGACAAAGTTGAAGCTCAAAAGCTAGAAACATCCACATCCATATCAGGTTTCCTGGGTATAGGATGACCACAAGATCATGGTCAGTGAACAGTGCCTAGTAAAGTTCAAGATTGGTAGGTACCATGATGAGTTACTATGTGATATCATATCTATGGATGCATGTCATGTGTTATTGCGTAGACCTTGGCGGTTTGATAGATGTGTTGTACATGATGGTCATGCGAATACCTATTCCCTGACAAAGGATGAAGTGCAACATAAGCTAAAGCCATTGAAGGAAACTGAAGAAAAGGTATGTGGTAATGCAAGAATAACTTTTGTTGATAGAGGAAATTTCATAGATGGTATGCAGCATGAGCATATGTGCTTTAGCTTAATTCCAAAGGCTGGGAAAGAGGAAGTAGAAGATGTACCTATAGAAGTTGCTGAATTATTGAATGAGTTTCAGGATATTATACCTGATAATGTGCCTGATGGATTAACACCAGTAAGAAAGATCAGTCATCTGATGGACTTGATTCCAGGAGCCAGTTTTCCAAAGAAGGCAACACATAGAATGACACTAGTAGAAAGTGAAGAGTTGAAGATGGATTTGAAGTTTAGTTCATCACATCATCCATAGATTGTATATGGAAGTAGTCCCAGAAATACATCTGAGTTGAGAAAGATAGATAAAGGAGAAATAAGTAGTGCTGAAGTTGAGGAGTTTGCAAAACATTTGAAGAACATCCATGAGGAGGTGAGGAAGCATATTTCCAAAATGAATGCCTAGTATAAGGCTAAGATAGATGAGAAAAGGAGGCATAAGGAATTTCAAGTTGGAGATGAAGTCATGGTTCATTTACGGAAGGAGTGATTTCTGGTTGGTACATATAACAAGCTGAAAATGAAGAAGTTTGGGCCATGTAGGATACTAAAGAAGCATGATTCGAGAAATGCATATGAGGTTGATTTTCCTACTGAGCTGAATATTTCACTAGTATTTAATGTTTTAGATCTGATAGAGTATCATGAAGAAGGTGTTGAAGATGAGGTTACAGTAGCACAGTGGAGTATTCTAGCAACCAGTTTAGATATCAAGGAGATTGAAGACATACTGGATAGTCATGTTGGAAGAAGCATAAGGAATAAGACATATGAAGAGTATTTGGTCAAATGGAAAGGATGACCTATTGAAGATTCATCATGGCTAATGAAGGAGGAGGTTAACCATCTTGGTTTTCCTCTACACACCTAAGTTGTGAGAGGATCACTTCTCAAATTACCCTAGGTGTTTGATGTAGGAGCATCCTGGGTGTAAGAGCAATCTTGCATCACCCAAAAATATTTATGGTTTTCTTTTCAATAAGGGTATCTTGTGTAGAGCTGCTATTTATGGAAGCTTGTTATTTTTAGTAAGTTTTTCATCCAATCTTGGAATGTTTTGGTTTCTTCCGTGGAGGTTCATTTTGGTCATATCAGCCTGCCAGTAAAGTTTCATTAACAAATCAAGTCTAGCTTTGTAGATATTGAATATTTTTGGTATTGGCAACATGGTATAGAAACTTTGAACTTAGTTTTGAAGGCTTTAGAGGCCCCGGATGAGGTCAAAAATTTGGGTGATAGGCACTTGCATGAGTCAAAGTTGTAGAGTGCTTCGTGGTCTTTTCAGAATGGGGTTATAATAATCAATTAGGTCAACTAGTGATGACTTATGGTCTCCAGAAGTTGGGTCACATGAAATGGTGGAAAATGATTTTCCTTCAAAATTTTTGGTTGTGTTTCAAAATTTATTTTGAGTCCACTTTGATGTAATAAATTGTAAAATAAAATAATTCTATGTTTGGTCGGCCTTGTTGGCTAAAATTCTAGAACCTTCCCAAGTGGTGGAAAATTGCCTATATAAGGAAGGCTATAGTGTTGTCTTAGGCAGTTCGGGACAGTTCTGGGTAGTAGATCTGGGTATGGATTTGAGGCTTTGTCATATAGAATATTGTAAGGGAATGTCCATGTGGCTTTTCATATTGTAATTCCACATTTGTGGAGATAATAAGAAGCCCATTTTCTATTCTTGCATATTGTTGTTGTTTCTCTATTTCTGTTATGTGTTTGTGGTATTAAGGGGAGCACCCTTCATCACAACCTTGGTCTGACCATTAGTTTGAGGATGGTAGGTAGATCCAAAGGATAGATTAATGGTTAGCCTTTGCCAAAGAGTCTTCCAAGAATGACTCATAAACTTGGTGTCTCTATCTAACACAATACTCATAGGTAACCCATGGATTCTTATTATCTCTTTGAAGAAAAGAGAGGCTATTTGACTAGCATCATTAGTTTTCTTGCATGGCACAAAGTGAGCCATCTTATTGAATCTGTTCACAACTACATAAACACTATCCATACCTTGTCTTGTCTTGGGTAACATAACTACAAAATCCATACTCAAGCATTCCCATGGTCTAGTAGGAATAGGTAGTGGTTGATATAGGCCTACATTTGAAGAAGTGCCCTTGGCCTTTTGGAACACTATGAAAATCTCCACATACGTTGTTACATCAAGATTCATCCTTGGCCAATAATAGAACCTTTGAACAAGTTCTTGAGTCTTAGTGATCCCAAAGTGACCACTCAAAGTACCATTATGCTTTTCTTGAATCAAATTCTCTCTAATAGAACTTCTAGGGACACATAAATAATTCCCTTTAAATAAGAGATCACTTTGCAAAGGGTATTCAACATATTGACTATGAAAATAATTCTTGTATTCAGCACATACCTTATAAATGTCTGCAAAATATTCATCATCAACATATAGATCCTTGAAGTGATCTATCCCCATGCTCTTCAACTGAATTTCTTAGATAGTGAGAGCTCTTCTAGATAAGGCATATGCCACCTTGTTGAGCATTCCTTTCTTGTGATTGATATTAAAGGTGTAAGCTTGTAGGTATTCAACCCACTTCATGTGCTTGTGACTCAACTTCTCTTGTGAATTCAGGAAACTAAGTGCTTGGTTGTCTGAATACACTATGAACTCCTTGGGAAGCAAGTAGTGCCTCCATTTCCTTAGAGCCTGAACCAATGCATACATCTCAAGGTCATAAGAAGAGTACTTCTTGGCTTCACTTAGCTTCTTTGAATTAAAAGACACCATTCTACCCTCTTGGTTTAAAATAGCTCCAATAGACACATTGCTCGTATCACACTCAATAGTGAAAAGCTTCTAAAAGCTTGGCAAGACTAAAACTAGTTGGGTAGCTATCTTTTCCTTCAACAACTCAAAGCTTTTTTTAGCATGCTCATTCCATACAAACTTAGTCTTCATGCCTCCTTTAATAGTGTCCAACATAGGAGTACAAATTGCACTAAATTGCCTTATGAATTTCCTATAGTACTGAGCAAGGCCATGAAAATTTCTTACCTTTGTTGTTGTCCTTGGAGTAGGCCAATTTATGAAGGCTTCTATCTTACTAACATCCATTTTTAGATTACCATGTGATATAACAAATACAAGGTACACTAGCTATATTTTGATGAACTCACACATCTCCAAGTTGATCGTCAACTTCTCATCATGTAGCTTCTTGAAAACAATATCAAGGTGTTCTAGATGCTCACCTCTTTTCTTTCTATAAATCAGTATATCATCTAGATATACCACTAAAAACTTGCCAATGTAGTCTTTTAGGACTTCATTCATGAGCCTCATGAATGTGGAGGGGGAATTAGAGAGTCCAAATGGCATGACAAGCCATTCATACAAACCTTCATTGGTTTTGAAGGCTGGTTTCCACTCATCTCCTTCAGGTATTCTTATTTGGTGATAGCCACTCTTCAAGTCTATCTTACTATAGTACTTAGCCCCAGCTAGACAATCCATTAGCTCTTCAATCCTTGGGATAGGGAACCTATACCTAATGGTTATCCTATTGATAGCCCTTGAATCAGTACAAAGCCTCCAAGTTCCTCCTTTCTTAGGTGCAAGGATAGTGGGTACGACACATGGACTAATGCTCTTTCTAATGAGACCTTGGTTTAGGAGTTCTTTTATTTGTCTAGAAATCTCCTCATTTTGTTGAGGGGTCATCTTGTAGGCTACTTTATTGGGAAGGTTAGCTCTTGGGATAAGGTCCATCCTATGACTTATGGCTCTTTTAGGGGGTAAATTTGATGGTTGTCCATCACTTACTATACCTTGATAAGTCTGCAACATGCTTTGTAATTCCTTCGGTAACTCTAACTTCTTAGTCACCTTGCCTTATCTATCTCTCTTGGTCTTAGCATCAATGAAAATCTGACTCCTTCATTCTCTTCCATGGCTTCTAAGAACTCTTTTTCACCAACCATGAGCACATTAGGACCTTTTGTCTTCACCTCTACATCCTCTAATAGTGACTAAATTTTGAAAGTCACATTGTCCTTCTTAAATGTATAGGAGTTCTTTCCTCCATCATGCATAAATTGGTAGTTAAATTTCCATGGTCTACCTAGGAGTAAGTGACATGCATCCATAGGCAACACATCACACAAAAATTTATCCTTGTACCTTCCAATTGAGAACTCCACCCATGCTTGTTCATTTACCAACACATGTTGGCCTTTATTGAGCCATGTGACCTTCTAAGGATTGGTGTGGGGTATCCTTGTCAACTTTAGCTTGCTGACTGCTTCCTCTTACACAATGTTGTCAGTAGACCCTAAGTCAATGATGACTCTACATACTTTCCCCATCATCTTGCATTTGATCCTAAACAAGGACCTCCTTTGGGTTGGTTATTCTTTAATCGGCTCCTTGATTAGTGTTCTCCTCATCATGAGGTTCTCACCTTCCTCTTAATTTAATGGGACCTTAGGATGTTTTTATGATGCATTTGTGTCTTCATGAACTAGGTTAGTTCTCTTGTCACCTCCTTGAGAAGAACTACCCTTCTCTGGACACCTATAGGTAGGGTGTCCCATTTGATTGCAATGGTAGAATTTCATATTGGCAAAGTAGTTGCCTCTACCTCCTTGTCCACTACTTCTTCCTCTAAAATTAGAGCTCCTTCCTCTACCACCTCTACTAAAACTTCCTTCTTTTTTCTCACTAAATTTGATTTCTCCTTGAGCCCTTGATTCAAAACTCCTTCCACCATAGCCAACTCTTTGTCCTCTACTATCTTTTCCTTTACCTCTACATTTGGAGGTTTTCTCTTGTCTCCTTTTTCCTTTCTCCTCAATCTTCAAGGCCATTTGATAACATTTGTGGATGGTTTTGAAGTTCACAAGACTCATTTCTTCTTGAATAGACCATTTGAGGCCATTCAAGTACATTTTTAGCTTGATGCTTTCATCTTATACCACTTTTGATCTTAAGCACAACTTTTGGAACTCCTCGGTGTATGCTTGGACATCAAAATCTTTTTGTCTAAGATTGTGCCTCCTCCTATGTAGCTAAACTTCATAATCATCAGGAAGGTAGGTCTGCTTCACTTTAGTTACCATGCCCTTCCATGTAACTATAGGACCCTTTCCATCTTTCTCTCTCTCAGTTTGCACAAAATTCCACCATGTGAGAGTTGAAACTCTCATCCTTGACTAATTAGCCACCAAAACCTTTTGGGCCTCTAAGATACCATCACATTCAAAGTGATTCTCTATGTTGTCTATCCAATCCACAATTGAATATAGATCCATTTGTCCATTGAATAGTGGCACACCCTCCAAAGCTTTTCCACTTAAGGCCTTTAATGCCTTCAAGAAGGGTTCTTCAAGAAGAACAAGGTTAGGTGTTGGAGCTTCCTCCTCCAATTATAATTCCTTTTCCCTTGCTTCTTTCTCTTCCTTTTGATCAATTTTATCTATGACCTTATCAACTTTGTCTTGGACTTCACCCAAGAGCTACTCCATTTGGGACAATCTTTCTCTTAGAAACTGATTATCCTCTTTTTGTTCTTCTACCTTCTTGGCTAACTCATCATTAGTCACCATGGTTTAGTCTTCTACTAATCTAACTGATGTATTCTCTCCTACTGATTTAGTAGGCTGCAACATCAACCACAAGCCTGATCAATTCAAGCTCTGATACCAATATGATGTGAGTATTCCAATGCTTGCTTGCACATCTACCAAGAGATCTAGCATGTCTCTATTAGGATCCTAATCTCTTCTAGGTCCTTATTAGGCTTATATGATTAACTAATTCCTAATCCAACTCTTCTCAAAGAGTATCTCACCTTGTGCTTCACCTTGAAAGACAAACACCATTCAATGCTCTAGTGCTTTCTCCTTCACCTAGAAAACTCTAAGTGCCAACTTCTCTCCATTCATGAAATTTATTATAGGGATGTCTAATGCTTCATCTACATTCATATTTCTTCCATTTGAATCCATTTAGTAGGTTCTTCAAGCCCTTCCTTATTAGGTTCAAGACTTCACCTTGTGGAGGCCTAATTAGGCCTATTTCCTTGTAGCCTTTTATAGAGACCTTTTGTCACTTCTTGACCAAACTTCTCAAAAAACTTACCAAAAAAATTAGGGATTTGGATACCCTTTTGGATTTTATAAATGATTATACAAATTTTAGACTCCTAGGTCATCCATACACAAGATTCCTATATACTAGGGCTAATACAGCTAAAAGACCTATTTCCTAGGACCTCACTGGTTTTGTTCTAACCTTGACCAAATGGATTGGTGGGTTCAAAAATATTATAAAATACCATGATTATAATAAGTCAAACCTATAAATACACTTTCCCCATACTTTAATTTCCTTCCCTGTAAGAAATCTTCAATTGTTCATCTTCAAACCTCTAACCGGGCACTGTCTGCTCACCTAGGGCTTGGTACTAAAAATAGCTATCCATCTAATCATGAATCCTAATCCTAAATATATAAGTATAATGGCTCCCCTAACATATTAAACCATGCTTAGGAATATCCCATAGTTAGTTTTCATGGGGGAGCCATGAAATGATAGACTGGTCAGGACAGGACCAAGAAGACTACTAAACCAAAAACAATTTATAAAAGACCTTAAACAACCTCAAATCAACTTGGTTACTAAATGAAAAACTCTTAGAACTATCCAAAGAACACTATTAAATCACTAAATTAGAGCATGCAATCCATTACATGTCACTGCCACATTAAAAAGCTTAGGTTCTTCACAAAATAAAGTTGTAGAGCTAAATTCTCATTACTCAAACTTCTTACAATACACACTAAATTTGAGATTCAAGCCTTCCATTACATTAGATGCCATTCACCCTATTTTTAGGGAATTTTTGTTGATCTCCCACTTCCTATCTTCTAGGGGATCCTATGTAACTGAGTTGCATGCAACAAATTTGCCATTATTGCAAATGTTGTCATGACAACTTTGTAACAACATTTGGCATCTTTTCCATTATGCCATCATCCTACTTCTTAGGACCTCAAACCTTTATATTTTGATGAACCAAATTCACTAATGGCCTCAAGGCATCTTTCTAACATCATTCATGTGTTTAGAACACATTTAAGACTCTAAGCCAACCTTTAAGCTTCTAAGCCTAAGAAATTTAAAAGCTACTAACAATGACTATTTTGGTGACCTTAGTCCTAATTAATAACTCACCTAGTCCACAATGAAATGACCTCCTAAGGTCTAAAACAAACTCACACTAACTCACTCTACCAATCTGACTTGGCTAATGTCAGATACAAGCCAAAATATTAAACTATGGAGGTTAGCCTAGGTGTGCTCCTGCACCAACCAAGAAATAGGAAATCAACTGGGTGAACATTGAGCCAACTCAGTGAAAGAAGGAACCGAGAAACAATCAAGCCTCATTGGTGGAAACAAGAATATGTCACCAAGAGCCCAAAAGAAGCTACCGAGCACATCTAACAACTCTGACATATTTTTGGTGATATGATATTTACAAGAACCTAAGATGCTCTTGCATCAAACACTTGGGGTTGTATTTAGATGATTCTCTAAATCATGAAGTAGGTACAACCTGAGATGAATCCAACTCAAATTATGTAATCCATGAAATTTCTTTAATCGGTCTTCTCTTTCACTTTACTAGATATTTCATGTATTCTTTTCCTCTTGTGCTTCTGCCAACGCTTTGTTCCAAAATCCTCTCAAATTCTTTTGTTCGCTTCTTAGGATAATCCTTTGGTATTGTCATTTCTTCATCAGGTTCATGATAATCATACAATTCTACAATGTTGAATATAGGTGATATATCTATGTCATCAGGTAACTCAATCTTATAAGAATTTCCACTGTCAAAATTTGTCAATATCTTGCAGGGACCAAATTTCTTTATTTTCAATTTTCCATAGGTTCTAACAAGAAATATTCATTTCTTCAAATGAGCCATTAATTCATCCCAAATTGCAAAAGTCTTATGTCTTCTTGATCTATCTATTTTGTCCTTTTATTTATGATTACTATGTTCCAACTTATGTTTTACTTCCTCATACAATATATTCATGAACTCAACAAATTATTCTCCCTCAACACTTTTATTCTCTTCACTAGAAATGTGTTAGCACTCTAAAAAAATTTCGTGGCTTTACCAGTTTTCCTCTGGTCTCTGCAATGTTTTTCATGCCTCTAGCTCAAGCCCTAGTTCAAAAATTCAAAAAATTAGCCGTTGTATGAGAAACCCTTTGTTTTACCCTGGCCCTATTCTATTTTAACGTTACTTTTTTGGGTCACTTAAGTTCCTTAAGGTCCACGTGCTTAATATTTCCCTAAGTCTAGCACCCCATGGGCTTTAATATTTCCTAAGTCCTAGTGATTTAATTCTTCCTAAGTCCCTGCGCTAAAATTTTTCTATAGTTTTGGCCTCAATATTTCCTGGGCCCGTCTCTCTGACACCATCTTAATCCTATAGTTTTCATAAGTTTGCAAGGGTTTTGTTAGAGGCTTGCGATCTTACGATGACCATTGATTCTCTTTCATGACATAACGCTTCAGACAGGTGGGTCTATTGCCATGTAAGCACAATTGGTGGTCTCTTATTGGTCCACAAGGTAATGACTTGGTGCTTGTCAGTGGGACCTAAGTTTTCAGCTTGTCAGAGGGTCCTAACATCTACAAAGAATCGATGACAGGCATAAGTTCTTAAGGAATATGTCAAACGCATGAGATCTTCAAAAAACCATTGATTTTACTTTTCCTCAGGCGACTGACATAGGTGGGTCCTCTAACATTTGGAGCTGACGTGAACAATTTTCATTGGAGGAAGGGATGATGATGCAGTGAGACCATTTTCTAGGTGGTGCAGAGTTTTTCAAATTCTATTGGTCGATGTGAGGAATCAGCAAGGTGGGGTCATTGTCAGAAAGGTTAGTGATGAGGACAAGATCCACGGTCGGCATAAGTTCTCATGGGTTGTGTCAGAGCCATGAGATCTTGTGCCTGTTGTTCAATTTGAAGATTCAGAGAGTGGGTCCTGTGTCAGTGGTGACCGAGCAGCGACAGTGAATGATGTAGTAACATATGGTAAAAAGCGGGCCCAGGTGGGGGTCTAAGGTCTAGCGGTCCAGATAAAAGTGTTTAGTGGCTTGACAAATTTTTAAAAGGATTCACGTAATCACTAAATGAATTGGTAGAGGTAAAGAGTGTTCTACAAACTGGCAAAAATCTTTGTCACTGGTTCACCAAATGTAACTAGGGTAAGTTTATTTTCCTTTGTTCACTAGTTCGCAGGGTTAAGCGGTGAGTTAGTTTTTCATTTCATGAATAGGAAATTGCTTTGTCACGTGGTCACTAAAGATAACCCAATGATAGCAGTTGATTTAAGATGTAAAACCTATGAAATAAAGGATCTGATGGTTAGGACTTAAAGTTGACCTAATTTCAAATGTCGACCGCTGATTCACTACTAGCGCTATGAAACTAACCATTGAAATTCAAATTCAAATTTGTAGAGGGTTTCTAGTGATAGGAAGTACCCAAATTTATGGTTTTCAGAGCTGATTTTGATTGGTTTGGTGGCACTAGTTGTTGCCGACTGATCTAAGGGTCTCTATGGTCAGTGGCATGATGTTTTTGTACTAGGAGAAGTATGGTTTTGTTGCTCAAGGCATGTTGTAGGTGGCTAAAAGGATTGATTAACATAGAATTCCATGATTTGTAGTAATTTCTCAGAGATCTATCATAAGTGAAAATCTTTCTCAGGCATGCCCGACTGGTTTTCATCCCCTATAATAAATCTTTGACTGTTTTAGTTGGTTTAGTGAGTGAAACCCTAACCCTAGTCATCCGTAGCTTGTTGCAACCTATTTTGGGTTTCCAAGATGACTAGGGGGTATATATAATAGCTTTTTTTACTTAGTGAGGGTTCCAAAAATTTCTTTTTGGTCCCTGGTTG
Organism: Chamaecyparis obtusa; assembly: GCA_027943335.1. Lineage (NCBI taxonomy): Eukaryota > Viridiplantae > Streptophyta > Pinopsida > Cupressales > Cupressaceae > Chamaecyparis > Chamaecyparis obtusa. The sequence continues at coordinate 90,416 of BSBK01003091.1, read as the reverse complement.
TTGATGGTATTATATTGAACAAGAAGAGCTTAGATTTTGTGTCTTGTTCCTAGCACTTATTTTCTTGGTAATGTATTAATCTTGAAAGTTAATGAGAATACACTTGAATTCATGTCTTAAACTTTTGATTGTCTTCTTGTTCTGATTGTGGATTCATATATGTCAAGGTCACAAAGTGGATTAGCATATGGTAAACAAAGAGTATTGTGAGATCAGCTTGGAGTTCCTAACAAAGTTAGGATTAAAGCCTTTAGGGTGATTTCAGTGGGTTCATTGTTGGATTGGAATTTGATGATCAGGTTTGGGAGTGAGGGGAGTAATAGGAAAAGCACTTACTCTGAGTTCATATGTGTTTGAGTTAAGGTTTTAGTTGATATATGTTATCAAGTGACTCTTTGCCCTGGGTTAAGGCACTGATCTATTCTTTGGAAGCAATCCATCATCATCAATCACACACATACATTTAAATGATAATATCTTTCAGTTAGTTAGTAAAGGACATACTTGTATATTTTTTTGAGACTCCTTTGGAGAAGTGAGTCAAGGGTACACCCACCTGAGCATTAAGGCTCAAAGTGTAGGAGGATCTCATCGTTGATCCTTGTTAATTGGCCCTCTTCCTTGTAGACTTTGGGGTGGTGATAGAGTCAAAGTTATATTAAAGTTATCCATCAAAGTATAAATCTACAAGTTGAAGATCAAAGGGAACTCCCAACAAAATGGTGACTCTACTGGGGAGAGACTAGAGATAAAAGATTTCAAAGTGCACTCTTGTTTTCCTATTGTATTCAATTAAATATATACCACTTTGGTGGGTGGAGACTCAAAAGGGTTAGAACTAGTGTTATAGACTACAAATCATGGAAAAGAGAAAGAATACTAGGTCCTTTGTCAGAAGAAATCATGAGGTCACTTTAGAAAAATTACCTAGATAGGAGAAGAAGAGTTGGATCAGGAGAAATGGTGAGTATACTAGTGCTCCCATAAGAGAACAAAGAAATACCAAAGGTAGAGCACCACATGTTTCCTCAAGTGAGGAAGGTTCACAAGATAGAGTTTCTAGATCAAATGGTGGTCACTCTGAAGATAAATTTTATGACACCCCGGAGGCTGTATTTCAAGACAAGGGTTCATTGCCTGCAGGTTAGGATCAACAAGCTAGAGAGATGGGTTTTGAGATTGATTTAGATCTTGATGAGGATAATTTCAAAAGGCAACCCATGGAACCAAGGTGAGTGCATTTCCCATATCAGCATCCTACTGATGTGGAAGTATCATCAAGCTCTGAAGACAACATGATAGATCCACATGACCTAAATGCACTTAGGTTGCAGTTGGTAGAGCAGGATGCCATATACAAAAGGTTACAAGAGGAGAGAGAGGCTAAAAAGGTAAACACTCTAATGGAGAGGTAGTCTCTTTTAAGAAAAATTAATGAAATGAAGGAGAGAAACAAGATGCTTTCTTCTACTCCTAGGGTGTTGCAGCATGATGTTTTTGGTGATCTTGAAGCTCTAAGAAGTGAGTAGGAATGCTTGTTACAAGATCATGAGTTTGATGAAGAGGGCCCTGTGATCAGACAAGTGAAAATTTATGCTCCTTTGCCCAAGGGTGGGAATGAACATGAGATCACTAGGCCTACTGTAGTTATTAATGAAAAAGGAAAGAAGAAGATGGTGGGTGTCCAAGCAAGCAAACCAGTGACAATACCAGGGATCCCACCACCTAAATCAAATAGGGAGACAGAGATAGAAAGAAAAAGAAAAGAGGATGAGGCTCTAGCTCAAGAGTTGGAAAGAGCTAAAGTTGATGCTGCTATTACAGAGAAAAGAAGAAAGATCCAATTCTTGAGGGCTTCATCAGCTAATGTTCATGGCCCTTCTGCTACTAAACTAGGTATGCCAGCTATGAACACTACTGTTCCACTTAGAAATGCTACTACTAGCAATCTAATTCCTACTGTATCTACCAAATCATTTGTTGATCCTAATAGACAGTCAAATGTGCAAGTGGGTGGGAATGTAGATAAAAATAATAATTCTATTGGGAACACCAGTTTAGGATTTCAAAGAAGACCTATGCAACTAGAAGGCTATAGGCAAATTAGTTTTGATGGGATACTAGGCTACCCAAATGCTTTTCCAAATGATATAAGAGATAAGGTACCTAAGTTTTCTGGTAATAATGCTATTATTTGTGAGGAGTATCTTAGGTTATTTGTTGATATGCTTAATTATTATGAGGTAGAGCATGAGGATGTAGTCATGAAATTATTTGTTCAATCCCTAATGGAGGATGCTAGAGATTGTTTTAAGAGACTTCCTGATAAATGTATTGATACTTGGGATTCCTTTGAGAGATGTTTTAAAGAGCAATATGGTGACAGGCCTAATGCTAGTTTCATGTTGAATGAATTCAATACCATAAGGAAAAATTAGAATGAGTTTGCAGCTAAATTCAACATGAGATTTTAGAAAGGTATGCATAAGTTGTTTCAAGTTATGTGGTTAGATGACAATGTCTATCTGACCACATACTTGAATGCATTTGATGGAAAGATGGGATACTTGTTGAGGGACAAGGAGCCAAGAACCATTAAAGATGCTTTTAGGATTGCTATTAATATTGAGAATAATATGAAGATATCAGGGAAGTTGGGTGGGAAAAGAGATGACCCTAAGTTGTTTGGGGACAAGAAATACAAAAAGGAAAATGATAGGAATGTTGGAACTAGGAGGCAAGAAGAAGATAAATTGGATAAGGTGCTCAATGCATTGAAGGATCTGAAGGAACCTACAAATAGGAGCATTATTGCTCCTACCAATGAGAAGCCTCAGTTCAACAACAATTTCAATAAGAAGAATAGATTGCAGAACTACCCCTACAACACCCAATGGAAGGATGGCAAGCCTGTTGTCCCTGCTGCAAGAGGAAACAATGATAGAGGTGTCCCTGACCCTCTATAAAAAGATTCAATAAATGTCATGGAGGACATACCTTGGTGTGTTGCATGCCAGTCCCCTCATTCTACAGAGCATTGTGTGGTTGCACATTCTATGGCTGCAAATCAAGATTATGGTAGTGAGGAGATAGATCAAGGAGAAAATCAAGATGATGTTGGATAAAATGTGGCTACTTCATATCTAGGATATGAAGATGATTCTGATTTTGATGAAGAAGTAGATGTAAATGTGAAGAGACATACTTAGGCACTTTTTCATCAAGAGGTTTTTTTTTATAGTGAAGACATTGATAAGAAGACATGTAATATGAAGTCTTCTTCTGAGCCAGTAAATTTAAGAAGATCTTTTAGAGAAGAGATGGATAGGATTACTACAGAAATGATTTCTCAGGTGCAAACTAGAGGCATGGTAGCAAGAGATACAAATGGGAAAGCTACATGAATGTTTATAAAGAGCACCAACTCCAGAGAGCCTAATGAGAATAAATCAAAAGGTGATCACATGGTGAAATTCAAGAATGTAAAAGGTAAGAATTGTGAGCCGAAGGGAGTTGGAGTTGAAAGATTTTCCAGTGAGATTGAGAAGATAGTTAACACAATGGCTAAGAATGAAAAAATTAGGGTGGCCAATATACCTAATGTATCAGATAAGAAAAGGGATACTAAGGCAATGCAGATTGAGATTCCTTCCTCTGCTCCTGTTGATATGTTATCTGTATTGTCCCAAATTATAGTTAAGGTTCCATTGTCAGAATTGTTAAGAATACCTGAACACAAAGACAGAGCTATGGCATGGGTAGATAATGTTCATAATAATGATGTTACATGCAATGAATCTTAGGATAAAGCTTTGAAAGGTGTTGCTGCTCAGGGAATTATATCTCAAATTCCTCCTATATATTTGGATAGTTCTAACAATGTTAGCCTTGAAAAAATTGATCCATTCTTTTTAAGTGTTCTTGTGAATGGAATGAAATTAAGAAATTGTATGATTGATAGTGGTGCCTCTAATACTATTATGTCTTTTAAGATTATGGAAAAATTGGGCCTTAAAGTTGATACAGTTCAAGCCAGATGTTGTGCAATGGATCAGAGGGAGGTACCAGTCATTGGGAATATCAATGCAATGCCATATAGGCTAGCAACGTATCCAGAGAAAGAGTTAACAATGAGTGTTTTGGTGGTGGACATCCCTCCTCATTATGGGATGCTGCTATCTAGAAGGTGGAGTGCTACCATGGGTGGAAGTTTACAGTGTGATCTATCCTATGCCACTTTCAAAATTGATGATTAGTTTGTCAAGATTGAGCGAGAACCAAGAGTATGCCACATGATTGAGAGAAGTATTGATAATGAAACTACATGTTTTGTGGATACTGATATTAATGCTTTTAGGGCAGAGATCCCTGTACTTGAGAAAGAACCTATTTTGTCACCTATCTCTATTGAGGTAAGTGTTATTTCTATGAAGGGTGATTTGTGGGTAATGTAATTTGATGGTGCAAATTGCAAGGATGGAGCAGGAGCAGGTGTTTTGCTTATTTCTCCTAATGGAAACACCTACAAATTTTATTTCACATTGAATTTCTTTTGTACCAACAATATAGCAGAGTATGAGGCATTGTTGTTAGGAATGAGGTTGGTACAAAAACATGGTATTAGGTGCTTAAGTGTTGTTGGTGATTCTAAGTTCGTGGTGTCCCAAGTTAGGTTAGTATATGCTTCCAAGAACAAAAGGTTGAAACAATATAGGAATGCAGTTTGGGATTTGATTGAACATTTTGATGCCTTCAATATTGAGTGGAAGGATATGAGTAATAATAAGATGGTTGACTTGTTAGCCAATATAGCAATCAATCCCAGTGATATTACATTTACTGGTATCTCTAAACTTGAAATTTAGGCTAGGCCTAGTATACCAAACAATATTGAAAATTGGCAAGTTTTTGATGATGATAATGATATCTTGAAGTTTATGAGTTGTGAGGATCAGTATCATGGTTAGGAGTTTGATTGTTCAGCCTTGGTTGAATCTATAGAAGGAAAAGAGGTTGTCTTTGGAAATGAGGTCATTCAACTTAAAACTAACAAGGTGCCCAAGGGGCTTGTTGTTTTGGAAATTGTCTTTGATAACCAGGATAGAGTTGAAAAGAATATCAAAAGAGAAGATCATGCTGATCTAGAGGAGATAAATCTTGGAACACATGAGGCACCTAAGAAGGTATACATTAGTAGGGACATGTCTCACAATGTGAGAAAATCTTTGATTGAATTATTGAGAAAATTCAGGCATGTTTTTGCATGGTCATATGATGACCTAAAGGTTTATAGAGAAGATTTGTTTCAACATATTATTCCATTGAAAGAAGATGCTAAACCTTTTCAGAAAAAACAAAGGCCTATAAATCCCACTTTGGCACCTAAGATGCAAGAAGAATTGATGAAGTTAAGAGATGCGGGCATTATCAAGCCCATTAGGCATTCTTCTTGGGTGTCAAATCTTGTCCCTGTTACAAAGAAGAATGGTGACATCAGACTTTGTGTGGACTTTAGGAATTTCAACATCAGCTCATTAAAGGATAACTATTGTCTGCCCAATATGGAAGCTATGTTGCAGAGAGTGACCAGATTAGAATTGATGTCTATGATGGATGGTTTCTCTGGTTATAATCAAGTAATTATCAAAGAATCAGAGCAATTCAAGACAACTTTTACAACACCTTGGGGGACATATGTTTATGTGAGAATGCCTTTCAGTCTCACAAATGTTGGTGCTACTTTTCAGAGGGAAATGGATGTTGCCTTTGTAGATTTTATTGATGATTTCCTTGTTGTCTATCAAGATGATTTAACTACCTATTCCAAGAAGGAACAAGACCACTGTACTCATTTAGAGAAAATATTTGTGAGGGATTTGGAATATGGGATTTCATTAAATCCAAGGAAATGTGCATTTGGTGTCACTAAAGGTAAGTTGCTTGGCCACTAGTTGGGAAGCAAGGAGTGAGAATTGATCCTGAGAGGGTAGTAGCTATTGATAAAATTTAGAGACCAAAGAATGTTAAAGGGATTCAATCTTTCTTTGGTCAGGTAAATTTCTTGAGAAGATTTGTAACAAATTTTGTAGAGGTTACTAGACCTATATCCAAGATGTTAAAGAAAGGATCTGCTATCAATTGGGAGGGTGAGCCTAATGAGGCTTTCAAAAATATCAAGTAGGCTATCAAAGATGCACCAGTGCTTAAGGCACCTGATTATAATGTCCCAATGCACATCTTTTCTTTTGCATCTTTTCACACTATTGCTGCAATTTTGTTACAAAAAAATAAGGATGGTTTTGAGCAGCCTATTGCATTCTTCAGTAAATCTTTGTAGGCTGCTGAATTGAAATATGACATAAATGAAAAACAAGCTTATGCACTTGTGAAGGAAGTCAAGGCTTTTAGATGTTATCTGATGGGAGTAGTTGTTATTGCTTTTGTGCCAAGTGCAGTTGTGAAGGATATTTTCTGACAACAAGAGGTGTCTGGGAGAAGATGCAAATGGATCAATAGGATCCAAGAATTCAACATTGATATCCAAATTACTAAATTGGTTAGAGGACAAGGATTGGCAAAACTGATGGCTCAATCGAATCTTGATGTAAATCAGATAAATCAAGTTGAAATTGATTATACATGTAATATGGATGATTGTATTTGGTATCAAGATATCATCTATTACTTGAGAAATATGAGATGTCCAGTAGGAATGAATGATAATCAGAGGAGGACATTAAAATTATAGGCCATCAAGTATGTAATTGTGAAATGTAAATTGTATAGAAAAAATTTAGATTGCATACTTTTGAAGTGTGTTGATGAGGATCAGGCTAACAAGTTGTTAAAGGAAATGCATGAGGGATTTTGTGGTGGGCATTATATGGGTAAAAAAACTACTCATAAAATCTTGAGAGTAAGATTCTGGTGGCCCACAATCTTCAAGGATGCAGAACAGTTGGTAAGGAGGTGTGATGCTTGTCAAAAGTTCTTTGGTAAGATTAAATTTTTAGGTAATGTGCCATTAAGACCAGTAGAAGTACAAGCTCCTATCCAACAATGGGGAATTGATTTCATAGGGGAGATACCAAACAAGTCAAGTGGAGGACACTCTTGGATCTTAGTTGCCACTGATTATTTTACAAAGTGGGTAGAGGCTATACCTATAAGAAATTCAACTAGTAAGGTGGTGACTAATTTCTTATTGAACAATATTGTCACAAGGTTTGGTTGCCTTGAGAGGATAGTTAGTGACAATGCAATGTGCTTCAGGTCTGCTGAATACAAGGACTTTTGCAAAGGTTTAGGAATTTAGATTTCTTATTCCTCACCTTATCATCCAAAAGGAAATGGTCAAGCATAATCTACTAATAAGAGCCTGATGAAAATCCTAAGGAGGATTCTTGAAAAGAATAAAAGAGCATGGAATTCAAAGTTGCCATTAGCTCTATGGGCTGATAGGGTGACTATGAAAAAGGCAATTGGTTGTGCACCCTTTGACCTAGTATATGGAATACATACAAGAATGCCTCAAATAATATACTGGAAATGTATAAATTTGTGAAATTATATGATGATGACATAGATGCTGAGATGTAGTTGAGGATTGAGGACCTCATTAGGCTAGATGAAACTAGAAGAGAATTAGTTGCAAGAAATGCCAAATTGTGGTTACAAGTTAAGAATTTGTATGACAAGAAAATAGTTGAAAGAAGGTTTGAGCCTGATGACCTAGTATTAATTTGGAATGCTAGACTGGAAGATAAAGGAAAACATGGAAAATTTGATCTTATCTGGTTAGGGCCATATCAAATTCATGAAAAATGGGGCCAAGATTCTTATGTTGTAAAAGAACTGAATGGTAATGTTCAAGAATTACTTGTTCATTTACAATTCTTGAAAAGAAACTTTAATTGAAGGTATTTTGTTTTCCATGAATAGTAGTTAGGTCTGTACATTCTGTAAATTTTGTAAAGTTGCTTGCCCCTGTCCTGTTTTGTCCTGGTCTGTTGGGTTTTGGTCCTATTGCTCTTTATTGTCAGTTTTTCCAGTGGGATGGTCTGCTTTTACCAGTGATTCTAGGTCCTTGCTATGCCTGTAGGAGGCATACATCCCTAGACAGAGCCATTGTTAGCACTCTAAAAAAATTTCATGGCTTTACTAGTTTTCCTCTGGTCTCTGCAATGTTTTTCATGCCTCTAGCTCAAGCCCTAGTTCAAAAATTCAAAAAATTAGCTGTTGTATGAGAAACCCTTTGTTTTACCCTGGCCTTGTTCTATTTTAACTTTACTTTTTTGGGTAACTTAAGTTCCTTAAGGTCCATGTGCTTAATATTTCCCTAAGTCTAGCACCTGGCGGGCTTTAATATTTCCTAAGTCCTAGTGATTTAATTCTTCCTAAGTCCCTACGCTAAATTTTTTCTATAGTTTTGGCCTCAATATTTCTTGGGCCTAGCTCTCTGACACCATCTTAATCCTATGGTTTTCATAAGTTCACAAGGGTTTTTTTAGAGGCTTGCAATCTTACAATGACCATTGATTCTCTTTTGTGACATAACGCTTCAGACAGGCAGGTCTATTGCCATGTAAGCACAGTTGGTGGTCTCTTATTGGTCCACAAGGTAATGACTTGGTGCTTGTTAATGGGACCTAAGTTTCTGGCTTGTCAAATGGTCCTGACATCTATAGAGAATTGACGATGGGCATAAGTTCTTAAGGAATGTGTCAGACGCATGAGATCTTCAAACAACCATCGATTTTACTTTTCCTCAGGTGACTGACGTAGGTGGGTCCTCTGACATTTGGAGTTGATGTGAATGATTTTCATTGGAGGAAGGGATGACGATGTAGTGGGACCATCTGCCAGGTGGTGCAGAGTTGTTCAAATTCTATTGGTCGATGCGAGGAATCAGCAAGGTGGGGTCATTGTCAGAAAGGTCAGTGACGAGGACAAGATCCATGGTCAGTGTAAGTTCTCATGGGTTGTGTCAGAGCCATGAGATCTTGTGCCTACCATCCGATTTGAAGATTTAGAGAGTGGGTCCTGTGTTAGTGGTGACTGAGCAATGACAATGAATGATGTAGTGACATGTGGCAAAAAGTGGGCCTAGGTGGGGGTTTAAGGTCTAGCAGTTCAGATAAAAGTGTTTAGTAGCCCAGCAAATTTTTAAAAGGATTCATGTAATCGCTAAATGAATTGGTGGAGGTAAAGAGTGTTATGTGAACTGGCAAAAACCTTTGTCGCTAGTTCACCAAATGTAACCGGGGTACGTTTATTTTCCTTTGTTCACCAGTTCATGGGGTTAAGCAGTTAGTCAGTTTTTCATTTCACGAACAGGAAATTGCTTTGTCGTGTGGTCGCTAAAGATAACTCGAGGATAGAAGTTGAGTTAAGATGTAAAACTCATGAAATAAAGGATATGATGGTCAGGACTTAAAGTTGACCTAATTTCAAATGTCAACTACCGATTCACTGCTAGTGCTATGAAACTAACCATTGAAATTCAAATTCAAATTTGCAAAGGGTTTCCAGTGACAGGAAGTACCAAAATTTATGCTTTTCAGAGTTGATTTTGATTGGTTTGGTGGCACTAGTTGTTGCCGACTGATCCAAGGGTCTTTGTGGTTAGTGGCATGATGTTTTTGTACTAGGAGAAGTATGGTTTTATTTCTCAAGGCATGTTGCAGGTGGCTAAAATGACTAATTGACATAGAATTCCATGATTTGTAGTACTTTCTCAGAGATCTATCAGAAGTGAAAATCTTTCTCAGGCATGCTCGACTAGTTTTCATCCCCTGTAATAAATCTTTGACTATGTCAGTTGGTTTAGTGGGTGAAACCCTAACCCTAGTCATCCGTAGCTTCTTGTAACCTATTTTGGGTTTCCAAGATGACTAGGGGATATATATTGTAGCTTTTTTGACTTAGTGAGGGTTCCAAAACTTTCTTTTTGGTCCTTGGTTGTTGATGTTATTATACTAAACAAGAAGAGCTTGGATTTTGTGTCTTGTTCCTAGCACTTATTTTCTTGGTAATGTATTGATCCTAAAAGTTAATGAGAATACACTTGAATTCCTATCTCAAACTTTTGATTGTATTCTTGTTCTGATTGTGGATTCATATATGTTAAGGTCACAAAGTGGATTAGCATATGGTAAACAACGAGTATTGTGAGATCAGCTTGGAGTTCCTAACAAAGTTAGGATTAAAGCCTTTAGGGTGATTTCAGTGGGTTCATTGTTGGATTGGAATTTGATGATCAGGTTTGGGAGTGAGGGGAGTAATAGGAAAAACACTTACTCTAAGTTTATATGTGTTTGAGTTAAGGTTTTAGTTGATATATGTTATCAAGTGACTCTTTTCCCTGGGTTAAGGCACTGATCTATTCTTTGGAAGTAGTCCATCATCATCAATCACACACATACATTTAAATGATAATATCTTTCAGTCAGTTAGTAAAGGACATACTTGTATATTTTTTTGAGACTCCTTTGGAGAAGTGAGTCAAGGGTACACCCACCTAAGCATTAAAGCTCAAAGTGTAGGAGGATCTCATCGTTGATCCTTGTTAATTGGCCCTCTTCCTTGTAGACTTTGGGGTGGTGATAGAGTCAAAGTTATATTAAAGTTATCCATCAAAGTATAAATCTACAAGTTGAAGATCAAAGGGAACTCCCAACACAATGTTCTTCAAATCTGATATACCTCTTTGTTCTATTCCATTAACAATCTCAAAAGGTATTTTTCCAGTACTCCTATTTATTAAATTATTGTATGCAAACTCTGCTTGTGCCAACATAGAATCCCAATTACTCAGTTTATGTGCAACTAAGAATCTCAATAGATTACCCAAACTTCTATTTACAACCTCTATTTTTCCATCAGTGTGTGGGTGAAACGTAGAACTATACCTCAACTTGGTACCAAACATTTTCCATAGGGTCTTTCAAAAGTAACCAAAAAACTTACTGTCTTGGTTAGAGATGATACTCCTCGATAATCCATGTAATCTGACAATATCCTTAAAGAAAACATCTTCTATATGCACTGCATCAAATGTTTTTCTATAGGGTATAAAATTTTCCATTTCAGAAAATCTATCTACAAAAAAAAATATAGAATCATCACCTCTTACTATCCTCGGTAAGCCAAGAACAAAATCCATACTGATATCAATCCAAGGTTTCTCAGGAAGAAAAATTGGTGTACATACAATCTAGTATTCTGAATTACTCCTTTCACAACTTGACAAACTATACAACTTCTCACAAATTTTTGAACATCCTTATACAATTGTGGCCAAAAGTATATTTCCTTAAGAAAATTCAATGTTTTATCAATGCCAAAATGTATAGCCAAACCACTACTATGTTTTTCTTTTATCAAATTAGTCCACATTGATCCTCTCAGTATGCACAACTGAATACCTTTAAAAAAATACCTTATTTAATGAAATAGTCTTCTTATTTAGTACCTAGTTGATCTTGATTAGGTGCTCTGCACTTTCTCGAAGACTTAGAAAAATTAGGGTCAGTTTCATAGAAATTTGTCTTGTCATCAAAATAAAGAACTTCAATTCACCTTTCAGTCATCAAAGATCTTCTTCTACTTAATGCATAAACAACTCAATTAGTGACTCCACTCTTATGTTTTATTACAAATTTATAACTCCATAAATACTCAACCCATTTCATATGTCTCTGATTCAACTTATTCTGACTACCCAAATACTGTAAAGCCTTATGATCAGTATACAACACAAATTCATTCAATATAAAATAATGTCTCTATTTCTTTAGGGCTTGAACAATAGCATAGAAATCTTGATCATACACAAAATAATTCCTTTTTGCATCATTCCATTTCTCACTAAGGAAAGTAATATGTTTACCTTCTTGACTCAACATAGCTCGTATTGCACTAACACTTGCATCACATTCAACTTGAAATACCTTATTAAAATCAGGTAAAGCTAACACAGGTAACTCAACAAAATTTTGCTTCAAAGTCTCAAAATTTTTATCAGCTCCATGTTTCCACTTGAATTATCTTTTGTCTACTCTCATAGTCTCAGTCATAGCATTACAAATTGAACTAAAATTTCTGACGAACTTTCGGTAAAAACTTGCTAAACCATGAAATGATCTTACCTCAGTAGAATTTTTAGGTGTATCCCAATTCAAAATAGCTTCAAACTTCTTAGGATCCATTTTCAAACTGTCAGCTGAAATTACAAATCCCAAATACACAATCTCTTCTTTCATGAAGGAACACTTTTTCAAATTAATTAGGAACTTTTCTTCTTTCAATTTTTGCAATACCTGTTTAATGTGAAATACAAATGTTCTTCTCTTGTCTTACTGAATATCAAAATGTCATCTAGGTATACAATCACAAATTTACCCAAGAATTTCTTCAAAACCTCATTCATCAATCTCATGACAGTACTTGGTGCATTAGTTAAACCAAAAGGCATAACCAACCACTCATACAAACCTTCTCAAGTGTCTTGAAAGTAGTCTTCCATTCATCACCTTCCCTAATTCTAATCTGATGATATCCACTTTTAAAATTAATTTTGGTAAAATACTTTTCTCCACTCATGCTATTTATTATGTCATCCATTCTCAATATAGGAAACTAATATTTCACTATTATCATGTTTATTAATTCTCTGGAATCAGTACACATTCACCAATATCCATTCTTCTTAGGTGCCAATATAGTTAGTATGACACATGGACTCAAATTTTCTCGGATCAAACCTTTCTACAACAATTCTTGGATTTATCAGTTAAGTTCCTTATTCTCGGTAGGTGTCAACTAATGCAGTGCTTTATTTGGTAAACTAGCTCCAGCAATCAGATCCATACAATGATCAATGATTCTCTTTGGCGGTAAACCATCATGTAAATTATCAAAAATGATCTCTTTGTACTCAGTGAGTATCTTATCAACCTCTTCAAGGATACTATCCACTATTTTCTCACTCGGTTTGTTAGGAATTACCACAAAATATACATAATTATTCTTTAAATCCTTACAAAACTTTCTTCCTTCCATCAAACAAACTTTCAAAGATGTACAAACATTACCAATAGATTCTTCAATCTAAGGTAACAAGAATTTTCTTCTCCCATCAGCCTAAATAGTATATTTATGCAATCTTCCATCATATAATATAGCTCATGTCTATCATATTGCCAAGGTCTACCCAACAAAACATGACAACAGTCCATTGGCATGATATCACATAACACCATATCCTAGTACTTTCCAATTTTCAAATTCACATAACATTTTTCACTTACCAATAGTGTATTCTCATCCTTGATCCATGAAATTTGATAGGGCTTTAGGTGTTTCAACCTTTCAAACTACAAATTTACAACCATTTCCTCAGATGCCAAATTCTTCGAGCTTCCCCTATCAATTTTTACCTTCCACACTTTGTCAGAAACTCTTCATCTAGTCTTGAACAAAGTTTTCCTTACCGGATCTTCCTTATTACTTTTTCTCCATAGTGCTCTTCTAACCATCATGCTATTTTCCTTCTCTGGTTCATTCGGTGAATCTTCTTGCACCAAATTATTTCTATTATTACTAACCTTCTTTCTTGCATGTGTACACTCAAATGACCTATATCCTTCTCCTCCAAAATTGTAACAAGTTCCTCAAAATCCACCTCTACTATAGCAACCTCAGTAGTTACTGCCTCTTCCTCTAGAATAACTTTCACCTTTCCACTTGGTCTTTCCTTTATCCTGATTTATTTTTTCTTGATCAAATCTATTGTTTTCACCATAAGATCTCCCTCTTCCTCTAGGGAATATACCGCATCTTCCTATTTGTCTTTTCTCATGTATTTTGTTCAATTTCTCCTCAAATTTCAACAAAAATTGATAAGCTTCTTTAATACTTTCCAACTTAACTAAACTGATTTCCTCTTGAATAGAAACCCTTAACCCATTTAGGTATCTAGAAATTTTTTCTACCTCATCCTCAATATGTCTAGATCTAATGTCTAGTCTATAGAATTAATCATTATAATCTTTTACTGAGCTATCTTTCTACCTCAAACTTTGCATTCTCCTAACTAGGTTAATCTGATAATCACATGGTAAAAAATTTCCTTTCAACTTATTCACCATCTTGTTTTGTACCTTGATTTTGTCTTTGGCTTTCCTTTTTTGTCTAATTGTAGATGCTTCTTGTTGGCATTAAGCAGAATTGCCACTAGTGACAACACTTATTTGCATTTTGAGTGCAAATCGAGCAGAATAGTGCAAACTGAGCAGAACAGTGCAAACTGAGCAGAACAGTGCAAACCGAGCAGAACAGTGCAAACCGAGCAAAACAGTGCAAACCGAGAGGGACAGTGCAAACCGATCAAGATAATGCAAACTGAGTAGGACAATGTAAACCGAGTAACATTATGTCTATCGAGTCACCAGTATTTACCAAGTTCAAAACCTACTGAGTGGTTAGTATGAACCGTGCCTTCACTTCTACCGAGTGCATGACGATGCCGAGTAATGCAGTGGATGCCAAGTATCAGAAAGTCACCGAGTTAGTTTGCAAGAACCGTGTAACCATACTTGGGCCGACTTAGTGGCACTTATGTTTATTTGTCAAGCCGACTTTGTAATTGTGATTAATTGTTTAGACTTGTATATAAACAATGTTGTAAAGATGTCAAGATGTAATTATATGAGTATGTATGTGAATAAAAAGAAAAGGCAGAGATAAGTGAATTACAAAGGGCTACAACAGTATAGGGAACATCAAAGACAAATTCATCACAGAAGGTGATCAGTACATTTAGCGAATCTCAATCAACAATCCAGTTGCAAAGAAAGAGATCTACTGTTTCATTCTAACAGGTGAATCAGTACTAAAATCCTTTAACTAGGTAGACTTAACAGTCTGTTGTAAAATCTCTTTACCGAGTGCATACTTCATTGTATGTTTGTAAATCCTTTAACAAGGTGGATTTAGCAATCCTTATTGCTCCTAACAGGGCAGATCATCAGAAGTGATCAAATTGTAAGCCTTAACCGACCAACTTTATTCTGCAGTACTAAAGCTTTGTGGGTTTCATCCCCACCCCAGTTTTACTTTCTTTTTGGAAGGTTTCTGGGTAACCAAATCTATGTGTCATTGTTGTGAATGCTTTTAAGTTTCATGCTTTCTATATGCATAAGGAAAAAGTGAACTATATGTTAATACATCTGTAATTGTAAGAAAATTCGTAGTTACTGATTCACCCCTCCCCTCTCAGTAACTCGGTTAATCCTTGAATATTTCCAACAATTGGTATCAGAGCATTGTTGGTTCTCAAGATAAAGCTTAACTAGCTTGAGCAAAGATCCAGGACAATGGAGGTATTCAAACTGAACAAGGTGATTGAAAATGAAAAGCTAGATCTGGAAATGGCCATAGCTAAACTCAAGGAAGCAAAAGAACATCTTTCCCAATCCCTAAGAAGAAGGAAGGAACTTGCAAATTAGATGAATGATCAAAATTACATTGAAGAAAAGGTTGAAGATCTTTTTCCCTCAAATAGCTCAGATGAAGCAAACAATGCTGTCAAAGAACTCCTAGAAAAGAATGGGTCTCTGCAGGAAGAAGTGAGAAAATTAAAAAGAGAACAAGAGCTACACTCAACAAGATTTTGTGAGATCTTAGAACAAAGAAACAAGTTGAAAGATAAATTAGATGGAAGGAACAATGAAGTCCAAAATAAAACCCTTCAGCTAGAAAACCTAATTGATCAGATCTCCCATACAAATGAGGAAATTTTGAATCTAAGATCAGAAATAGAAAACACAAGAGAAGAACTAAGTTTTGAAAAGGAAATCAATCTAAGATTGGTGGATGACCTAAACGCCGAAAAAAAAATCAATGAAGGAATGCTGAAAAGCCAAGAAGACTTGAATCAGCTGTATGAGCGAAATCTGCATAGGCAGAAAGGAAAAGCAGGACTTGGATACAAAGGAGAAGGTGAATCTTCTAAGCAAGGTACTCAAAGAAATCAAAAACCTACTTGTAATCATTGTGGTAAAAGAGGACATACTTCAAATAAATGTTGGAACAATGAAAAAGCAGAATTTAATGGAAAATGCTACAAACATGGTCACAAAGCAAATGAATGCAGGGAAAAACCAAGATTCAGAGGTAATTGTCACAAGTGCAACAAACAAGGTCACAAAGCATCCAAGTGCAAATCCAAGACATTCAATCCAGCAGAACAAATTATGAAAGCAATGTTTGGATGGGACTACAACACCTGGTGTAGATGTCATTACTGTGGAGAATATGGACACATTGGCATGAACTGCATAAAACATCATCTAAGGAAAAGAGATACTACCGTAAGATGCTTCAAATGCACTAAACTCGGTCACATAGCCAGAAACTGCATGAATGCTAGTGAAGTTGAAGATGGAAAGAAGAATGAAGCAACTAAGGTCAGGAAACATGTGAGACAAAAGTGGATTCCTAAATCTACCGGGCAAACCAGTCCAAGTAATGGAATGGGTGGCTCTACCGACTCAAACTAAATTTCCAAGAAAGCACTGGAACTGTATTCCCCTAGACAAACTCCAAGGAGTTCTAGAACTGAATTAAAAGAAAGATCTAAATCAGCATACAAGATGCAGTAAGATCACAGGAAGGTCGGTACTAGTCTTTACCGAACAAGGTCGGTATTAGTCTTTACTGAGCGAGGTCGGAGCAATATGAATTCTTGAGTTTACCGAGTTGTGAAGTCTTCACCGAGCAATTAATTCTTAGTGGGTGACAGTCTGTCAGAATTCATACCCTAATTTGTACTGAGCATTAATGACAGAGTTGTAAACAAAAGGCAAGAAATCAAACTCATTTCTCACCGTGAATTTTAGCACTTTGAGAGCAGAAAACTTCAAGAGCAATCCAGCGACTCAAATACCTTTTGCGAAAAGAATTTTCTGTGAGCTACCATGGCATCATCCAGAACCTCAGCGAAGAAAGGATCTGATATGTTAGTCCAAGGGGAATGGAAAGCACCAGATTTCAAGATCGTGCCCACAATTGCAGCAGCCCTAGACCCGAACAGAGCTCAATCTCAGATTCCTCCTAAGGTACTACTTATTAACGATATTCGCAATCATTTCAACTGTACAATTCATAAAATGGGAAACCTAGAACTAGATACTATGCGTGAAGAACTGTGTGTGGATGGTATTCTGAAACCCGAGCACAAACATGTGGAAGATAAGGGATTAGTTCACATTGCACATTTGCCTCAAAACTTTCAGGATAAATGGGTTAGATACATTCTCAGCCGTATACATGATGGCAAGATTTGGCTTGAGCAACCCATAGAGATCACCAAGAAGATGATTCATCAAATCACCGGTCTTCCCATGTTGAACAAAGCAAAAACTACCAAAACCCTAGGTTAGTCGGAACTGGAAAAGAAAACCCTAGCCAAGTGGGACGGTAGAGGCATGAAAGTTAGCAGCATTACCGATGCTGAACTAAAGTTTGGTACACACATTATTGCCCATAAGATATACAGTTCAAGTCGACAGAATAGTGTCTCCTGTGAAGCTATTGACCTAGCATACAAAGTGGTCAAGAACAACTTATCATTTGATCTTGTAGATTTATTGTTAAAATAGTTTAACAAAAAAATGGAAAGTATTCAAACTTCCAAAAATAATCCATGTAAGTTTGGATCCCTACTAGTCTGTTTATTCTTCTATGTTCAAAAGTTCTTCCCTTCCAAAGGAAAAGTTGTATGGAGAAAAGATGTGCCAGTCCTTTATGAGATAAATGAATACATCTTAGAAATGGGTGAAAATTTTGAAAGTATAATGGACAATTATTTTGAGTCTTTCAAAGAGAAGATGAATGACAGATTCTGGATTCCACAGAAGTTGGTGGAGGATTACAAGGATGGCATTTGTTTCATGGTAGACTATGACAATGTATATATTCAAGCAGCTAAACCGAGGATTGTATATGTAAAACCTCTTCCTTATGAGGTAAATATTGATGAAACCAAGAATATCATTGAAGCCCTTCTTAATCAGCCTGTTAATCCCAAAGCTCCATATTTTGGAACATATGATGAAGCAAAGGTAAGAATTGAATTAAGCATAAAACTTCCACAGGTGGTAAACAAAGGAAAGAAGAGGATAGCCAAAATACAAATGCTAACCGAGGACAAAGGAGATAATGATGAAGAAGAAGAGGAAAAGGATGAGAAAACAGAGGAACCAGAACTTGCAAAGAAGAAAGGAAAGGTTTTTATCACTAAGGCACCTAAGCCTCCCACTGCTGTATTTACAAGAAGAAGTGCAAGAGGTAAGGCAGATAAAGATAAGGTAGACAAAGATATAGTATTCAAAAGGCCTCCTCTAAACTTTCAAGAGAGGATCAAACTTTTTAGAGACAGATCAGGATCTGGAGTAAGTAACATAAAATCTTTTAAATATGAAACCAGATCGGAAACAGAACAGAAGGAAATAGAAGATGCTATTATTGAAAAGATGGGACAGTGGAAATACTCTCCTGATGAAATAGCCCCACAGGTTCCAGCTGTCTTATTAAATCCAATAAAAATGAGGTGGAGCAATGCAAAGCAAACTGTGATAGACATATTTGATCAAACCCTGAGATAGTTAATGCCGAGCTTGAAAAATGATGAAGTAAAGAAGGCATTAAAAGAAAATGAAAATAAGATGACACTAAGGTTCAATACTTGTTTGATTCTGATCAACAATATTGAATCGGTTGTGAAGGCTGCAAATGCTACATGGAAGAACATATACCATCTTCACCAACTGAGTATTGAAACAGTAATAATAAAAGATATTGAAGATGACAGTGATAACAAGAAGAAGCCACTGAGGTAGATGATACTGTGAGGATAGCAGCAGAAGTCATTGCATCACTTCCTACCTCTCCAGTAAAAGTTTCTACATCTAGCCCGGAGACACCTTCAAGCATGGTTGTGACAACTTCAACTTTTGTCCAATCACCTATAGCAACAATAGAAGCAACCACCATTTCTTCTACCAAGTTGCAGTCTCCCATTTCATCAAGTTTTCCAGCAGTAAGTATTCCAATTTTTGATTCTACAAGTGTAAATATTTTAAGTTCTCCAATAGACAATGTGCCAGTCTCTATAGCCAGTCCAACTATGTCTATTGTCACTACTACTAAGGCATTAAGTACAGATAAGCCTAAGGCTCTATCGAGTATAAAATTTTTGGGTAAGAATATAGTAGAGGATATAGACCTAGATGAAGAAATAGAGATTCCAACATTAGATTTTGCAAATCTATCAGCAGACCAAATGCAAAATATAGGTGAAATCCTCCAAAGGAAAGCAAAGCAAAAGAAGCTTAAAGAGGAAAGAGACAAGGAATATCAAATCATTAAAGATGCTAAAGACATTTTGTCTGATGCATTAGGTATTAAAGTAGACTCCTCTCAGCATGTTTTGCTACAATTAGCTGAAGCAGTAAATAAATACAATGAGGACTCATCTGGGATAGAAAAGTTAGTTGAAAGAGCCAAGAAGAGATTCAACAATAAAGTGCTTGAGCACATTGCTCAGCACATAGCTATTAATCAAGTGGAATTGTCTTCAGATTTGTCAAATATTGAATCTACCTATTCAAATATCACCTCTCTTTTGGCCAGACTATGCAATATTGCCGAGTTCACAAAGGATGTTAAGGATAAAATGAATAAAATGGATGAGGATATGAAGATTAGCATACAAAAGCTACAACTTGAACCAAGTTCAAGCTCTGCTCATCACATGAAAGTCTCATACCTATCAAATATGCAGTCAGATCTACTAAAAGAAGACACAAGGATCCGGTCCACACTGCTAGACATCCAGAACATGATCCTTCCCATCATGAATACAATGTATAAGCACATTGAACATTCCAAAACATTGATTCATGACAATCAGTTCTCTATAGCAGATCACATGATTGAACTCTCTGCAGAAGTCCAAATTGCAATCCAAACATGCAAGATTCTGCAAGAAAATTGGGACAGAACCCTGGCACTAATCATGAAGGTACATTCTGATTTTCTATCAAATTTTGGATTTTCTCTGTAAATCACTTGTATATACACCTTTGGCATTATCGTCAAAAAGGGGGAGATATGTATAGAAGGAGATATGTATAGAAGGAGAAGGAGATATGTATAGAAGGAGATATGTATAGAAGGAGATATGTATAGAAGGAGAAGGAGATATGTATAGAAGGAGATATGTATAGAAGGAGATTTGTATAGAAGAAAAAGTTAGCACATTGAAAGGGGGAGATAATGTATAAAGCTCTATGACAAAGACAAATTTTAAAAAAAATCATCAATAAGTGTATATAAGTTTTGAGCAATAAGTGTTTTTGTCACTAATGCCAAAGGGGGAGATTGTTGGCATTAAGCAGAATTGCCACTAGTGACAACACTTATTTGCATTCTGAGTGCAAACCGAGCAGAACAGTGCAAACCGAGCAGAACAGTGCAAACCAAGCAGAACAGTGCAAACTGAGCAGAATAGTGCAAATCGAGCAGAACAGTGCAAACTGAGTAGAATAGTGCAAACCGAGCAAGATAGTGCAAACCGATCAAGATAATGCAAACCGAGTAGGACAATGTAAACTGAGTAACATTATGTCTACCGAGTCACCAGTATTTACCGAGTTCAAAACCTACCGAGTGGTTAGTATGAACTGTGCCTTCACTTCTACTGAGTGCATGACGATGCCAAGTAATGCAGTGGACGCCGAGTATCAGAAAGTCACCGAGTTAGTTTGCAGGAACTGTGTAACCATACTTGGGCTGACTTAGTGGCACTTATGTTTATTTGTCAAGCCGACTTTTTAATTGTGATTAATTGTTTAGACTTGTATATAAACAATGTTGTAAAGATGTCAAGATGTAATTATATGAGTATGTATGTGAATAAAAAGAAAAGGCAGAGATAAGCGAATTACAAAGGGCTACAGCAGTATAGGGAACATCAAAGACAAATTCATCACAGAAGGTGATCAGTACATTTAGTGAATCTCAATCAGCAATCCAGTTGCAAAGCAAGAGATCTACTATTTCATTCTAACAGGTGAATCAGTACTAAAATCCTTTAACCAGGTAGACTTAACAGTCTATTGTAAAATCTCTTTACCGAGTGCATACTTCATTGTATGTTTGTAAATCCTTTAACAAGGTGGATTTAGCAATCCTTATTGCTCCTAACAAGGCAGATCATCAAAAGTGATCAAATTGTAAGCCTTAACCGGCCAACTTTATTCTACAGTACTAAAGCTTTGTGGGTTTCATCCCCACCCTAGTTTTACTTTCGTTTTGGAAGGTTTCTAGGTAACCAAATCTATGTGTCATTGTTGTGAATGCTTTTAAGTTTCATGCTTTCTATATGCATAAGGAAAAAGTGAACTATATGTTAATACATCTGTAATTGTAAGAAAATTCAAAGTTACTGATTCACCCCTCCCCTCTTAGTAACTCGGTTAATCCCTGAATATTTCCAACAGCTTCCACCATAAGGATGCATGGCTTTTCAATTTTGTACTTACAATTTTTACCTTATTTTCCTTGGGGAAATTTTCATATTTAAAATACTTTTCCATCTTAGTTATCCAATCCATCAACTCATCTGAATCTATCCTTCCACTATATTCAGGAGGATTGAAGTGTGGTGTAGACTTCAATTTTATCAATGCCTTTAAAAGTCTTTCTTCACCTTGATCAATCACAGGTGCAGGTTCTACTTCACCTTGTTCATCTTTGGCTTCTTCATCACTAACATCCTCAAGATGTCTTCCTTGGCATTGGGATATCTCAAAGGCTTCTTACCTAGCAACAATTTGTTTTAGCATATCAACTAAGGCTGGATCTACATCTAATCTCCCATGAACCATCTTGGAAGCCTCTATAATTCTAGGTCAAATTGCAATCTGCCACCCCACAACAATACCAACTAGGGTTTACAAGAAGGAACCTTCGACCAAGACCTAAATTCACAAATCTAGATCAAGATCTAATCTCGCTCTAATACCACCTAACAAAAGGAAGGATGGAGAGAAGGAGCTAAAAGCACACCCAATTCACCAACCCCCCCACTAAAAAACCATGTGGAAGAAAAACTCAACCACAGAGAGAGAATGTAGATCAAGCACATGAATTAATTACTATAAAAAGATTCATACATGTTAGGCTATAAGGCCTTCCTAGTTATGGCCAAATACAATCAGAATTCTAGTACAACAATCCTCCACATTGAGGATTCAATTTTTAGATCCTTCTCTTCTATCCAAAACTATTGCCTAAAACTACAACATACTACTTTATTTATATAGTTTCAAATCCAACATAGGAGAAGGGAATGACTAGATCTAGGTCCACATGCTTCCCAATGATTGATGCAACCATTAAAATCATGACCAAATTAAATGCACGAGTTGGATTCAATAGGAATCCAAAATAAACCACTGGATGAGAAAGATTACTAAGCAATAGGAAATCAACTCAGTGAACACTGAGACAACTAGGTGAAAGAAGGAACCGAGCAGTAATTGAGCCAAGCTGATGGAAACAAGAATACATCACCAAGAGCCCAAAAGAAGATACCGAGCACATCTAACAACTCTAACATGTTTTTGGTAATATAGGATTTCCAAGAGACTGAGATTCTCCTGTATCAAAAAGTATTACCACAAATATAAATATGTTGATAATTTTTTTTTTTAACTTACACATTTAATAATGCAAATTCTTCTATTCAAACAAAAATGTTCAAAAATGATTTATAATAAGAAGTTGATTTTAAGAATACTTAATAAAATAGAAGTGGATGTCCTCAAACATGCTATCATTCACAATGTTTTTGATTAATGGTTGATTGGTTTAAATTTAATTTTTTTAATATTTACAATATGTTTGATTAAGATTTGTACATATAGAATTTTAACATTGATTACTTTGAGCTTAAAATAGACATCTTACCATTGCAATTATAGTTCATTCAAATGTAATCTTATAAAATATGAAGAAGATCAATTATAGAATTTATTCAAATATAAGCATTGAATATATATGAATAAGACAAATTTAAGTTACTGAATAGGTAGATAATAAAATTACCGCTTGAGGTGTAGGAGACAAATAGTTGTAGCTGAAAGTGATGGGAGAACGGAAGCTAAGGCTAATACATCTTTTGTAAGTTGTGAGAAGAAAGTAACAACATGTCTACAATACATATACACTAAATATACATCTTTGGCATGTTGTGGGAAACATGTAATAAGATGTATACTATATATAGACAACAACTCTCTCTCTCTCTCTCTCTCTCTATTTTTATTATTCATCTTACTCACTCTCCCCCTCCCCCCTCTCGCCTTATCTCTCCCTATATCTCCCTATCCCTCTAACTATAATTTCCTATAGGAAATGGATAGCCTAGCTTTTTGAAATCAATAATTCAAAATTGGTTTGATCTCATCATCTCTATCTCTTCCTCTCCATCTTACTCTAAATATCTATATCTCTTTATCTCTCTATCTTTACCTATCCCTCTACCTCTCTTTATCTATTATTCTAGGGACCAAATAACATCTAATGGGGAGTGGGGTTCATCATTTTAGAATAATTTTAGAATAACTGGGGGGGGGGGGGGTGAATAAGTTATCCTCAGGTCCAGATGTACCAATTCAACTTTCTAGCTCTTCAACAATCTCATATCTAATCAACTTTCAAATTGGTCTCTATAGCATATACCAATAACATAAAACTTGCACTCCACTGTCCTAAAGTAATTAACTTGCATAATATAAAACTTTCAACATCATTCACATCAAATAACATTCACACAAGTATTTAACACTAGGATTTATAGTGGAAACCCAATTTGGGAAAAACCACTTGTAACATTCTACTGATTTTCACTCTTCTGAAGTGAGCTTTGTGAGAAGCCAACCCGGTTAAAGGTTTACAATACACACTGTTAGGTGTGACCTGGTTAAAGGATTTAATCACCCTATTAAGAGTGGCCTAGTTAGAGGGCTTAATAAAATTCCATCAGAATGTCACCTTGATTAAAGGATTTATACAATGATTGTTAGGTCAACCTTGATTAAAGGATTTAGACTGATACAATGGTTAGAAAGTAGCATTAGGTTATGATCTAAAAATATACAACTCACTTTTCAAATAGAGATCCACTTCACTCATATTTTGATTTATTGATTGACCTTCATTTCCATCTTCATCTCTGATCTGCTCAAAATTCCCTTCAAGCAATCACTGCAACTCTGTTCAGCTCTTCATAGCTTCACCTTCAGCCTTCTACTTAGAATCATCAGTCAATAACATCAACCTTTCTCTCTCTCTCTCTACTATAACCTCACAATTAGGTTATCCTTATACCTCCTTAAATAGGTAGATTAATCTTTTGTCTCTTAATCTCTTCCATAGATCTTAGGTTTAGGTCAGATTCATCGATTCATTCCATCATTATGTTCTCCTTCTTTTCCTTCTAGATACATCTTCAAACTTCTCTTTGAAATAATAAGAAAATGATTTACTATGCATTAAATGATTCATACCATTCATTAATAATGTAAACACATTTTACATATTCCAAGAATTCAACTATGTCAGATGAGATTCTCAATTCTTTCTCAAAATTTAAACTACTGACACTTAGTCAATACTATGTTCATCTCCTCGCTCATTATTGTGTATCTCGATCATCGCTAACACTTTCATTCTCGGCAATTATCTGTTACTCAACCATTATTGATGTTCGATCAAAATTAGATTGCTCGACATATAATGGCCCTTGGTCAACACTAACATCACTCAGCTTAAACTAGATTTCTTCACTTTTTCTCAGTTAAGCCTATGTTTCTAGTCTTTCTTCTTCACTTGGTGTTAAAGATAAACAACACATTAAATTATCAATATGCCAACTAATCAAGTACCCATTGAATGATCACATAACTCAACCTTTCCTTAGTTCCTCTTGTTATCTCCTCTTTTCAAATCCTCTTCATTAATCAAAAGATATGGTACTCTCCTAGATAGAAATTGTCTTACCAGTTAAGATTTGACATCAATGACAATATAACAATTGTTTCAATTGTAGTTTCCAACAATATCCCTCTTTGGCATTGATGGAAACACCACATCAACATCACATGATTCACCATACAATCCAAAATCCTTGTGCAACAGATCTTCATTAATATCCTTATCTTCATTCTGATACACATCCAACACATCCAAGTACCATCTCCCTCTTGGATAAATTTAGTTTTGTCTGTTCATTGAATCTCTTTCTTTTTCCCATGATGTATCTCTCACAATGAGTCTTTCTCAGGTTTATTGAATTTCTCCATGCTGTATCTTTCTATCTGAATCTCTCCCTCTTTGACAACAATGCCAAAGAAACTTATATCTCTCACTTACATCTTTACCATGTAGATGTCTTCATGTCAGTTCCATATGATTTATACTCCCTCTGTCATCTTGCTTATGACTGATTATCATCTCTACTTTACTTCTCACAACTCTAGGCAAATATTAAAGTGTCTCCTCTTCTACATCAATTTTTTAGATAATCTGATTAACACATTTGATGCAGTGCTCCTATATGCTTCTAGGTAGCCTCAATTAGCGGAATCACCCCTAATTTATCTCTAAGGTATTCATGAGCATATTTAGGTAATAATTTTGTGAATATATCTGCTAATTGTTCCTTTGTATTCACATACTCCAATCTCACTTCTTTGTCTTGAACCAACTCTCTCAAGTAATGATACTTGATATAAATATGCTTAGTCTTAATGTACATAACAAGATTCTTTGATATGTTAATAGCACTTGTGTTATCACATAAAATAAAAACTAGCTCAGTGATTTCCTCCTTCATACCTTTTAACAATTTCTTGATCCACAATAAATTTGACCAATTTACTACTGCTACTACATACTCAGCTTCTGCTATAGATTGGGAAATGGAGTTATGTTTCTTTCTTGTCTAAGAGGCTAATCTCTTTCCTAGAAAGAATGTGCCACCACTTGTACTCTTTTTGTCATCAACATTTCCAGCCCAATTTTCATCAGTGTAAAATTTTAGTTTAAATTTATCATTATTCTTGTAATACAATCCATAGTCCTCTGTTCTTTTTAGATATATCAATATCCTTTTCACTTCCATCATGTGACTCTCTTTAGGATTTTCAAAAAATCTTGAAACAATCCCAATAGCTAGGGAAATATCTGATCTACTATGCACAACATATTGTAGCTTTCCAATCATAGATCTATATAGGGTTTGATTCACTTCATCTATAACATTAGTTTTTGATAATTTTTGTCTAGTAGCCATAGGTGTACTTACTGTTCTAGAATCTTCCATACCAAAAGTTTTCAGTATCTCCTTAACATATTTATATTGAGTAATATAGATACATTTCTTTATCTGATAGACTTGCAAACCAACAAATAATTTGATCTCACCAAACATAGACATTTCAAATTCAGTTTGCATCTCATTTGAAAAGTTTAGACATAGGGCATCTTGTCCTCCAAATATGATGTCATAAAAAATATTTCAGCTAACGAAATCCCTTTACCTTTTTTAGTCTTCATATACAGATTTTTTTTTTCATTTATCCTTACAAATCTAATCTTTATCAGATAGTTATGCAATCTTTCATACCATGCTCTAGGGGCTTGATGAAGGGTGCTCCCCTTAATACCACAAACACATAACAGAAACAAAGAAATAATAACAATTGCAAGAATAAAAAATGGGCTTCTTATTATCTCCACAAGTGTGGAATTCCAAATTTTAGAATTACAATATGCAAAGCCACATGGGCATTCCCTTTACAATATTCTGTAGGACAAAGCCACAAATCATTACCTAGATCTACCCAGAACCACCCTAGACAACACTACAAGCCTTCTTTATATAAGCAATTTCCACCGCCCGAGAAGGTTCTATAAATTTATCCCTAAGGGCCGACCAAACTTAGAACTATTTTATTTTTCATTTTATTACATCAAAGTCAGCTCAAAATAACTTTTGAAACCCAAACAGAAATTTTAAAGGAAAATTATTTTCCACCATTTCAGGTGGCCCAACTTCCAGAGACCATAAGTCATCACCCATTGACCCAATTGACTATTATAACCCCATTTCAAAAAGGGCACAAGGAGCTCTACAATGCATAGATCAAGCAAGCTTCATTCAGCCAAAAATTTGACCTCATCCAGGGCTTCTAAAGCCTTCAAAATTGAGTTCAAAGTTTCTATACCCTATTTCCAAAACTAAAAAGTTTCAATGTTTTCAAAACCAAACTTGATCTAGCAATGAAACTTTATAGGCAAGCTGATATGACTAAGATGATCCTCGAACTATGAAATCATAACATTCTGAGATCATATGACCAACTTACTAAAAATAGCAAGTTTCGATAAATAGCAGCTCTACACAAGATAGCCCTTATTGAAAAGAAACCAGAAATATTTTTGGGTGATGCAAGATTGCTCTTACACCCAGGATGCTCCTGCATCAGGGCTTGTTTCAATCCATATAGTTCCTTGTGTAGCTTGCAAACCATATTCTTCTTTCTTGGGTCAACAAATCCTTCTGGTTGCTCAATGTATACTTCTTCTTCCAATATCCCATTCAAAAATGCAGATTTGACATCCATTTGATATACTTTGAATCCTTTATAAGCTGCATATGCAAGTAGAGTCCTCACTCCTTCCAATCTTGCAACTGGTGAAAATGTCTCCCCATAGTCAATAATTCCTCTTGTGCATACTCCTTGCATACCAATCTGGCTTTGTTTCAAGTGACTTCTCCATGTTTATTGAGCTTATTTCTGAATGCCCATTTTGTTCCAATTACATTCTTATCTTCTAGTCTTGGCACTAGAGTCTAGGTTTTGTTCTTTTCTATCTGCTCTATTTATTCATTCATGGATTGTATCTAGTCTTCATTATCTAAAGAATCTTTCACATTTTTAGGCTCAAACTCACATAGTAAGCATGCATGATCTTTCAACTTACTTCTTATCATGACTCTAGATTCTATATCTCCAATGATTTATTCAGACTTATGATGTCTTCTCACATATTGTGCCAATGTAGGTTCATATTTCCTTTCTCCTTGGTCTTTATCTTCAAGTTCATCTTGTAAATTATTTGCCTCTTCTTCTGATTGCTCGAAAACATCTTCCTAATGCTCAAAAACATCCTCCTTATCCTTGGAAATATCTTGTTGTGGCTCGGTAGACTCATGCAATTCCTCATCATCTAGTTTAGATGCACTACTAGCCTCTCCTTCTTCCATGTATACAAAAGATCTATAATCTTTAGGATATTACTTTCACTCAACTTCATTTTTTTCTACATATTCATCAACTCTAACATTTGCACTTTCCACAATTTTGTATGTGTTAGAATTCAAACACTTGTAAGCTTTTCTCTTAGTGGAATATCCTAGGAATATGTTTTCATCACTTTTAGCATCAAGTTTTCTATTTCTATTGTCTTTCAATATATAACATTTACTCCCTAAGACTTTAAAATATTTCACATTAGGTGCATATCCATGTCATAACTCAAAAGGTATAGCATTTCTACCTTTCTTGATTTATACTCGGTTCAAGGTATAAATAGCTATACTTACAGCCTCTCTCCAAAGTTTTTGTGCAACATTTTTATCAATCATCAATGTTCTGGCACAATCCATAATTGATCTGTTTCTTCTTTCTGCTATATTATTCTGTAGTGGTGTCCTAGGTGTAGACATCTATCTTTTTACTCCTCTATCATTACAAAAAAGATTGAAATCATTTGATATAAACTCTCCTCTGTCAGAAAACATTTCAAGCTTTTACCAGTTTCTTTTTCAACTTTTTCCAAATACCACTTAAACAATTGAAATGCATCAGATTTATCTTTTAAAAACTTTATAGTCATCATTCTAGAATAGTCATCAACAAATAGAATGAAATACTTATCACCACAATAACTTTTTACACCCATAGGTCCACAAAGGTCAGTATGAATATTCAATTCCAAAATATTGTCAGAAGTATATGTCTTTATCTTAAAACTAGACTTTGTCATTTTTCCCAATTGACACTATTTACACATCACATTATCAGGTTTCTTCAATCTTGGAAAACCTCTAACTTTACTCAACTTACTAATATTTACCAAATTATCAAATTTCACATGACACAACCTCTTATGCCATTACCATACATCATCAAATTGTGAAAACAAACATGTTTCTTCAGATAGGTCTAGATAGAATAAGTTACCTCTTGTATGTTCTCCACTTCCAATTAGTTCACCAGTGGCATCAAATATTTTAGCCTTTCTATGATGAAATTCAACTCTGTAACCAGTACTATTCAATTGTGCTACACTCAAAAAATTATAGTTAAGACCTTCAATCCAATAATAATTATCACATCTGATCTTATCAATCAATCTTATTAATCCTTTTCCTTTTCATAGGACATGGTGTATCATTACCAAACTTAACACTTCTACCTTTGTAATGATTAAGGATTTCAAACTTACTTTTATCACTAGTCATGTGATGTGAACAACCACAATCAATAATCCATTTATCACCTTTACTTACATAAGAAATAAGTGCAGTTTCCTCATCTTCATCATAATCATCTTTCATAGCAACATAAACAACTTCTATATCACATTCATCAGATTCACTAGTTTCACTATCAGTTTCCTCTTAAACAATATAGAAATATTTCTTACCTTTGTCTTTGTAGTCTTTGTATCTTCGATGATCTCTATCATTTATCTTATCTTTTTACTTGCTTTCCCTTTTCTCATCTTTGTCAGTCCTGTCAGAGCATCTTGTTGCAATATGGCCAACTTTGTTACATGAAAAATAGATAATAGGAAGTTTACCTTTATATTTCTCTTTTTGTCTCTTTAGCCTTCTAGCCATAAGTGCCTCAAGATCATCTAGATCATCATTAGAAGTGTCACTATCACTGTTATTATTGTTGTCACTACTCTCACATCTTTCTTTTGCCTTCGTAGGCTTATGAAGAACCATTTGAGACTTGAATGCAGATTCAATATTATCAACAGTAAAATTATCATATTTATACAACTCAAAAATAGTAAGCTTTCCAACAAGACTTTCCAAAGTTAAGACATTACCAGGGTTACATCTTGACTCTTGTATTGCAGAAACTCTGATAGCATAGATAGGAAGAAAGGTTCTTAATACTTTACTGATAACAGTCTCATCACCAATGTTTCCATTGGCTCCCCTAATAGCATTTTCTACCTCCTTAATTATTCCACAATAATGAGGAATATTTTCACCTTCTTTCATTTTCATTTCATCAAAATTACCTCTCAAGCTTTCAGATTTGGCTCTTAGTACATTTGTGTCCCCACCATAGATAGCTACTAGAGTATCCCACATTTTTTTTGCATTAGTACAGTCTTTGATGTCCTCAAATTCAAGATAGCTTAGGGAAGATGCAATCTCCAACATTGTCTAATTGTGTTCTTGTTTTTCTTTCATCTCCTCGGTAGTCAAAGGTGCAATAGGTATTACATAATAATTTTCCACATAGTATTTTTTTGAATCACCAATACTAGCTAGATGCAATTTCATCAAACTCTGCCATGCAGGGAAGTTCTCCTTGTTCAAATTCGGTACCTCCTTTTTGTACATCTTGATCATTAGCTTCAACTACCTTTAAAAATTTTCTCTACAAGCACCAACAACTCTAATACCAATTGTTAGAATGATTTTAGAATAACTGAGATGGGGTGGGGGAGGGTGAATTAGTTATCCTTAGGTCCAGATGTAACAATTTAAATTTCTAGCTCTTCAACAATCTCATATCTAATTAGCTTTCAACTTGGTATCTATAGCATATATCAATAACATAAAACTTGTAGTCCACTGTCCTAAAGTAATTAACATGCAAAAAATAAAACTTTTAACATCATTCACATCAAATAACATTCACACTTGAGTATAACACTAGGATTTATAGTGGAAACCCAATTTGGGAAAAACCACTTGTAACATGCTACTAATTTTCACTCTTATGAAGTGAGCTCTATGAGAAGCCAACCCGGTTAAAGGTTTACAATACACACTGTTAGGTGTGAACTAGTTAAAGGATTTGATCATCCTGTTAAGAGTACTTTGGTTGGAGGGCTTAAGAACATTCCATCAAAATGTCACATTGATTAAAGGATTTATACAATGACTGTTAGGTCAACCTTGATTAAAGGATTTAGACTGATACAATGGTTAGAAAGTAATAGTAGGTTTTGATATGAAAATATACAACTCACTTTTCAAATACAGATCCACTTCTCTCATATATTGATTTAATAACTAACCTTCATTTCCATCTCCATCTCTGATCTTCTCGGATTTCTCTTCAAACAATCACCATAACTCAGTTCAGCTCTTCATAGCTTCACCTTCAGCCTTCTGATTCAACTCATTAGTCAATAACATAAAAATCTTCTCTCTCTCTACTATAACCTCACAATTAGATTATCTTTATACCTCCTTGATCGGGTAGATTAATATTTTTCTGCTCAATCTCTTCCATAGATCTTAGGTTTAGGTCAGTATCATCGAATCCTTCTATCATTATGTTCTCCTTCTTTTCCATCTAGATAAATCTTCAAACTTCTCTTTAAAATTATAAGAAATTTTTTTACCATACATTAAATGTTTCATATCATTTATTAATAATGTCAACATGTTTTACATATCCCAAGAATTCAACTATCTTGGTTGGGATTCTCAATTCTTTCTCAAAATGTAAATTACTAACACTTGGTCAATACTGTGTTCATCTCCTCGGTCATTATTGTGTATCTCGTTCATCGCTAACACTTTCCTTCTTGATATTTATCCGTCACTCAACAATTAATGATGTTCGGTCGACACAAGATTTTCTCAGCATATACTAGCACTCGATCAACACTAACATATCTCAGCTTAAACTATATTTCTTCACTTTTACTCGGTTAAGCCTATGTTTCCAGTCTTTCTTCTTCACTTGGTGTTAAAGATAAACAACAAATTATATTGTCAATGTGCCAACTAATAAAGTACCCATTGAAGTATCACATAACTCAACCTTTCCTTAGGTCCTCTTTTTATCTCCTATTTTCAAATCCTCTTGATTAATCAAAAGATATGGTACTCTCCTATATATAAATTATCTTACTAGTTAAGGTTTTACATCAATGACAATATAAAAATTCTCTCAATTGTAGTTTTTGAATAATCTTAAAATATGGAATGTGTTAACCTTATTCAAATATGTGGGAAATATGAGATCAACTACTAAATCCAAATTCCCAAAGGAGAGATCCAAATTGATCAACCAAAAGGTTAATGCACAATTGAATCAATCTATGAAGAATATGAATGAGGAAGAAGATCTTATATTTTTCTATGAAGAGTATATGCTTTAAATCTTAAATAATTGAAAGACAAGTACTAACCTCAAAGTAGGGCAGATCTGGGAAATGCTGATTTTTGATGTCTGTGTGCAATTTCGGGCAATTCTACAACTTGTTTCAGACTAGAAATGCCAAGACAAAGAAAACCCATAAAATTTTTATCTTTCTGACAGCAGGTAGTCTTTCACCCTGATAAAAGGTCAAAGACTACTTTGAGATTTTGAAGGTCGTCCTTGACTTTGTTCGTAGATCTTGGAAGTTTGTCGAAAAGGGTATCCAAATCCAAACTCAGATCCATAGTTTCACACCTGTACCTACAAGAAAAAGAAGATTTTTGGTGTTTGTTTGGGGGGTTTGCCTTGGTTAAACCCCAATTTAAGAATTAACCTTGAAATTGAATTGAAATTGTAATGTGCATAAACAAAGTAAATGAAACAATTCACCTTGCTTATGTTGAAGTCCTTATAGAGGATTCAAATCCTCAAATCCACAAGTATGGATGCTCCAATGAATGTAGAAGTATGTAGGATGTCTCAAATCAATGGAATTTGATCTTCAACACCAATCTTGAATGGATCTTTTCATATGAGGAGGCTTGGATGAATGTGGATGGAGAAATCTTTAAGGGGGCTCCAAAGAGATTGAATCCTTCAATGACTAACAATGGATCTTCTTGATGAATGCTTGAATGGAAACTTAGGCTTCAGGATGAATGAATGCTTTCTTACTTTCCTTCTCCTTCATTCTTGCTTTATTTCACTTGAGAGCTTGAGAGATTGTGAGATGAGATCGCTTGAAAACTTGATTGAGAGATGGATTGAAATGAGAGAGGAAGGCTTCCTTTTATAGTGATCTAGGGTACAAACCTCTAGAGAAGGTCAAAATTGGGGAATTAAATCCCAATTAACCTTAACCCCTAGAAATGGACCCATATTAAATTAAATTTAAGGATTTTCCATTCTGAAATCTGAAATGGCCGACTCGGAAGCGGTAAAATAAATCTTTCCGAAACCCAACATCCAAAAATCATGGGAACCTAAAATTTGAACCCTGGGTCAAAGATGAGGTAGACCCCACCCTAGGTCAAAGTCAAGGTTGTCCCTATCCTAGGTTAGGGTCTAGGTCATCTTTGACCTTGAAGTCAAAAAACCCAGGACCTCAATCTAGAATTCTAGGAAATGTAGAAAAATAGGTGAAAATAGGAGCAGAGAACAACATAATAGGGGGGAAAGCCATATCCATGCAAAGACCTAATCAAGGTGATTAACATGACCCCAGACCACTCACTCAGAGGGATAAATGCTCTTAACATGGAAGTGCTTCTATTTTGAGATGATACATTAAGCCCCCACTTTAGCAAGAGTATGGACTCAATGCATACTCTTGGTAAAGTAGATCATAATGAAAAGATAATCTTAGCATATTCAAAGGGACAAAGATAAATCTCAAGCCCCTAGGAACTCAAGTCTTCATCAGCTACAAGATCATAATAAGAGAGACATCTCTAGAGAGAGAGTGTGTGTGTGTTTGTGATTATCTCACCCAATGAGAACTTATGTCCCATTGTGAACCACAAAAGGAAAAGGCACTACTGGAAAGATGGAATTGAACTGCCTAGTGAATGTGGCTACTCACTAGTCAACCCATCAAAGATTCACCCTTAGAAATATTCTATTATGTAAGAGCAGAACCAAAAGCAAAAGAGATCCAGTCTTAAGGACACCTTTGAGCTTAAGCGATCAAAAATATATATATTTGAAACTGGAGGGATCAAGAGATCCTAGAATATAAATCCATTCTTTAAGGATTAGTTACGAATTGAAAAAGGGAGAAAACCTATCTTGAAAAATAATATATGCGTATCAAAAAGTGTGTGTGTGTGCAACATGTGAGTAGAGTGTATGCCCCCATGTTAAAGTCATTTCTAACACTTTAATAGGAGAAATGGCTTTAACAGAAACATAAACAACTTCACTGATTATGTTTCCACTATGAGATGCCCATAGATGAAGACAAATCAAGGGAAATACCACATAAACATAAAGAGAAAATAGAAGGGATCTACCTACCATGGGGTCAGTATGATCATAAGATAATATATATATGATATTATTGCAAATGAATTGACATCATTCCCCAAAGAAAGTAGAACTACAATCACAAAAGAGAAAAGATCACATAAGATATACGAAGAAGAATCTTTTTAGACCATGACATGGAGACCAAAAAGAATCAGTGCTACCACATCTCGAATCCAAGTAGATTACACAAGGAAAAATGCATGAACAATAGCACATTTACAACATATAGAAGAATACAGATACATATAGAGGAATTATACAATAGGTTTGATTACTTTATCACCTTGCACCAACTAAGTAACAAGGGTCTATAAAAGAATCTAACAACATTTAGCAAACACATTATAGGAGAAGCATAGTACTGTTATACACTAAGTTTGCACCCTTTTTTCAAGCTCTCGTAGTCTTGATAACCTAGTATAACATGGGAATCATCTCCAGGTGTGGGACCTATGCTAACTGAGATGAGACCTCCAAGTTCTAGGCTAGTTCCTCTTGGATAATCACCTTAATTTTCTTCTAGACATGAAAGTAAATCTTTTGAGGGAAAGAGATAGAAGGAATGCTTGGAAATGGAAAAGACTTGAAAGCAAACTACCTACTAAGTGATACACCAAAAATATGGTATGAATTATAGTATAAAAGATGAAATCAATGAATAGACCTAGGCCTAGGTGATCAAAACTCACTGAATAGGTTTGCATAAGTACTTCATAGAAGAGTTTGTAAGTGAAAAGAGCTATTCAGGGAAAGAGAGATTCTTTCACAAACAATAACACCCTTTGGAATTAGACAACAATCTATGACCTGCAAAAAAACATTCACCTCTACAACTAGGTATAGGAATGAGATGAGATAGTTAAGGGGTTGAAGTATACCCACAAAAGCACTCACATCAAATCATCCACAATGATACACAAAATTGTAGAAAAAAAGAGGGATCTAGAACCCTAAGATATCACTAAGAAGCATGTAAATACTAAATTCATTAAGAGATAACTCACACAAGAAGGCATAGGGACATGAGAAATGTCACAAAATATCTTCATTATCTGAATTATCAATGGGAATTTACAACTGTATAAAACTAGAGGGCGAGAAGAATACCACAAATAGATTTCTAAGAAAAGATATATTTTCTCTTTACAATTGCCTAACTCTTCTTTTTACAAAAAGTTCATTCTGAGCTCTAAAGCTCTCTAAAAACATTATATACATCTCCTCCAATGCACATAGGCAGGAGCCAAAAAATATCTAATTAGGGTTACATAAATTTTTATATAATAATCAAACCCTAATTCTATCAAATTCAGCCATAAATGCACATGAAAATATCCTAGCTGATCAGATGTCTATGTTTGCATGTCCATTTCATGTTTATACCTGCAAAAATCTAGTCACCATGATCCATCTACCTACCTACAACTTGGTCTCACCATAACTGTTGAAATCTGATACTTTGAGATATTTGAATTTAAAAAATGATAAAATGGTCACAGGTGGCGCTAAAATTCCCTATCGACGGTCGGCATTCAAAAATCAATCTCACTTTAAAATGTGACCGTCAGATCTTCCTTTTTACCCAGGCTCAGCATTTGACTGCAAATTTAACCTTAAGTCTACCTCGGGTTCTATTTCCCTTCAGTCCAAGAGTCGTTTAAACTTTTAGTTGACCCTAGTTAAGTCTGGCGAACATGGAAAAGCTCTTTAGTCATAGATTCATGGAATACTCTTAACCCTAGGCCCAGAACTGCCACATGTCATTCTTTTATTTGCCCTTGACTACTATATAAGCATACACCTCGGCAAGTTCTGACATGGTCCCACTGTAGCTTAGATTCCAATCTAACGGTGGGTGCATGATCTCATGGCCACCAAATATTCCTTCAGATCATGCACCATCCATTGATCCTTTTAGAACTAGGACCCCACAACACATCAAACCCTCTGACAAATCTACATCATCACAGAGTAGCTAATCATATGCGAGCACATCAGCACCAGGTAGCACATCAGACCCACAACCCACTAAGATTCTCATCGGATGATCGTCACATGATCTCATAGGATCAGAAGATTCTATGAGATCATACGACCATCATAGATCTTTGCCTTTCTAACATATCTACAAACCTTCTGACATAGTTCCACTGATAGATTCCACATCACCAGCTTGCGACCAATCAAAAGCTTTACACATTAGCCCATCTGACAATGCGGACCCACAGCCTTCTCTATCTTCATCGGATGGTTTTCGTTATTCTGCTAGCTTAAATAACGTGCATCTTACCTTGGCAGTATAATGACGATCGTCGATCCTACTCAAAAATTAATCCTTTGAGGAAGCCAACCCCACTGAAAAACTTCCACCTATTCAAAACCCCAGCCAATGAGGAGCGAGCACATCAGAAAAGAGGACCCACTATCAGAGTCAATGCAATAAAGCAGCATCAACGGCTGTCGCATGATCACAAGGGCAAGGAATATTCCTTGGCAACACATGACAATGATCAAATCCTTGAGGAAAGATAGCCACCGGGCCCTGCTGACACCTCTCCATGTCACCAAACTCGCGGCCAACCAGAAGAAGACACCTCGAACTATGTGGCAATGGACCCACTGTCAGGAAGCACTGAGCAAAAGGGAAGATCAATGACTGTCACAAGATCGCAAGCCTTTGACAGATCCAATGCGAATTCATAATAGCCATTAATCTTCTCTGACTGGGACCCCACATAAAAGACCGCTAGAAGATTTAGCGACTACGTGACCAAAGGAAGAATTACGCACATGGGAATTGGGACTTTTAAGTTGCCGATAAAGTAAGATGAAACTAGAATGAGGGCTTAGGGTTTGCAAGGTTTATTTAGCTCAAACGACTACTTTTTTTAAAAATTTTCAATTGCAGACCAGGGAATAAAACAATTTGCAGAGGCCAGAGGATATGGCATAAGATCATAAAATTTTAGGGATGCTTGGCAGGATAAAAATAGAGACCTTGGGATAGATATTAGCCAAATTTCCATGCATATGAAAATCAGGGTAACATTTTGGTGATTTCTGTTGGATGTCAGCCTGCTAGACATGGAAAACTAGTGGCCTTGACATAATTCATTGGGCGTGGGGTCATTCTGAGGAACACAAAACTTGACAAGAGACAAAACTAAACATAGGGAGACAAACTTGTGCACATGCACTTCTTGAAAAGTAGGGAACTAACCTAGGAAAATAGGGAAAGAAAGCAGGGGAAAACATATTTACAAGAATTTACAGAGAGGGATTAACCTCAAAGCAGGCCTTCAAGTGGAATCCATTGACTGAGATTGGCAAGGCAACTCCTTCAAGATTTGATAGCTAGAAAGCATTGGAACCCTTGCACTTTGTTATAACAAATGGTCGGCCCCAAAATGAATCAAATTTTGTATGTTTGCCAGGCTTGGATTTGAACTCATCCCACTTGAGGACTACATCCCCAACCTTGAAATTTCTAGCCCTGGCTCTCTTGTCAAAAATTTTCTTTGTCTAAATCTGATGGAACTCCATATCTTTCATAGATTTGTCTCTGAGTTCTTTCAACTCCATTAGCTGAGCATACCTAATCTGTAAGGGATCTCCCTCCTCAAACAGGGCATATTGAGTGGCCAAGTGCAGAGCTAGTAATTCAGTTGAAATGGACAACTTGGCCTCTCTACCATATACTAGCATGTAAGGAGAATTACCAATAATCTTATTTGGGGTAATTCTATCCAACCATAAGGTAGACCTTAGTTTGGTATGCCAATCCCTCTAATTTTCTTGCAGAGTCTTCTTGATTATCCTAATCAAATTCTTATTTGTTGATTTAGCTAAGCCATTTCCTTGAGGGTAATAATTGGAACTGGTATTCAGATAGATGCCATTCTTGACTGCCCACTCTGAGACTTTGAGGCATGTGAATGCTAATGCATTATCTAATATTATAGAGTCTGGAGTTCCAAATATGTGAATTATATCATCATAAAAACTTAAGATAGCACTCTCATTGGCTTCTTTTAATGCAATTGCTTATGTCCACCTAGTGAAATAATCTATTGTAGTGATTATCCATTTATGCCCTGCACTAGATGGAGGATTGATCATTCCAATGAAATCTATGCCCCACTTCATGAAGGGTTTCTCTATTTTGACTGGCTGTAGGGGCAAGGCTGCAAGCCTTTCTTTTCCTCCTTTTTGCTAAATCTAGGCCTATAGGACATTGTCCCGTCTTCAAGTAATTGATCATGTCAGGCAACTAGCTTGTTGCCTTGGCTTGTTCTTCTATGGATTGCACCACCAAAGATGCATCTATTATTTCTAATTTCTATGAAACTTCATCCTCTACCAAATGCTCACAAAGACCTCTTCCTCTAACTAGCTTGGTGGTCTGAATATCAATGTCATATTCCATCACTTTGGTGATCCAACCAGCTCTTTTCTCATTTAGGTCCTTACAAAGAAAAAACTCTTTGACACTTGGATGAGTAACTTTCAAGTGTACTTTGCTATGGGTCAATAGATATCTAAACTTCTTAAGGATCTTTACCATAGCAAGTACATGTTTTTCTACAAAAGAGTATCTTTATTCATACTCCTCTAAACCTTTCCTAAAGAAAGCAATAGGCTGCTCCAATCCATCTGAATTTTCTTGGGTCAGCATTGCAGATATAGCATCATGACCTCCATAAGCATAAAGGATAAAATCCTTACTAAAATTTGGGTTTAACAGGGTAGGAGCTTCTGTTAGGGCCTCTTTGATAGCCTAGAAATTGGCTTTCCCTTCTTTGGTCCAGTTGAAAGTTGAACCCTTCTTTAGCATGGCTGTCAAAGGCTTGAGTAAATTTGCAATATTAGGCAAGAAATGCCTAACAAAATTAATCTTTCCTATGAAAGATTGGAGACCTTTTTTGTGATGTGGTAGGGGTAGCTCTAGGATAGCTACAATTCTCTTAGGATCCACTATAATTCCTTCTTTGGATACTACATATCCCAACAATTTTCCTTCATGAACTAAAAACACACATTTCTTGGGATTAAGAGATATCCCAAATTCTCTACACCTTTCAAAGATCTTCCTCAAATGTTTGATGTGATCTGCTGCATGTTTTGAATAGATAGTTATGTCATCCAAGTAGACCAGTACAAACTTGTACATAAGGCTTTTAAAGGCCATATCCATTGCCTTTTGAAATGTAGCACCTGCATTTGACAAACCAAAGGGCATCTTTTGATAAGCCATGGTTCTCCACTTGGTTGTAAATGTAGTCTTGTATTGATCCTCTTCATTTACTAAGATCTGATTTTATCTTGAATAGCCATCCAATAGTGAAAATCTCTTAGATCTAGAGACACATTGTAAGATTTGTTCCATGGGGGGCAGTGGATGGTGGTCTTTTAGAGAGGCCCTGTTAAGATCCCTGAAGTCAACACATAACCTCAACTCCCCATTCTTCTTCCTGATAGGAACAAGGTTGGAAACCCAACTAGTATGCTTAA
Source organism: Chamaecyparis obtusa (assembly GCA_027943335.1). Taxonomy (NCBI): domain Eukaryota; kingdom Viridiplantae; phylum Streptophyta; class Pinopsida; order Cupressales; family Cupressaceae; genus Chamaecyparis; species Chamaecyparis obtusa. Next base: position 50,271 of record BSBK01003091.1, on the reverse strand, counting down.
TGGGGTAGATGATACCACTTTCTATTAGTTTGAGTACTTCTTTATGCATAAGTGGCTCAAGCTTGGGATTAACAGGCCTTTGCTTCTGCCTCACTAGCTTGGCATTAGGTTCTAATTCAATAGTGTGCTGAGAAAGGGCTGGATCAAAAATTTTGAGGTCTTCATATTGCCATGCAAATATATCACTGAATTCTTTGAATAATTGAGTGTAAGCTTGCTTTTCCAATTCAGTGTTTATCTTTCCAAATTGTAAACTCTTACTTGGTTCCAACTCTAATTCAACACAATGTTCTTGTTGAACTACCAAGCCAAATTTATTCTTCTTGACTTCTTCATCCTTGTTGAATATAGTCTCTAATGTAACAAGACCTCTAGGAATCTTATTAGACTTAAGTTGTATCACTTGATCACCATAATTTTGTGATAACCTATCTTGATTATGTTTTGAAAAAACATCTTCTTCAAACAAGCTACATAATTTGTTCATCATTGTCAAACACCTACCAATTGACATTATTATCAGGAATAGAGGGTCTGACAATCACTTTGATATGCTATTGATCTATCTCTTTTGAAATGCTATTGGGAATATCATACTGAGATCCGACAGCAACTAACCTATCTGCATTTTGATTTAGCTTCCTAGGGATAGAAACAATGTTGAAAGCACAAAAATATTGAATTGCATCCAAAACTCTATGTTTGTATGCTTTCAAAGTGTCATTTTTGGTTGCACTTATCCCTCTTACTTGGCTGACAACCAATTCACTATCACCATAAACTTTTAAGGCTTTAAGCCCTCTTTTTCTAGCCCACTCCAGCCCATTCACAAGGCTTTCATACTCCGTAGTATTGCTAGTGCAGGAGAAACTGAATCTAAAGGTAGTGTAATACCTTTCTCCTTTTGGGGACACTAACATAGCACTACCACTAGAACCATGTCTACTTCTAGCTCCATCAAAAAATAGTTCCCAAACCTGATTACTCTGATCATCTGAATCAACATCTTCTTTGAGGAGGTTTGGTTCTATGGCTCCACTCTCTTGTATTAGATAACTTCCCAAACCAAAATCCTAGATAAGATGTTCTTGGGCCTCTGAAGCTCTTTCATCTAGAAGAATATTAGGGATACTTTCTATCTTTGTGCTTGCTTCACTAATGGTTTGGAAGTCACTGCCATCAAATATAGGGTAGTTTACATTGATGGTATTGGACACATATGGTTCTATATGGTGTTTTTCCAATGGTTCTAATTTAATGGTTACCTTGGTCCCATACCTCGTATGAAATAGCATTTGAGACTAGTCAAAAGATAGGTAGCCTCCTATCTTGGCTATAAACTCCCTTGAAAGACATATAGCAAATAATGCAGGGAGATCTATGATATATATATCAAGGAGGATTGAAAAATTAGGACTAGCATGTAGGATTAGATTGGTATCCTTGGCCACACCTATAGTATTGAATGAGGATCCATCAAGTTGGGTAACCTTCTTTTGAAAGGGCTCATATTTCAGTCCTAATTGGTCAGTTACTTTCTTGGGCATCATAGTGCTAGTGGCTCCACTATCTACCATACAATTATGCACTAAAGATTTTCCAATGATTAAAGATACATAAAAGGGAGATGGCTTTGAATTCCTACCTTGTGTGGCATTGGCCTTGGAGTTGCTACTTGGAGCCTCCTTTTCTTGATTAGTGTTAACCAACACTGGCTTTGTAGCTTCTTTTGCAGGTTGAGGAGTTGTCACTTCTGTCATGGCCTTCTTCAAAATTTCAAGTTGTCTTGGAAGAGCCAAAGAGTCCCACATAGACATGGTGACATTCACCTTTTTCATGTTGTCAACAATATTGAAAGGTGTCACTGTGTGCATTCTCTGTTGTGCTTTCACTATGATGGGCTCTACCTCTTTAGAATGTGGGCCTTCCTTGCTTGTGATTACATGAACCTCCTTAGGTGTGATGGGATTAGCTTGCTGTAGTGGCTTTGCAGATGTAGTGGCCTTAGTACCAGAATTTGCTCTTTCCATGTCTTGAGCTCTTCTCTTTGATCTTGTATAAGAAACAAAAGCAACTTCATCATTGACTCCATTGAAATTTGGTTGTTCCCAATTGAAGAGAGTAGTCTCTTTTTCTTGTGATTCTTGTTGAGGAACTGACCCACTGGATGAAACCTCTGATTGAGCTTGTGAGGCATTTTGAATAATTAGGGCTTGGTTCATCCATCCATTTGAACATGTAACCTAATTGTGAGGTTGATTACAAGGAAAACACCATTCATTATCCATAGCCACATTATTTTGACTAGGAACCATATCCCTCACTGGATTTGCAGAATTGAGAGGTGTAGGGTTATATAGTTGGAATAGTCTTTGGTTAAAACTTTTCCTTTGTCCTTGATAGCCTCCTTGGTATGGTGGCCTATTTTGTTGGTAAGTCTGTCCTTGATTTTGATATTGTTGATTAGGACCTTGGCCTTGTGGCTAAAAGGGTGGTCTGATTCCTTGACCTTGCCTCTTCAAATTTGTGACCTCCTTAGTTAAGCTCTGCAACAAGTTTGTCATCTCTTGCTGACTACTCTGTTGGCTATTCTTTATCTCTTGTAACTCTTGAGAGAAACTAGCTGTTGGCTCTTGGCCACTAGTACTAGCCTAAGGTGCTAATATGGTGGGAATAGGGGTAAATGGGGGTACTTACATAGGTGCAATGGGTTGAAGGCTAGGAAAAATGGGCATGGGTGGCCTTCTTTTTATCATGCCTACTTGGATCAAATAATTTTCAGCCCTGACAACTGTGTCAAAAGCCTGGGGTAAAGAAGTACCACCCATAGAATGGATCATGACAGAGATTTGACCATTCAAACTTTGCAAGTAGTATAGAAAAGCATGGTCAGCTGATGGTCTCACAGAGATTGGAATTCTATTCCATGTTTTGAGGAACCTACTATTGTAATCTGTCATTTGCTCTTGAGGGTCTCTCTTAATGGTTGTCAACTACTCTACCAGAGACAAGTTATCTAATTTATCCTCAAAATGCTTACTTAATGCATCCCCTAACTCATCCCATGAAGTAATGGAGCCAACAGTTAAATTTCTAAACCATTCAAGAACTTTACCTTTTAGAGAGGCTGCTAATAATTTGGTGGCCACATCTTCCTAGCTTATGTTGTGTATGTTGCAGATGGTGTTCACATCTCTTATGTGCTCAAAAGTAGTTGTCTACCCTTCACCTGTGAAATTAGGTATACTCTTTAGTGCCACCAAGGGCACATCATGATGTTGAGCAAAGGCTAATGGACTCCCTTGGTTGAATGGTGCAAAGCCAAACTGTCTAGCCATTGTAGGAGCTAGAATCTGAAGATTAACAACTATATGGGCTGTATTTGATGTTGGATTTAAATCCTCTTCTAGATCTATGGTTAGAGATCTACCTCTTCTTCTGGAATGAAAGGGAAAATGTCTCCTTTCTGAAGTATCAGGAGGTGTAGACTGAACTCTCCTTGCAGGGGATGTTCTTTGAGTTGTTCTACCCTTATGACTTCTTTTTTAGGGCAACTCTGCAAATTTAGTAGGCTTTGAGCTTCTAGTCTCAATCTTTCTCATAAACTTTGAACAAGCTTGGCTTGGACCTTTGAAATCAGTGGAGTTTCCAGATATACTTGATATTAAAATCTTTTAGAAGTCTGTATTATGCAATCTGTATATTAGAGATAACATAATTGAATTTGAATAAACTTCTTGTCCCACCGGGCATGCCAGAATTGTTATACACTAAGTTTTCACCCTTTTTTCAAGCTCTCGTAGTCTTGATAACCTAGTATAACATGGGAATCATCTCCAGGTGTGGGACCTATGCTAACTGAGATGAGACCTCCAGGTTCTAGGCTGGTTCCTCTTGGATAATCAACTTAATTTGCTTCTAGACATGAAAGTAAATCTTTTAAGGTAAAGGGATAGAAGGAATGCTTGTAAAGGGAAAAGACTTGAAAGCAAACTACCTACTAAAATATGGTATGAATTATAGTATAAAAGATGAAATCAATGAATAGACCTAGGCCTAGGTGATCACAAATCATTGAATAGGTTTGCATAAGGACTTCATAGAAGGGTCTATAAGTGAAAAGAGCTATTCAGGGAAAGAGAGATTCTTTCACAAACAATAACACCCTTTGGAATTAGACAACAATCTACGACCTTCAAACAAACATTCACCTCTGCAAATAGGTATAGGAATGAGACAAGATAGTTAAGGGGTTGAAGTGTACCCACAAAAGCACTCACATCAAATCATCCACAATGATACACAAAATTGCAAAAAAAAAGAGGGATCTAGAACCCTAAGATATCATTGAGAAGCATGTAAATACTAAATTCATTAAGAGATAACTCACACAAGAAGGTGTAGGGACATGAGAAATGTCACAAAATACCTTCAATATCTGAATTATCAATGAGAATTTACAACTATAGAAAACTAGAGGGTGAGAAGAATACCACAGATAGATTTCTAGGAAAAGATATATTTTCTCTTTACAATTGCCCAACTCTTCTTTTTACAAAAATTTCATTTTGAGCTCTAAACCTCTCTAAAAACATTATATACATCTCCTCCAATGCACATAGGCAGGAGCCAAAAAATATCTAATTTGGGTTACATAAATTTTCATATAATAATCAAACCCTAATTCTGTCAAATTCGGCCATAAATGCACATGAAAATATCCTAGCTGATCATATGTCTATGTTTGCGTGTCCATTTCATGTTTATACCTGCAAAAATCTAGTCGCCATGATCCATCTACCTACTTGCAACTTGGTCTCACCATAACTGTTGAAATCTGATACTTTGAGATATTTGAATTTAAAAAATGATAAAACGGTCACAGGTGGTGCTAAAATTCCCTATTAACGGTCGGCATTCAAAAATCAATCTCACTTTAAAACGCAACTGTCAGTTCTTCCTTCTAACCCGAGCTCGGCATTTGACTGCAAATTTAACCTTAAGTCTACCTCGGGTTCTATTTCCCTTCAGTCGCAGAGTCATTTAAACTTTTAGTTGACCTCGGTTAAGTCTGGAAAACATGAAAAAGCTCTTTAGTCACAAATTCATAGAATACTCTTAACCGTACACCCAGAACCACCACATGTCATTATTTTATTGACCCTTGATTGCTCTATAGGCATACACCTTAGCAAGTTCTGACATGGTCCCACTACAACTTAGATTCCAATCTAACAGCAGGCACATGATCTCATGGCTGTGGAATATTCCTTTAGATCATGCACCAACCGCTGAGCCTTTTAGAACTGGGACCCCATGACACATCAGACCCTCTGACAAATCTATGTCATCATAGAGCAGCCAATCATATGCAAGCACTATCAGTGCCAGGTAGCACATCAGACCCACAACCCACTGAGATTCTCATCAGAAAGTCATCGCATGATCTCATAGGGTCAGAAGATTTTATGAGATCATATGACCACAGTAGATCTTTGCCTTTCTAACACATCTGCAAACCTTTTGACATGGTCCCACTGACAGATTCCACATCATCAGCTCACAACCAATCAAAAGCTTTACACATTAGCCCATTTAACAACGTGAACCCACGACCTTCTTTTATCTTCATCGGACGGTTGTCATTATATCGCCAGCTTAAATAGCATGCATCTTACATTGGTGGTATAATGACAATCGTCGATCCTTCTCAAAACTTAATCCTTTGAGGAAGCCGACCCCACTGACAGACTTCCACCTCTTTAAAACCCCAGCCAATGAGGAGCGAGCACATCAGAAAAGAGGACCCACTGTCAGAGCCATGGCAATAAAGCAGCATCAACGGCTATCGCATGATCGCAAGGGCAAGGAATATTCCTTGTGAACACATGATAACCATCAGATCCTTCAGGAAAGATAGCCACTGGGACCCACTGACACCTCTCCATGCCACCAAACTCACGGCCAACCAGAAGCAGGCACCTCAGACTACGTGGCAATGGACCCACTATCAGGAAGCACTAAGCAAAAGGGAAGATCGATGGCTGTCGCAAGATTGCAAGCCTTTGACAGATCCAATGTGAATTCATGACAGCCATTGATCTTCTCTAACTGGGACCCCACATAAAAGACCACTGGAAGATTTAGCGACTACGTGACCAAAGGAAGAATTACACACATGGGAATTGGGACTCTTAAGTTGCCAAGAAAGTAACATGAAAATAGAATGAGGGGCTTAGGGTTTGCAAGGTTTATTTAGCTCAAATGGCTACTTTTTTTGAAATTTTTCAACTGCAGACCAGGGAATAAAATAATTTGTAGAGGCCAAAGGACATGGCATAAGATCATAAAATTTTAGGGATGCTTGGTAGGATAAAAACAGAGACCTTGGGATAGATATTAGCCAAATTTGCATGCATATGAAAATTAGGGTAACAAGTACAATAGACAAACACACAACAAAGCTATCACGAAGGACAAGCCGATCAAGTGTGTCGCCTACTCTACCCATCTCGTTGTATATTATTTAGGGAAGGTGGGTAACTCGCAAGAGGGACTACATCCAACACAGTAGAAATGATAGCCAATTCCAAACAAGGATACTCTTGAGAATCATCATGTTCATTACTATGTTTAAGGGTTAATTGTGATGAAAGCATATTAGGTAAATCAATGTCAATGTCAATAGTCTCATATTCATCATTAACATCATCAGTATCATCAAGAGTATCTTCTTCATCTAGATTAATCAAAATAGGATCTAAGATACAAATAGAATCATCATAATCATGCATCTTAACATCATTAGTAATAACCACATTATGCATAGGTTTAGAAGAATTCTGAAGAATAGAATTATTATCTTTAGCATGAGCACGATGCTTCTTACGATGTTCATTAGCAGATCGATTCAGTTTTGCTTTACTTGAAATAGGTTGAGAACTAGGAGGAACAACCACAAGATCCTTCACAGATTCTTTAGGAAGATTAATAGGATTATCAAGAATAGTAGGAACTTGATTAACAGAATTAGTTCAGTGTAAAAGTACAAAGGAAAAGGGCGACAACATTCAAAATTTTCAACTTTAACAACATAAAAGTGGCATTTGTGTTTAGAAATTGAAGATGATATAAACTAATGAAATGTGTAAAATTTGATGAACTTTACGCTTATAATTTTAAAAAAAAAATTTGAACAAAAATTGACATAGTTTTTTAATTTTTGAAGTCCATTTTTTTATTGCTAAAATATGTTGAAAATCTAGGGTCTAGTACGCGTGAAAAAACTATATGCAAATAATATTTTTTTCCTCTAATTCCATAATATGTTTTAGATGACATGTATAGCTAATCCATAAAAAAACAAAGATTGAATTTTGGTATATATTTTGTCTGTTATAACTATTCAAAGTCGGTGTTACTCGAAATCAATAGTTTTTAGTTCGCGTCGAATTTTCCCTATCAAATCTACAACATTAAAAAAAAATTATATATTCTTGAAGAGGACTCTCTCCTCTAGTGTTAAATATAAAATTTTAATTTTTCTGACATGATTTGTTATTTTTAATATTTTTCGAATGAGCATGTTCTTAAATGTTAAAATACCTACTTGAAGTATTTTCAACTTATAATATATTATATGAAATCAAAACATGATAAAAATTACATGACCATAATCTTGACTACGAGCTCTACAAAAGGGTATTTTTAGATTTTACAAAAAGGTAAATTTTGACAGAGAATTCAGGTCCAGAAGTGAGAAATTCTGAGAGCCACCCTTTTTTGCTAACTTGACTGCCAAATAGGATTCCACATGGGTTCGGCCGGACCCCTCCGGCCAAACCCCCATTTGGTCGGACCCTTTAGGTGACCAAACATGATCCCATGCATGGCCAAGCCCCTTAAATCTGATTTTTCACAATGCGCCCGATTTTTTAAATAAAATCAATTTTTTTTTATAGATTTTTAATAGTTTTTTAAAATTTATAAATTATTTTAATTTTATTTGTAAGAGTTAAGTGGTTTTTATCTTTAATTAAGTGATTTTTAATAGTTTTTTCAAATTTATAAATTATTTTAATTTTGTTTGTAAGAGTTAAGTGGTTTTTATCTTGAATTAAGTGATTTTTAATAGTTTTTTGAAATTTATAAATTATTTTAATTTTATTTGTAAGAGTTAAGTGGTTTTTATCTTGAATTAAGTGATTTTTAATAATTTTTTGATTTAGTGTTTTCAAGTTAATTGATTCTTTTCTATTTTTCACAGGGTAGTTTACCTGTTTATGGTGTTGCACGCATTGAAACCCTTATTCAGTTTTCTTTATTAAGAGGATTTTGGCTAGTATTCAATATACAGGTTTATAAATTTTGGCTCTGAGATTGAATTGGAGGATTGTGAAAGCTTTGGGAAATTTTAGGGTTGTTGGATTGTTCTTTGCATGGTTTCTGTCAAGTGGTGGTTTAAGGTAGGGTTTGAATTTTTTTTTTGCAATTATTCTTTGGAAAATATTGTCTTCATTGCGTTTCCAAGATAGGTTGATGATTTTAAAGTAATTATATTTTTTTCATTGTCCTTGAGAAATTTTGCAAGATTAGATTGTTGTGATTTTGTGAATGATAAATATGTATATATTTTGTTTTTATAGAAATGTGTGAGTTTTTCCAATTAAGTGATTCTTTTATATTTTTCAATCTGAATAGTTTTTGCGATGGGGAATAAAAGGAATAGATTAAGAAGATATGATTGAACAAAGGATGACAAAAAATATCAGACAAAACATAATAAAGATCAACATGTTGAAGTTTAGGAAGAACCTATTGATATTCAGGAAGATGCAATTCAAGCAAGGGAACAAATTGGTAGTTCTAGAGGTGAAAATATATCTTTTGGCATGGGCAATTTGATGGAGAGGAATGAGGATTCATTTTTTAATCAAATTTCATCTAAAGAAATGTTATCTAAAAGTACAATTAAAACTCATTGTAAAAAACTTTGGGATGAATATTTTGAAAATAAAAGTATGGTTGCAAGAGCTCAATTATTTGTTAGGTTATTCAGGAAAAAAGAAATGACTCCTTTTTTGGAGTTGTTGGGTGTTGACAACAAGAATAACTCAGGAGAAAATGTAAATCAAACAATAGTTCAAAATTTGCAAGATGCATTGAACAACATTAATAACTCAAGTCGAGGAGCTGATTTAAGTGTTGCACATAGATCAATTATGACTACTTTATCTAGTAGGAAGTTGACACAGAGAAAATAAGTGCATGCAATTTCTAATTTACTAAATGTATCTAGAAGAACTATTCAAAGATATATCAGAAAGAGAAATATGTTAGATGAAAACATTGAAAAAAATTGGGTAAATATTTGTAGGCTTCCTTAAAAAGATAGAATTTTTGAACATGCAAAAAAATAGGTCATTGAATATTGGACCGCTCACTCTCGTGTTTCTTCTAATAAAATGGATACAATATAGATGAAAGATGAAGAGATTGGTATGAAAACTAGATATCCAAAACATTTTATAGATACAACACAAAGTGAATTATTTGAAGCATTCAAGAAAGAATTTTCAAATGTGAAAATATGTCAAAGAATGTTTTCAAGAGAGGTTGCTTTGTACACATAAATAAGGTTTGTGAAACTTGTTGTTGTTGAAATCATGTTGAGTTTCATCTATACTTGCAATCATATAAAAAAGTTATGGCAGTTCTTGATTCAAATATGGTCATCTTTGGAAGTACGACACAATTTGTGAAGTCTATTTTATGTGATAAATTAGAAGATTCAGATGAGTTTAAAGTATATTGTATAAAGAATGCATGTAGTGATTGTGGAGATTTGCATAAATTTCCATTGCAAATTGAGAATATTAATGTTTCAACACTGATTTTGTGGAAAAGATTTGAATATGAGACATATCGAATAAAGAGCAGAGATGAATCCAAAAATATTGTATTGAAGGAGAGTGAATTACCCTACCTTGAGTTTATGACCAAATTCCATACTCTAATTTATCCACATATCTAGCATTGTCATGGTGCATGATGGCAAGCTAAATAGTTTCATGATTCCAAACATTATTTTCCACCTGGTTGTATTCTTTCAATTGTAGATTTCTCTGAGAACTATACATTTTCCCCTCAAAAAGAGCTTCAAGCTCAATATTATCATTTTGATCAGGTTGTAATATTTGTGCAAGTGACCTATAGATATGCACAATATAATTTGGATGAGGTAGAAAGTCTTGATCCAAATGAATGCATTATCATCAAGGAGGTTCATTTCTATATCAGTGATGATAAGATTCATGATAGGACCTATGTGGCTCATTATTTTGCAATATTTTTTGAAGATATTGTGAATCGCGGGATAAATGCCTCACAACACTAGATTTGGTCTGATGGTTGTGCAGGTATGTGCATAGATACTACAATTTATTTTCATTGTCATTTAATTATTTGTTAAATTATTAAAAGATGACATGTATGTATGCATGTACAACTTAATTTTGCAATACAATTTAAATCTGCAAAAGCCTTTAATTGGCTAGCCATGCAACATGCTAGACGCAATGTTAAGGTTCTGTGGAACTTCTTTGAAAGTGGACATGGAAAAGGAGAGCATGATGGAGTAGGAGCATGTGTGAAGCGTACACTTCGCCAACATGAACTTGCAGGTACAAATGGTGTTCAATAGTTATATATATATATATATATATATATATATATATATATATATATATATATATATATATATATATATATATATATATATATATATATATATATATATATATATATATATATATATATATATATATATATATATATATATATATATATATATATATCAAATAATATAATTTTAGCTTAGATCCATTTTTTTAAAACTGATAATTCAGAAATGTACAGGTAACATGATAGAGAATTCAAAGAAAATTGTTGAATGGTGTCAAAGTCATTTTGCTCCACAGGACACCATATACAACAAACGTTATTTTTGGGAAGTGAAAGGTAATTTATATTTTGTTGTAAAATTTTAAATTAAATTTTGATTCTGTGTTCATGTCTATCTTTTTATAATTGTTGATCTAAACATGTGCAACTTTCATTTCATATTTGTAACAGATATAGACCGATCTAATCCTTACAATTGTCAAAGAATTGTTGGTATTAGAAGTTTACATCAATTGATCACTACAGGACAACACAAGCCTCTTTTGATTCAAGTAAGAGAAAAATCATGTTTTTGTGCTCACTGCATTGAGGACAATCCATTGAGTCAATGTGAGAATATTGCAAATGGATATGTTTCACGATGGGATATGAAGGAGTTAATTAGAATGCCTCCTTATGAAGATGATGACATTGACATAAACATTCATGATCCTATATATTCAGCTGATTATGAGCGTGTTTCTGATTTAGTTGTTATAGGTACGTGCACATACATGTTATTTTATTTAATTTTAATTTATTGTATAAGTGATGTTTGATTTTAATAAAATCTATTTGTATCTAGGTGATATTTTTGTTGTAGTCGCAGATCCTGACAATATAGAAAGTGTAGATTATTATCTACTATGATGCACGAAATCAAAATACAAGTTAACAGAATGAACTGTAGATGGTGATGGACATAAATATCCAATTGGTTCATTTTTTATTGAAGGAACCTATTATATCAGCAAATAAAGGTCGACAGAAATGGTGTTCAATTTATTGAATACATGTCTGGCCAAAAAGTTCTATATTACAGTCACTTGGTTATAGCAACAAAGTTCCAATTCAAGACATTTCCAAAAAGAAAAAATGACAATCACAAGTGGAGGTTGTCTATTGAAGAACATGAAAAACTTTTGGAGATAATAAAAGATAGAGAGGATCTAAACTATATGTATGACGAGCTTTAGAACTCTATAAACTTTAGAATAAACTTCTTTTTGTAGCTCTTGTACTTTCATATATTTGAACTCTATAATTTGAATTTTCATGTTTGAACTCACACACACACACACACACACACACACACATATATATATTGTATGTTTTTATGTATGTATGTTAGTTAATTAACTGTATGCTTTGATTAATTAGTTAGTTAATTAAATGTATGCTTTGATTGATGCTTTTGGTAATTAAGCTTTAGTTAATTATGATAGTTATACTACTTAATTATGTTAGTTACTTAATTATGTTACTTACCTAATTATGTTAGTTAGATTACTTAATTATATTAGTTAATTTACTTAATTATGTTAGTTAGATTACTTAATTATGTTAGTTACTTACTTAATTATGTTAGTTACCTAATTATGTTAGTTAGATTACTTAATTATATTAGTTAATTTACTTAATTATGTTAGTTAGATTACTTAATTATGTTAGTTACCTAATTATGTTAGTTAATTATGTTAGTTACTTAATTATGTTAATTACCTAATTGTGTTAGTTAGATTACTTAATTATGTTAGTTACCTAATTATGTTATTTACTTAAAATTATGTTAGAACTACCTGAATTATGCTTTGATTAATTTGTTAGTTAATTAAATGTATGCTTTGATTAATTACATCACCTTAACATAATGTATACATAACACATGTATAAAACTAAGTCTAAAAGATGAAATAAAACACGAACATATAACATGTAGCATGTATAAAATATGTAACATGTAATGTCTGAAATATGTAATGTATAAAATAAGAAATAATACACAACCATATACCATGTAATGTATAAAATAAGAAATAATACACAACCATATACCATGTAATGTATAAAATAAGAAACAATACACAACCATATACCATGTAGATATATGAAATGACTAAAATATCTACATGTATAAAATGTCTAAAATGAAATATCTATGAAATGTTATAGCATGTATATATGAAATGTCACATGAAATATCTAAAATAACATGGTTGCTCAACTAGGGCCATGTCCTGATCTATGACTTGATGTCGGTGCACCTCTTCCTAATGTCGGTGCACCTCCTCCTTATGCTGGTGCAACTCCTCCTGATGTTGGTGCACCTCCTCCTAATGTCTGTGTACAATAAACAAACTATGTCACACATACATACATGTATAATAAATGTTAAATGTGTATTATCATAGAAAAATTAATTTTGTGAAAAAACATCTCAATGTACCTATGTATCATGATGAATAGGATCACGTGGAGTCTCTAAATCTCCATATGGTGTAGCATCATCCATAACCTCCTAGAGTACACACATATATAACATATATTAATCAACTTTCAAATATATGTGTAAGTTTTTTAAATAAATAAAAATTTAATTTAATTATAAATATACCATAGCGGCCTCTAATGCTCTCTCAAAATCACTCAAACCTGACGACTCTAATGATATAGCCGTAGGATCAATCCAGTCATCTGTAAGCAATGTAGTAAAAAGTTGATGACTTGGACATGATGAAGTGGCCTGCGTGGTCTGATGATCAGCTATATGTGGTGTCATCTATGGAGGAGCTGTTGATGGTGGTGTAGTCATTTGAGGACCTACCGAAGGTGCAGTCTGCTATGGAGGAGTTGTCGGTAGTGGTGTAGTCATCTAAGGACCTGCCGGTGGTGCAGTCTACTACGGACCTGTCAGTGGTGCAGTCTGTTGAGAAATGATATAGGTCTTGACAAATGATGGAACCTCCCTAAGTGAAATACCACCAAGCATCTGTATGGTATGATATGTAGAAAGAAGATCACTGGATAATAATGTGCTCGTACGTCGCAAAGCATCCATATCTGATATAGCTACAACCTCTAGGGGAGATGGTATGTCGACTATATCATATAGATCACCACTAGAAGATGCATCTTGTGTAGGTGGAGGAATGCTAGAATGAGACCATAACATGTATCTCCCCACATGATTAGAGGACATCTCCTGAACCTATGTGGTGATAATCGCTATACTAGAAAAAACATCCATCCTCACCATGTCATCTGGAACACTCACTCCTGCCACTTCCAAACCTTTTGGTACAACCAAAAGGTTTGGACCCACCCTTTCCCACTTATTAGTGGGCATAGGGGCATCAGGTTCTTTGAACCTATCAGATAACCTCCCTTTCCCCTACCCAACATAGGTAGGAAAATTTGTATAATCAACATCAAGGTGCAAATGAATCTCTGCAAACAATTGTTTGTAGAAATATAGTGGCAACTTATCCTTCTGGGGCCACATGTGGTGAGCAGCCAACCATAGAGGATATATAAATGGTCCCACCAGGTCATCCTCACATCTCGTAGGCATGTACCCTCTCACCTTCTTCAGGTCTCGATAATGAGGAAACATTTCCTTCACCATAGGGGTGGAAATAGCTGCATCAATCTCACTATACTTCACAGTGCTAGTAACACTGTGAGACAAAGAAGTATAGAATCTATCAATGCTCATAGCATTATACGGGTTGTATGATTGAACTATGTCAATCATACACATCAACTCATCTCTAATAATGTTCACCCTTTCCCTATTGGGAATGCTGGTGGATGAAGCTAATGTCTAATCCAGAACATGTAATGCTCATCTCAATCTATCAATAGTGTCTGCAAATAGCTTCTCTCTAGCTTGTGTTGTATCAGCCGATCTATGAGAGGAGTGACCACTAGTACCACTACCACTACAAGGTCCCCCATGAACACTAGGCTCTCCTGAATCAATCGACCCTCTACCTGATGCCATGTGTAATAGATAAACAAGAAGATATTTATAGATCTCTGCACATGTACATACAAATTTAAGAAACATACATGTTACAAATTTAATCTAGTTTAAAATTGAAATATATATATATATATATATATACATATATATATATATATATATGTACATATATATATGTACATATATATATATATATATGTACATATATATATATATATATATATATATGTACATATATATATATATATGTACATATGTACATATATATATATATATGTACATATATATATATATATGTACATATATATATATATATATGTACATATATATATATATATATGTACATATATATATATGTACATATATATATATATATATATATATATATGTACATATATATATATATATATGTACATATATATATATATATATATATACATATATATATATATATATATATATATATACATATATATATATATGTACATATATATATATGTACATATATATATATATATATATGTACATATATATATATATATATATATACATATATATATATATATGTACATATATCTATATATATATATGTATATATATATATATATATATATATATGTATATATATATATATTCATATATATATATATATATAGATATATGTACATATATATATATATATATATAGATATATGTACATATATATATATATATATATATATATATATATATAATATATATATATATATATATATATATATATATATATATATATATATATCTATATCTATATCTATATCTATATCTATATACATGTACATACAAATTTAAGAAACATACATGTTACGTTCATAGATGTTACAAATTTAAACATGCATACATAAACTACAAATTTAAACATACATGTTACAAATTTAAGATCATCTAGTTTAAAAATGAAATCTATATATACATGTACATACAAATTTAATAAACATATTAATCCTATTAAATCTTAAGGTGTCATATTAATTGTCACATGTTACTTATATTAATTAGTCTTAATTGGTCAATTAATAGGTCCTAATTGGTCAAGTATTAGTCACATGTTAGGTCTTAATTGGTAGGACTATTAGGTCTTAGTAGGTCATATTGGTAGGACTATCAGTTTAGGTGTTATTAGTCATATTAGTCACATGTTAAAAGTCTTAATTGCTTAATTAATAGGTCCTAATTGGTCAAATATTAGTCACTTGTTAGGTCTTAATCGTCACATGTTACTTGTATTAATTAGTCTCAATTGGTCAATTAATAGGTCCTAATTGGTTAAGTATTAGTCACATGTTAGGTCTTAATTGGTAGGACTATTAGGTCTTAGTAGGTCATATTGGTAGGACTATCAGTTTAGGTGTTATTAGTCATATTAGTCACATGTTAAAAGTCTTAATTGCTCAATTAATAGGTCCTAATTGGCAAAATATTAGTCACTTGTTAGGTCTTAATTGTCACATGTTACTTGTATTAATTAGTCTTAATTGGTCAATGAATAGGTCCTAATTGGTCAAGTATTAGTCACATGTTAGGTCTTAATTAGTAGGACTATTAGGTCTTAGTAGGTCATATTGGTAGGACTATCAGTTTAGTTGTTATTAATCATATTAGTCACATGTTAAAAGTCTTAATTGCTCAATTAATAGGTCCTAATTGGTCAAGTATTAGTCACATGTTAGGTCTTAATAGGTCATATTAGACCTAATTGGTCAAGTATAGGTCCTATTAGTTCTTAAGGGTGGACTATTAGGTCTTAATTGGTTTAGATAGAATTTTTTTTTATGTTAGTTTCTAGTGTTAGAGTTTAATAGGTCTTAATTGGTTTCTAGAATTTTTATTTATGTTGTTTATGTCGTATTAATCCTATTAAGTCTTAAGGGGTCATATTAATCATGTTACATGTCTTAATTGGTCATATTAGTCACATGTTAGAAATTTAAGAAACATACATGTTACGTGCATAGATGAACTAGAAATTTAAGAAACATACATGTTACGTGCATAGATGACCTAGAAATTTAAGAAACATACATGTTACAAATTTAAACGTGCATACATGAACTAAAAATTTAAACATACATGTTACAAATTTAAGATCATCTAATTTAAATTGGGTAGGTAAATTAGGTCTTAATTGGTTTAGATAGAATTTTTGTTTATGTTAGTTTCTAGTGTTAGAGTTTAATAGGTCTTAATTGGTTTCTAGAATTTTTGTTTATGTTTTTTATGTCGTATTAATCCTATTAAGTCTTAAGGGGTGATATTAATCATGTTACATGTCTTAATTGGTCATATTAGTCACATGTTAAGTCTTAATTAGTCTTAATTGATCAATTAATAGGTCCTAATTGGTCTTAATTAGTCTTAATTGGTCAATTATTAGGTCTTATTAGGTCGTATTAATTAGTTTAGGTGTTATTAGTCATATTAGTCACATGTTAAGTCTTAATTGGTCAATTAATAGGTCTTATTTGGTTAAATATTAGTCACTTGTTAGGTCTTAATTGGTTAGGTATTAGGTCTTAATTGGTTTAGATGGAATTTTTGTTTATGTTAGTTTCTAGTGTTAGAGTTTAATAGGTCTTAATTGGTTTCTAGAATTTTGGTTTATGTTGTTTATGTGGTATTAATCCTATTAAGTCTTAAGGGGTCGTATTAATCATGTTAGGTTTGTCTTAATTGGTCATATTAGTCACATGTTAAGTCTTAATTAGTCTTAATTAGTCTTAATTGGTCAATTAATAGGTCCTAATTGGTCAAGTATTAGTCACATGTTAAGTCTTAATTAGTCTTAATTGGTAGGACTATTAGGTCTTAGGTCTTAATTGCTCAAATAATAGGTCCTAATTGGTCAAATATTAGTCACTTGTTAGGTCTTAATTGGTTTCTAGAATTTTAGTTTATGTTAGTTTCTAGTGTTAGAGTTTAATAGGAAATATTAATCATGTTAAGAGTCCTATTAGATGTTAAGGGTCTTATTAGGTTTTATTAGATCTTAAAATGTCCTATTACGTCTTGTTAATTTCATGTTAGGTCTAAATTGGTCAGAGAGAGAAAGTTTATGTTAGTTTCTACTGTTAGTGTTTAACTTGCTTCATCTTCTAGTTTCATGTTTAAAAACATATCTAACATATCTAACAAAATTAAATTAAAACATTTTAAAACATATCTAACAAAATTAAATTAATTAAATAACTAACACATTTTATTAACTGAAAAAAGAGAGATTATATTAATTAAATAACTCAATCTACATAAAATCATATTATTTTATTTCTAAAATTAAAAAAAAACTAAATAAATAAAAACAACCATTAAATTAAAATATTTCTATTTAAATTACAATTATCTTATATTAATTAAATAAAATAAAAAACTATTAAATAAACATTTTTAATTAAATAACAATTATTTAATACTAAATTAAAAAACAACTTAAAAAAAACATTAAAAAACATAAAAATTAGAAAACCCACCTACCCCTTCTGGCCGGATCACCTTTTTCGCTCTTCTCAATAGCCTCAAGCCGCTGAATCCAAATGACCCATGCAGGCTAGTTTTTTTTCTTATTTAGACTTTTGGGGGTCCGGTCGGACCCCTTCTGGCCAGAAGGGGTCCAACTGGATCCCCCCTACCACATACATGCCACAAGGCACCTAGAGGGCGCCACGTAGTTCCGGCTGGACCCCTTCCGGCCGGACCCCCTCAGTTTGACCTATAGTGCGACATAGTATTGTACTTTTACCTAGAAGCCATAGTTAAAGGAGGTATGAAAGGTGTAGGCAAAAGACCATGATTAAGATCCATAGGAGGTATGCTTAATTTGAGAATCTTACGATGTTTATAAGCTTGATATGAATAGAAAAGATTATCAAGTCAAGGAGGACATGAATTAGTTAATGAAGGCCAAAAGAAGTCAAGAGTAGCACAATCTCTTGGCCTAGAAGGTTGATATAAACTATGATTAACCATCTTCACTTCGTCATTATGAAAAAAATTAAGACATTTATGGATAGGTGAAGCAACAACATGCATGGCTTTTAACCATGGTAAACCAAGCTTAACTTGAAATTGATCAGAAGTAGGAACAACAACAAAGGTAGTGTTCACAAATTTTCCACAAAGTTCAATAGGCAAGTTAATAGAACCAAATGATGGATAAAGAAAACCATTACAAGTTTGAATCCACATATCTGATGTATCATAAGAATCACGTTGCAAATTTTTCATAAAAAGATTTTCTTCAGTAATAACATTGACTAAGGATGTAGGATCAACAAGACAACCAAGAGTAGGCATTCGAAAAATCCTAGCATAAATGTAAACGGGACCATCAAGAGATTTAATAGTCTCATAATCATCAAAGGTAACCGAAAGTTCCCGAGGTCTGTTATGCTTAGGTTGTTGTCGAGGTTTAGGTTGAGTTTTCAATTTAGGCTTAAGTTTTGGTTGAAGTTGAGTTTGAACTTGAGGTTGAATCTGAGGTTGAGTTTGAGGTGGAGATACAGTTTGACCAACATGCTCCACTTGATTAACTACATGATTGAGATCATCCATCTTTGAATCATACACAATTTCCATAGAAGATGGCTGAGCAATGGTATTAGTATCATGTGTAGGTAAAGGATTCGTATCGATTTGAAGGTTTTGATTAGGAGGAGAGATAGATTTTTTCCCACTACCATCAAGATTATTCATAAATAAGGCATTAGAATCTATTAAGTCTTGAACCTTATGTTTTAAAGAATAACACTTCTTAGTATCATGACCATTCTGATGGTGATATTGACAAAAAGCTTTAGGATCAAAAGATTTAGATGAAATTGTAGCAGGTAAAAGAGGTCGAATAGGAGGTAAAGTAATCATATTAGCAATTAACAACCTATTCATAATAGAATGTAAAGATTCAGAAATAGGAGTAAACATAAGATTTAATCGAAAAGCAGTGGATGCAGAAGTGGCATTGTAAGATGCCACACCAACTTGATCAGCAACTGCATTCGCTTCTTTGTTTATCTTGACATAATTATTGAATTTTTGAAATTTGTTTGGATTAGGAGCAGCATCACTTTTATCAACTGGAATAGGAGCCATTAGAGTTGATGAAGGGTGCTCCGCTTAATACCACAAACACATAATAGAAACAGAGAAACAACAACAAGATGCAAGAACAGAAAATTGGCTTCTTATTATCTCCACAAATGTGGAATTACAAACTTTCAGAATTATAATATGCAAAGCTACATGGGCATTCCCTTACAATATTCTCTAGATCAAAGCCTCGAATCAATACCCAAAACTGTCTCGAATTGCCTAAGACAATACTACAGACCTTTCTTATATAGGCAATTTCCACTGCCCGAGAAGGTTCTAGAAATTTAGCCCTTTAGGCCGACTAAACATAGAATTATTTATTTTTAACAATTATTACAATAGGGTCGGCTCAAAAGAAATACAAAATATGATTTTAGGTAACCCAACTTCCGGAGGCCATAACTTTTTAATCGTAACTATATTTTTCTATTGTAACCACTTTTCGGAAATGCCATGACGAGATCTACAATGCTTGGCATGCGCTAGCACCAATTAGTTGGGGGTTGATCACGATCCAGAGCCTCTAAGGCCTTCAAAATTGACCTAAAAGATTTCATACCCAAAGACCTGAATAACTTCACCAATACTGATGATGTGGCAATGAAACTCAACTGGAAGGCTGAAATGACTGAGATGAACCTCCAACTGTGAAATTAGAAAATTTTGAGATCATATGACTAGCTTACTAAAAATAGCAAGTTTCCATAAATAGTAGCTCTACACAAGATAGCCTTTATTGAATACAAAAATAGAAATATTTTTGGGTGATGCAAGATTGCTCTTACACCCAGGGTAATTTGAGAAGTGACCCTGTCACGACTCAGGTGTGTAGAGGAAAACCAAGACAATTCACCTCCTCCTTTGTTAGCCATGATGAATCTTCAACAGGTCATCCTTTCCATTTGACCAAATATTCTTCATATGTCTTGTTCCTTATGCTTCTACCAACATGACTATCTAGTATATCCTTAACCTCTTTGATACTCCACTATGCTTCTATAACCTCATCTTCAACACCTTCTTCATGATACTCTGTCAGATATGGCCCAAACTTCTTCATTTTCAGCTTGTTATATGTACCAACTGGAAATCGCTCCTTCCGCAAATGAACCATGACTTCATCTCCAACCTAAAAATCCTTATGCCTCCTTTTCTCATCTGCCTTAGCCTTATACTATGCATTCATATTGGTAATGTGCTTCCTCACCTCCTCATTGATGTTCTTCAAATGTTCTGCAAAATCCTCAGCTTTAGCACTACTCATTTCTCCTTTATCTATCTTCCTCAACTCAGATGCATTTCTGGGACTACTTCCATATGCAATTTGTGGATGATGTGATGAACTAAACTTCAAATCTATCTTCAACTCTTCACTTTCTGCTACTATCATTCTATGTGCTGCCTTATTTGGCAAACTGGCTTCTAGAATCAAGTCCATCTGATGACTAATCTTTCTTACTGGCGGTAGTCCATCAAGCACATTATCAAACACAATATCTTGAAACTCATTCAATAATTCTGCAACTTCTACAGGTACATCTTTGACTTCCTCTTTCCCAGCCTTTGAAATTTCCTCTATCAAAAAAAGTTATTCTTGTATTACCACATACCTTTTCTTTCGTTTCCTTTAATGGTTTTCGCTTATGTTGCACTCCATCCTTTTTTAGGGAATAGATATTCACACGACCATCATGTACAACACATCTGTCAAACTACCAAGGTCTACCCAACAACATATGACATCCATCCATAGATATGATATCACATAGTACCTCATCTTGGTAACTGTCAATCTTGAACTTCACTAGGCACTGTTCACTGACCATGACCTTGTGGTCATCCTACACCCAGGCAACCCGATATGGATGTGGATGTTTCTGCCTCTTGAGCTTCAACTTTGTCACCATCTCTTTTGACACCAAATTATCAGTACTGCCACTATCAATAATCACATCACACCACTTACTCTCACACTTGCACCTGGTGCGAAATAGGCTCCTTCTTTGCTCAGGTTCATTTTCACCACTCAATAGGACTCTTCTGTTAATCAACATTTCTCCTCCTTCAACATCTTTAGAATGTAATGATCTAGCATCTTCATCTATATATGCAAATTTGGCCTAGCCTTCATTCCTCCTATCTGTCCCTCCTTGGCGTTGAAGACATTCAAATGCCCTATGACCTTCTTCTCCATAGTGAAAACATGTTCTACGGAAGCCTCCTCTTCCTGAACCTTGTCCTCTTCCTGTTCCTCTCTGATCTCTATTGTTCTGATATTGGAAACAACTAAAATTATCTCCTCTCTAATTCTAACTATTATTGGCCTCATCCTTCTTTTTTAGATCTTAATTTCGATCTTCATATGACCGTCCACTAGATCTTCCATCACGACCTCTTCCACTTTGTTTGCTCTCAAACTTCTTATTAAGCTTTTCCTCTACTTTTAGGGAAAATTGGTATGCCTCTTCAATACTATTCATTCGAACCAGATTCAATTCTTCTTGAATGCTCGGCCTTAACCCATTAAGGTAATGGGCAACTTTCTCCTTGTTAGCTTCTGCATGGCCTGTTCTGATGAGGATTCGATAGAACTCCTCTGTATACTCCTGAGTAGATCTTCCTGCTTGCTTCAAACTTTGCATTTTCTTCAATAGGTCAAGCTCATAATCAACAGGGATGAACTGTCACTTTAATTTATCCACCATCCACCCCCATCTTGTGATTTTGTCCTTTCCTCTTCGATTTCACTCCAATTGAATCTCTTGCCACCAGATCTTCGCATGACCCTTAAGTCTGGCCTTCGCAAACTTGACCCTATCAGGATCCTCGATATCTTCATACTTGAAATATTCTTCACATTCATTGATCTAGTCGATCAACTCTTATGGGTTAAGATTTCTAGAAAATGTCGGGACCTCAATCTTAGGCCTCTTCCCAATCTTTGAGATAGCTCAAAAAATTCTTTCTTCCTCCTGGTTCACAACTTCGACTTCTCCTTCTTGATCTTCTTCTTTAGCTTCATCCTTGCTTTCGTGCCTGACATTAAGATTCATTCCTCTGTGAATATCCTTTTGCAATGCTCACACTTGTCTCTGTAGTTCCCTAATCTCAGGTGTTACAACATCGGCTCTTCCACCACATTCCTTTCATGGAGGCATTTTCACGCTTCTCACTGAAACCCTAACCATGGTCCTGGTGCAAACTACCTCATAGTGAGCAATCTATTTACACAGAAACCCTAACGCACAGTCCTGGTGCAAACTACCTCACAATCAGCAATCTGTTTACACACTTAGGAACTCCTGCTTTGAAACCACTTGATGAAGGGTGCTCCCCTTAATACCACAAACACATAACAGAAACAGAGAAACAACAACAATATGCAAGAACAAAAAATTGGCTTCTTATTATCTCCACAAATGTGGAATTACAAACTTTCAGAATTATAATATGCAAAGCCACATGGGCGTTCCCTTACAATATTTTGTAGAACAAAGCCTCGAATCAATACCCAGAACTATCCTGAACTGCCTAAGACAATACTACGGACTTTTCTTGTATAGGCAATTTCCACCGCCCGAGAAGGTTCCAAAAATTTAGCCCTTTAGGCCAACTAAACATAGAATTATTTATTTTTCACAATTATTACAATAGGGTCGGCTCAAAAAAAATACAAAATATGATTTTAGGTAACCCAACTTTCGGAGGCCATAACTTTTTAATCGTAACTCCATTTTTCTATTGTAACCACTTTTCGGAAATGCCATGAAAAGATCTACAATGCTTGACATGCGCTAGCTCTAGTCAGCCGGGGGTCTATCATGATCTGGAGCCTCTAAGGCCTTCAAAATTGACCTGAAAGATTTCATACCCAAAAACTTCAATAAATTCACCAATACTGATGATGTGGCAATTAAACTCAACTGGAAGGCTGAAATGACTAAGATGAACCTCCAACTGTGAAATCAGAACATTTCGAGATCGTATGACCAACTTACTAAAAATAGCAAGTTTCCATAAATAGTAGCTCTACACAAGATAGTCTTTATTGAATACAAAAACATAAATATTTTTGGGTGATGCAAGATTTCTCTTACACCCAAGATGCTCCTGCATCAGGAGTGGTGCTCTCAAATTGACTCACATGTAATTGATAATGATGAAGAGCTGCACAAAGTTGTTGAAAAGAGATAAATTTAGTAAGTAGAATCTTATCTCTAATATCCTTTTGCAAATTTGAAATAAACATACATTGAATATCAATATTACAAACAGGATAGGAAATCTGAGCATGGAAATGCTTAAATCTACCAATAAATTTAGTCAATTTTTCCTTAGCACTTTATTTACAATGCATCAAATCAGTCAAAGACACTTGCAAGCCAATGTTGTTTTGAAATTGTTGAATAAAGGCATTGGCAAGTTTATGAAAGGAATCCATAGAATAAGGAGGCGAGGAACAATACCATTGTAAGGCCTTGTCATAAAAAGTTGTAGCAAACAGTTTGGCTAAAATCCTATGGTCATGAGCATAATCACTACAAAGGATTTGGAATGTTTTATCATGATGAACAGGGTCTCCTTTTCCGTTGTAATTCTCAAGATGAGGCATATCAACTTGTTGAGGAACAGGAGTACAAATGATAACTAAGGACAAAGGGCTTCCCATGTCACATGTAGCAACACTAAACTTATTTTGAGTTAAGGATGCAAGTTGTTGTTGTAAGGATGAAACAGTTTGAGCCAAACTGATGAGTGTTGAATCATTAGAGGAAATAGGAGGAATAGAACCATTAGAAACACTAGGTAAAGTGTAAGAAGTTGCCAGAATAGAAGACACAACTGGAGGAACACTAGGAACTACAGTTGGAAGGGGATTGGAATAAGTATAAGGAACATTATTGATAAGAAGGCTGTGATGTAGGAAGGGACACGGGAGGAACACTCATACGAATAGAGGGAACCGTCACAGTCACCAAAGAAAGAGTATAGGTAGGAATACTAGGTAAAGGATGAGAAGAATGTTCTATACTAGTGATAGGAGGAATCAACCCTAAGTCTTGAGCTTCTTGAACTAGAGGTTTAACATTTGAATGCACAAGGTGAGTAATACCATGCAAGAGTTTAATACCTCGATCACTATCACGAAGGACTTTCTTAAGAGCCTCTATAGCTTGAATAGAATCTTGATTATGGTTTTCTTGAAGAAGCCAATTACCCATTTTATCAAGTTCAGTTGAAAGTTTTTGGACTTGTTTAGGAGGAACTCTTAAAGTGTCATCTTCATCATGAGATGAGTGAGAAGAGTTTTCCTCCATAATAAGATTAGAATCATGAAGAATTAAATTATCATCTGGGATCCTAAGCAAAGGAGAAGAAGATGCAGGATCAAAGACACCTATGATTCTACGACTTCATCTAACTAGAACGCTATAAGTAGGACTAAAGGTAGTAAAGCTCATAAACCAATGCAATGCAAATGAGCTAAACTAACACAAAATATTTTGATTTTATATGAGATGCAAACACTTAAAAGGAATCTAATACATGCAAGATCTAACACCATAAAACATAATAAAGCATTAGAATTCCACAAAAGAAAGGAGAGTAAGTATGTCGGGTTCACCAAAATGAATAATCTTAAAATATAGAATGTGTTAACCTTAATCAAATATGTGGGAAATATGAGATCAACTACTAAATCCAAATTCCCAAAGGAGAGATCCAAATTGATCAACCAAAAGGTTAATGCACAATTGAATCAATTTATGAAGAATATGAATGAGGAAGAAGATCTTATATTTTTCTATGAAGAGTATATGCTTTAAATCTTAAATAATTGAAAGACAAGTACTAACCTCAAAGTAGGGCAGATCTGGAAAATGCTAATTTCTGATGTCTGTGTGCAGTTTTGGGCAATTCTACAACCTACTTCGGACTGGAAATGCCGAGACGAAGAAAACCCAGAAAACTTTTATCTTTCTAACAGCAGGTAGTCTTTGACCCCAATAAAAGGTCAAATACTACTTTGAGATTTTGAAGGTCATCCTTGACTTTGTTCGCAGATCTCAGAAGTTCACCGAAAAGGGTATCCAAATCCAAGCTCAGATCTACAGTTCCGCACCTGTACCTACAAGAAAAAGAGGGTTTTGTTATTTTTTTTGGGGGGGGGGGGGGGGGTTTGCCTTGGTTAAACCCCAATTTAGGAATTAACCTTGAAATTGTAATGTGCATAAACAAAGTAAATGAAATAATTCACCTTGCTTATGTTGAAGTCCTTGTAGAGGATTCAAATCCTCAAATCCACAAGTATGGATGCTCCAATGAATGTAGAGGTATATAGGATGTCTCAAATCAATGGCATTTGATCTTCAACACCAATCTCGAATGGATCTTTGCATATGAGGAGGCTTGGATGAATGTGGATGGATAAATGTTCAAGGGGGCTCCAAAGAGATTGAATCCTTCAATGGCTAACAATGGATCTCCTTGATGAATGCTTGAATGCTTGAATGGATGCTTAGGCTTGAGGATGAATGAATGCTTTCTTGCTTTCCTTCTCCTTCTTTCTTTCTTGATTTCACTTGAGAGCTTGAGAGATTGTGAGATGAGAACGCTTGAAAACTTGATTGAGAGATGGATTGAAATGAGAGACGAAGGCTTCCTTTTATAGTGATCTAGGGCACAAACCTCTAGAGAGAAGGCCGACATTGGGGAATTAAATCCCAATTAACCTTAACCCCTAGAAATGGATCCATATTAAATGAAATTTAAGGATTTACCATTCCAACACCCAAAATGGCCAACCCGAAAGTGGGAAAATAAATCTTTCTGAAACCCGACATCTGGAAACCATGGGTACCTAAAATTTGAACCCTGGGTCAAAGATGAGGTAGATCCTGCCCTAGGTCAGGGTCGAGGTTATCCCTGACCTAGGTTAGGGTCTAGGTCGTCATTGACCCTCAAGGTCATCTTTGACCTTGAAGTTAGAAAACCCAGGACCTCAATCCAAAATGCTAGGAAATGAAAAAAAAATAGGTGAAAATAGGAGCAGAGAATAGCAGAATAGGGGGGAAAGCTAGATCCATGCAAAGACCCAATCAAGTCACTTAATATGACCCCAGACCACTCACTCGAAGGGATAAATGCTCTTAACATGGAAGTGCTTCAATTTTAAGATGATACAATTTTGAACACATCAACTCTCTCTCTCTCTCTCTCAAGATTCAATATCTATCACATAATAGAATTATATGTTCTTTAAGTGAGGCTTATAAGTCACACGACATTAATCTAGATGAAAATACCTAATAATGACATGAAAATGGTAGAGTATAACTCCACAGAGCTTTGTTACTAATTCCAAAACATTTTAAATGCAATAACACCTTCACCATTCCACTTCACTTTCCTCTTAAAATCTATTATAACTTGAATTAAAAATTTATAAGAAAAATTTAGAAAATGATATTCCTAAAAATTGTTGACTAATACTAAACCCATTTTAATTACATGATGTAGTATTGGTTATGTAGAGAGAATCATCTCTTTTCCATATAATTATTTTGCACATTCCCTCCTATTGCAATAGGCCTTCATATGTAGCCCACAAAATACGAAATCCTCATGGATGTGACAAGTTAATTAAATTATCATTTAGTATTTAAGTTGAAAACATTGGTAGGAGAATTAAAGCTGGAAATTATCTTTATTTGTTGCTTTTTCTCTAGGTAGCTTTGTCTACACGTTCTACCTGTATCATTTCCACTTGATTAGACTTGGAGTTGCCACATTTCAACCATTCTGAGCCACAGTTTGACCATTTTATTTCAAAAATAATAAAAATAATAATTTGATTATATAAATTAAAAAATGCTTCTTATTGGGCAAGGTTAAGCTTTCATTTTGTTTCAACATACCTTTAATAGAAGTTTTATTGTGATAATTCCCTATACCTTGATTGGAGGACATACACAAATTATATTTGTTGAAAAGTATTCAGGGAATGTCAAGCAAATGCATCAAGAAAATGCAATTGGTAGGTTTAAAGAAAAATTTCACAACCTTTACCAACATAAAAAAGGGGATTATTCATGGTCAAATAAGCTATCCACATTCCTCTTGGAATTGGTAAAACTTGAAACCCATATTTTCTCACCTTTACCAACATAAACGAGGGGGGGTTATTCATTGTAAAATAAATCTATCCACATTTCACTTGGAATGGGTAAAACTTGAAACCCATATTTTCTCAAGAATGCCTGATTAGTTAGTATTTATTTATTGTGTGAAAACCATTTTAGTGAAAAAGAAAGAATATTCTTATTTTTTCTCATTTTATTCAAACATGAGACATTTCTTGAATATTATAGTTCTTTAATTCTTCACCAATTAAAACAAAACATATATATTTTTTCTTCAAATATTTTTACTTATGCTTTAGCTTTTATTTATTAAAAAATTTCATATTTTATTTTATAACATTCAAAATTGTACTATTTTTTCTTGACAACTTATGGGAAGATAGAAAGTTTGTTTTAATGAATATTTCATATAAATCATTAGCCCTACCTAAGGAGTTATGACAATAAATCCAACTACAAGCTCAACCTTTATGATCTTATGGTCACTATGGTATTCAACTATATTGATATCTCCCCCTAAAATATAATCAACATTGTGTAGATTATTGGACATGTAATCCCAAAGAGTAATACTTTTTTTTTTTTTATGGGTTTTATGTTCTCAAACTTTTTTTTGGATGAGTCTAACTTCAACAACAAATTAAAACTTTGAATTTAAAAAGTTTTTCTCATTGATTAATATTAAATCATTACATATAGTAATATACATTGATATCATCATGAATGAATTTATGAAAACATATTGGATGTCTTGTTGAGTGTTCAAGTAACTTCACATAATAATAAATTGTAAAAATGTAAAATTAGATTTTTGAAACTTTAAAATTTTGATTTTAGATTTCTCATTGCTAGACAATATATTTGGAAGATTTTTAAATAAATTTAAAAGGATTGTAAACAACATCACTTTATCACTTGACTCAAATCATTTTAGGAACATTCAAGATACTAGCAGTTAACTCCTAGTCATTTACAACCATGATTAATGATTGATGATTTTTTTGTATACAAATATTTTTAGGAACATAAAATGACTAAGTTTGTTTCTCAAATCATCTGCAACTAAAAATATTTAACATTAATAATTTTTATTTGATTAAATAGAAAAAAAAATAACTTTTACAAGTAACCTAAAATGCTTGTATGACCTTTGAGAAACTTAAGTGACCAACACACTTTGACTTGATAAGCTTAATTTAAATTCATTGTAATTAAGATTTAAAGACAACACTATTCTAATTGTTATAAATTTACTTGAAACATATTTTTCTTTATTTTTCTATTATACTATTACATTAGAATTTTCTATTATACTATTTTTATTCATGCTCATCTGTATCTTCCCTTTACAATTTCAAATTTTCTCTTTTTATGATGTAGCACACAATCCTCTGTTAACAATAATATTCAATTACCAGATAAAGACACAGATTTGAAACCTTCAATATTGTTCATTCATCACTGACTACCTCTACAATTCACTGTGTACAAAGTAACCAAAAACTAGAAAAAATAAGAAATCTGAAAATTACCCTTTTTGGCAATTTTTTTCCATAGGTGTTCTTTTGCCATTTTTTTGTAATTTTTGAAACAACACCTAAAAAGATGATATTTTCCCTAAACATGCCCTCAACTAAGTTAGATTGAATTGCCAACTAATATCCGAGATTTAATAACATAAACTGGAATTTATTACAAAATAGAACTTTCTAAAAACTAGAGAAAAAACACTAAAAGCTGATTTCGGAGCCCGAGATGAAACTTTCAGCTCCTAAAAATGTGCTAAAATGGACCCCAATCAATTTGAGTTCATTGGAAAAACAAATGCCACCACTTGAGGCACGAACCCAAAATTTTTTAGCAAAAACCCAGACCTGAGTCAAAAGTTATGGCCTCCGGAAGTTTCTGTATGAGATGATGACCTACGGAGGGCCCTACATCATTCTCCCCTTCTTTAAAGGAACGCAGCTCCTACAAGTGGTTGTCTGTGAACTGCTGCAACTTTGTGGGGTCCAATTTCATCACTTCCCATTCTAAGATCTAGGTGCTATCTGTTGCTGGTAAGCCCTCCCACTGAATCAGGTACCTATTATAATGACCATTTCGGGTGACTGTAGACTGCTTGTCCAGAATGTGGGCAATCTGTTCCTTCTTTTTTCTTGGAAGGTGGTGATGCCAATCCACCTCATCTGTACTGGCTGGCTCAGGTATTTCTCCATGAAATGCATATAGATCAGAAACATTAAAGACAGGAGAAATGTCTAGATCATCTGGTAGACAAACCTCATAAGCATTATCATTGATCTTCTTCAAAATTCGGCAAGGACATATCTTTTTGTATTTCATCTTATGATATGTGCCAGTGGGAGATCGCTCATGCCGCAAGTACACCATCACCAAATCACCTGCATTAAATACCTGTCTTCTTCTACTGGCATCTGCAGCAGCCTTATATCGCTCATTGGTATCCTGTAATTTACTCCTCACATCTTGTTGAAGTTGTTGAAGGTGTTCAACAAATGCTTCCCCATCATCACTAATTCTATCTTGCATAGGGAGTTGTACAAGGTCCAAAACACCTTGAGGATTCTTACCATATACAATCTGAAAAGGAGACTTTCTAGTTGATCTGTTAATAGAACTGTTGTAAGAAAACTCTACTTGAGGCAATGCTAAGTCCCACTACTTGGGCTTTTCACCAACAATACACGATAACAGGTTTCCCAAACTCTGATTGACTACCTCAGTTTTCCCATCAGTTTGGGGATGATAGGCACTGCTGAACTGCAACTATGTTCCCATCTTCTTCCATAAGGTCCTCCAGAAATGACTCAAAAAATTAGTATCCCTATCAGAAGTGATAGTCTTTGGAATGCCATGGAGTCTAACAACTTCTGAGAAAAATATGTTGGCTATCCTAGTGGCATCGTTAGTCTTTTTACAAGCAATAAAAAGAGCCATCTTAGAGAATCTGTCAACAACTACAAAGATAGAATATGTACCTCGTTGGGTGTGGGGAAGCCCCAGTACAAAATCCATATTCACATCTATCCACGGCTTGATGGGTACAGGTAGAGGTGTATACAATCCTATGTTTTGGGAGTGACCCTTAGCCACTTGACAGATTCTGCACCTTGCCACATACTTAGTAATGTCCCTTTTCAGTTTTGGCCAGTAGTACTTGTCTTCAACCAGGGCTATTGTCTTGTCCTTCCCAAAGTGACCAGCCAAACCACCACTATGAAATTCCTGGATAATATTTTCCCTCATGGAACCAGCTGGTATACAAAGTTGTTTCCCTTTAAAGAGGTAACCATCCTGCATAAAGTATTCTCCTCTCATGTGATCCAAAAGATTAGTTCCTTGTTCTTTAATCTTCTCTATAATTTCCCAAAAATCATCATCAGCCTCATACAAAACTTTAATAGCATCAAAACCAATGACCTTTGATTCCATTATAGTTATGAGTGTAACACGCCGACTTAGGGCATTAGCAACTTGATTCTACTTTCTAGACTTATGCTTCAAAACAAAATTATACCCTTGCAAGAAAGACACCCATTTAGCATGCCTACTATTCAATTTCTTTTGTGTGTTCACATATTTCAGGGCCAAGTGATCTGTAAATAGTAAAAATTCTTGTGGGACCATATAATGCCTCCAATGCCTTAAGGCTTGAACAATAGCATAAAATTCTAAATCATAGGTAGAATAGTTCTTCCTTGCATCATTTAAATTTTCACTAAAAAAGGCTATTGGTTTACCTGTTTGGCTAAGAACAGAACCTATCCCAACATGGGAAGCATCACACTCTACTTCAAATACTTTATCAAAATTTGGAAGTGCCAATATAGGAGCTTCAGTTACCTTTTTCTTCAAGAATTGGAAACTCTATTAAGCATCTGTTGTCCATGTGAATTCCCTTCCTTTCGTACAATCTATGATGGGTGCTACAATACTACTAAAATTCCGAATGTACAATACTACTAAAATTCTGAATGAACTTTCTATAGAAGGTTGCCAATCCATGAAAACTCCTTACCCCTGTTATGTTGGATGGACTAGGCCATTCTAGTATTGCCTTGACCTTTTCTGGGTCCATTTGAACACCATCTTCACAAATGACGAAGCCCAGAAAAGTCAAATTGTTTTGCATGAATCTGCACTTCTTTAAATTTGCACAAAGCTTCTCTTTCCTCAGTACACTTAGGATGATCCTCAAGTGTTGTAGGTGGTCTCCTTTGTTTTTGCTATAAATTAGGATATCATCAAAATAAACTAAAACAAACTTACCAATGTAGGGTCGTAAAATAGTATTCATCAATCTCATGAATGTACTTGGTGCATTAGAAAGCCCAAATGGCATAACCATCCATTCATACAAGCCATCCCAGGTCTTAAAAGTTGTCTTCCACTCATCTCCTTCATGAATACGAATCTGGTGGTATCCACTTCGTAGATCAATCTTGCTGAAGTATTTGGCCCCTACTAATTCATCCATCATATCCTCTATACGAGGGATAGGAAATCGATACTTGATAGTAATCTTATTAATTTCTCTACTATCAGTACACATCCTCCATGTTCCATCCTTCTTTGGGGTCAACAATGCCAGCACAGCACATGGGCTCATGCTTTCTCTAACCAGGCCTTTCTCAACTAGTTCTGTTACTTGTTTGTTGAGCTCTGCATGTTGTGTTGGGTTCAGTCAATAAGCTGCTTGATTAGGAAGAGTTTCTCTAGGAATCAGATCAATATGGTGTTGTATATCCCTTTTTGGTGGGAGACCGTCAGGTAGCTCATTTGGAATAACATCAAAAAATTCTTCTAGTATCTTTGCTACATCATGTGGTATTATGTCTTCTAGTTCTTCTCCCCTTTTTACTACCAATGCATAGAAGCAACCTATCACCTTCATTTCTTTGACAACATCCTTTGCAGACAACATGGTCTCATTCTTCCTTTCATCCTTAAGTGGTAAGAGAGTCACTTTAGAGCCATCCTTCCAGAAGGTATATGTATTTTTCTCTCCATCGTGCATGATCTTCCTATCATACTACCATGGCCTTCCCAACAAAATATGACAAGCATCCATAGGAATAACATCACACCATATCTCATCCTTATAGATTTTTCCTATAGTAAACCTAACCAAACATCTTTTATCAACAATAACCTCATTTCCTTTCTTAAACCATGCAATACAGTAGGGACGATGATGTTTCTCACATTGCAGATTTAATTTCTCTACCATTTCCTTAGCTACCATATTCTCACAACTACCCCCATCAATGATAACTTGGCATACCTTTTTGCCTGAGGTGCATCTAGTTCGGAAGATGTTGGTTCGAAGCCATGATTCATCAGAGCTCTTTGTAGGGACTTCTTCCTTTTTTGGAATGATCATTGATCTCCTCATCATGAGAGTTTCTCCCATGTCTGGTAGGACTTCTTGCTCTATTCTTACTTCTATGAATTCTGGCTAAACCAGGTTCACTCTAGGTTGTCCTCCTTGATTTCTTTCTAGCACGTTATAATTTGAACATTCGAAGGCTCTGTGTCCTTCTTCTCCACACCTAAAACAAGTGAAAGGCCTTCTCTGATTTTCCTAGCCTCTTCCACTTCCGTAGCCTCGTCCTCATTGGAACCCCCTTCCTCTTTCTTGATTTGGAGGATCTTGCCTAGTGTCTATATTTTTTTCAAATCCTTGAAAAGGATCTCCCTCACCATTATTAAAACCTCCTCGAAATGGAGTTGAGGTACCGCTTCGACCACCTCTATTCCTCTGGTTATATTGCCTATTCTGCTTTTCTTCAGCCTTTAGGGCTAATTGGTAGGCTTCTTCCATATTGTTGACATGATGCATGCTCAACTCATCTTGGATGGAGAATTTTAGGCCATTCATATATCTAGCAGCCATCTGCTCATTATTTTTTTGATGCTCCATGTGCATGGATAGCTTGTAGAATTCATTTGTATAGTCTTGCACTGAAGACAAATTCTCTTTCAAGTTCTGGAACCTGCGAAAGAGGGTTTGTGAATAATCCATGGGTAAGAATTTTTCTTTGAGCTTTTTCTCCATCTTGGTCCATGTCTTAATCTTTTCCTTTCCTTTTCTAGTTCATTCCTTTTGGAGATGATCCCACCATATCATTGCATGTCCTTTTAGTTTTGTGCATGCAAACTTCATCTTCTTTTCTTCTGTCATATGCTTCCATTCAAAAAAATTTCCCATCTCATTTAGCCAGTCTATTAATTCTTCTAGCTCAAGACTACCAACATAGTCTGAAATGTCAACCTTGATTGATTCACTCGTTCCTTCCAAAGCCCTGAGAACTCTATTTTCATAGCTCATTTCTTCCAGCCTCTCTCCTATATATTCTTCATTTTGGTCAGCACCTTTTTGGTTTCCCTTGATTATCCATTCGTTCACTGAGTCATTCAATCTGTCTCTACATATCCAACATCAATCTTTGCATCAGTGTTACGCCTCCTCTTCCTCTTCCTCTTCCTCTTCTAGCCATCTTCCTACTCTGATACCAAATGATGTAGCACACAATCCTCTGTTAACAATAATATTCAATTACCAGATAAAGACATAGATTTGAAATCTTCAATATTGTTCATTCATCACTGACTGCCTCTACAATTCACTGCAAAGTAACCAAAAACTAGAAAAAACAAGAAATCTAAAAATTACCTTTTTTGGCAATTTTTTTCCACGTGTTTTTTGCCATTTTTGGTAATTTTTGAAACAACACCTAAAAAGCTGAGATTTTCCCTAAACATGCCCTTGACTAAGTTAGAATGAATTGCCAACTAATATTTGAGATTTGATAACATAAACTTGAATTTATTACAAAATAGAACTTTCTAAAAACTAGAGAAAAAACACTAAAAGCTTATTTCGGAGCCCGAGATGAAACTTTCAGCTCCCGAAAATGTGCTAGAATGGACCCCAATCGATCTGAGATCATTGGCAAAACAAATACCACCACCTGAGGCACACACCCGAAATTTTTTAGCAAAAACCCAAACCTGAGTCAAAAGTTATGGCCTCCGGAAGTTTCTGTATGAGATGACCTACGGAGGGCCCTGCATCATTTTACTCTTGAATACAATTTTCTCCATATTCTTACAGTTCATTTTCACCTCTTCTACTTTTAATTCTTCTTATATACAAACTATGAAATTTGTTCTTTTTCTTACAATATTCATATAAATAATTAATGAATGATTTTAAAAATATTTCTATGTTTTCAATAAATTAAATAAAGATATATTATGTTTACAAATTTCAGTATAGTAACAAAATGAAAGAATAGTCTAAACTTCATTAATTAAATACGTGTGATACTCATTCAAGTATATTGATACTCATTGAGAAGGTTCATTAGTTCAAATATGTATAATACTCACTTAGCTTATTTCTAATTAGTTTTAATTTAATTTTACAACTCTACATTTTTATTTTTCAAAATTGATACCTTTGTACTTTCTTTACATACACTTAATAAAATATGAATATGAATATGCTAGTATTATTGCAATAATTATAAATTTGATATGAGAAAGATGACAAAAGATCATAAAAATTAACTTACATTTAATTTTAGGGATGTCAAGATAAGGAAGATTTCAACCCTACAGTTTTAGGGCTAAAAAGAAGATAAGGTAAATTGCAACCGTTCCCATCTTTGTAACGACATGTAACAGTACCACCCTTATCTTTTTCGGCTCCGAAACTGATATGCACCGATAATTCAAATACGAATAAGTGATTTGTATCATTCGAGTCTTTTTTGAAAGGCGGAGAAATAATTATTTGGTAGGATCTGGAAGGTAAGCTCGTAACATGCACCATTACAATCTGAGTTTCAGGTTATGCCATAGCCGGACGAGGACTGAACGTATATTACATGAAACTGATGCATGTAATATGGGATACATTCAGTTTAAGAAACTAGGAAGGAGTTGACTATGAACTTGTCCTATCTAATCAATTTGGATTATACTATTCTTTTAAACATCTAAATGAAGTTTATATGTTTTAAAATATTGTAGATTATGCTACAAACAATTATAATCAGAATACAAATTCTTAGATATTCTGTATTCACAATTATAAACTTATCGAAAGAAAAAATGTTTTTGTACATACATCTAAATTCTCATTGACTAATATTTTTATTATTTCTATTTTTTTTATAGAAAAATAAGCTTAGTATAAACAAATTATTAGATACCTTAAGTAGACGGATCATCCAATCAAACATCATTTTCCTTTGTTACTTTACCATTGAGCTAAATTTATAAATACACCTTTAATCTTAAGACAATGGTTTAAATTAGAGATATTATTGTTAATCTACAATATTTGAGCTCCTCAAAGAATGTGACTGATTTTTAAGGCTCAATATTTTGAAATCAAATTTTTATTCAGCAAATGAATATCTATGATAGCTTTAAGATTTAAATACATTTTTTTTCTTGTTTTAATATTTTAGATTGCACTCCACATCTATCATCAAGATGAAAAAAATGTGAGGAAGTTTACGAAATTGGCCACCTAAAATGAATAGAAAGAGAAAGATATAAGAGAAGCAATCAAATAAAGAAGAGATGTACTTAAAGAAGAGAGAAAAAAAAGGTAGAAGTAAAATTAAATAATTTATTGTTAAATTTTATAAAGAAAATGAAAGAAAATATGAACCAAATATATATTTCACATCTTAAAACTTTAGAAAAATAGAAAAATAAATTGATATGATCCCATGTTTTAAATAAATTAACTAAACAAATACAAAATAGTCACACAAGAACTATTATTCTCCTTAACATTATTATTATTATAATTTTTTTGTTTAGAATTATGAAAGAAGAAAAATGTAATTATATGATTAATTATTAAGCACAACTAAGTATTAATAATTATTATTTTTATATTAAGTTTATTTAAGCTCCTATTTCGGGAATCAAACTCCAGACCTTCTATTACAAAGAGAAGCAGCAACCGCTGCACTGCAGGCCAATGCCTATTAATAATTATTTCAATATTTATATTTTAAAATATTATTGTTAATATTTATTTTCTATTAGATTTTCTAATACTTAAATATTATTTTATATGTAATAATTATTTTAACATTTATTGGAAAAGATAGTTTATGGGTGGCTGGCAAACATGAGCCGTACAAATTTGTTTTTTCACAAGTAGGGCAAAACTTCTTGTGCAGTTTCCTCAATAGATTTCATCTCAAGTTCTTTGTCAGATCCTGTTTGGAAATTACTTTGGTGTTTATAGATATGTGAGTAGTTGGCCTGAAAAACTATTTAATCTTTATCATTCTTAAAATATATTTGTTAATATTTATTTTATATTAGATTTTTTAAATACTTAAATATTATTTCATATGTGAAACGGTCAATAATTAATTATATGTTCCAGTTTTTCTTCGGCCATTGCTCTCAAAAAAATCTTCCAATATTAAAATTCTTAATAATAATCACATTATTAAAAATTCTAATATAAAATAAATATTATCAATAGTATTTTAAGAATGATAAAGATTGAAATGACAAAGCTGATTATATACATCAAAATGACAAACACTAAGGTAAATTGCATGCTTAGTCATTTTTGTCATGCTCGTCTGTATCATACTAAAAAATTTATATGTTGATGATTTTCTTATTAAAGATTCCCTCCCATTCACATGGCGTCTCACATACGGTAGTCATCCAGAAAAGCTTGTTTGTTTTATTCTATATGTTTGTTCTGCTTGTCTTGAAAAAAGCCTAGAACTTCAAAAGCTTGCTGATCTTTTTGGTCTCTGCAACTGATATAGCTCGGTAGAAGAAGGAAACAGTTAGTTAAACGATCTATATTGCTAGTTTTTATAAACAGAGGTGAAGATGAATCGGGGTACAATGGATTCAGGCGCAAGTGCTGCAGAAATCCATGTTGTGGTGGTGCCTCTCCTTGCACAGAGTCATATGAATCAGCTTCTGCATTTCTCCACAGCCATAGCCGGAAGAGGCTTAAGCGTATCATTCGTGGCCACCTCCACTCATATTCAACAGGTCCGCACCCGTTTTCAAGGTTGGGACCTTGGCAACTTCAGCATTCATTTCGAGGAACTCCCCATGCCAGAACTACCAGATGGAGAGCCCAGCACACATATGTTTCCCACACATCTGGCTTCTCTATTTGATTGCGCGGACCTCCTACGCCCTCAAATGGACAGCTTTCTATGCAAAATCACTTCCTCCAATAACAAGAAAGTGGTGATGGTGTACGATATGCATATGGGGTGGGTTCAGCCACTGGCTGACAAGTATGAAATTCCAACCTATGTATTCATGCCAGTGGGAATTTACCCCGTGCTCTGGTTCACCCATAAACGGACCGGCGCAGAATTCGCAGCGTTAGGGTTTTCGAGTCTTAAAGTGCCGCTCCTCCGGATGATAAGCGAACAACATTTGAGGTTCGTGGACTGCCAGGAAAAGTTCCTCGGGCCTGCTAAAGGAACAATCTTCAACTCCTTCCGAGCAATTGAAGCTCCATTCATTGACTTGGTAGAGGAGAGGGAAGTTTTCGGCCAGAAACCTGTGTGGACAGTGGGTCCTCTCCTCCCCCACCAATTCTTGAGTGGGGAGCCAGGTGTGGTATTAAAGACGGATTGTGAGTGCACGAGATGGTTAGACAGTCATTCTCCCGCATCCGTTTTGTACGTCTCTTTTGGCAGCGTTTCTACTTTGCCCGCAGCACAAATCCGGGAGGTGGCCGTCGGATTGGAAAGCAGTGAACAGCCTTTCGTGTGGGTGCTCAAGGCATCGGACACATCCCATTTTTCCCCGGAAGAGGATTCGAATGCGATGTGTGAGTTTCTGCCAGAAGGGTACGAGAATCGAATACAAGGACGCGGGCTTATTGTGACGAACTGGGCACCTCAGCTGCAGATACTGTTTCACAAGTCTACGAGAGGATTTTTAACTCACTGCGGGTGGAATTCGACGGTGGAGAGCGTCTGCGCAGGAGTGCCTGTTGTTGCCTGGCCTCTGCATTCCGATCAGTTCGCCAACGCGAAGCTTTTAACATGTGAGTTGGAGATCGGTGTGGAGGTGAAGGAATGGAGTAATAGAGAGGAGTATGAGATGGTGAGTGCGGAGGAGGTCGAGGTGGCCGTGAAACGATTGATGGTGAATGAGGAGGGAATGCAAATGCGGAAGAGGGCGCAGGATTTGAGAGCTCAAACCCGGATGGCCGTTGCGGATGGAGGCTCTTCGTCCGACCAATTCGATTCCCTTCTCGACAACTTCTACAAACAAAGAAAAAATTCCGTTGGCTAGCAGTCCGATTCGCGCCTTTTCTGAATTCTCTATCTGTTGCCTGAGTGTGGCTTTCATTTTTTGTTTTACATTTCTTAAGTTTGGTATGTCAAACCTTGAGCATAGTTTACGTGAACTTGGAACCGTTATTCCTCCCACATGCATGAAAAGAGATGCACTTTTGTGCAGTATTGCATGAGGTTAAAAATATGTTTTCTAAATATAGAGTTTGGGCTTTTCTATATATTTGTAAATTTCTAAATATAAAATTTGGGCTTTTCTTTATATTTGTAATTTGCCTATTGTAGTCTTTGATTTGTCCAAGGCTTCTATTTATTCAGTCAATTGTAATCTGATTTTCTAGGATCAATAGAAGTATTTGTAATTCTATTGAATGAATAAAGGTTCATTTATATATTAAAATTTATTGTCATTTAATAATTTGTCTCTCTTTCTTTAATTTTTTCAGTTGATATAAGAGTAGTATGATCAAGAGTTGATTAGAAATCTAGTCGTCGTTGAAGACACATAGATTGTTGAAAAAGAGTTTGTAAAAGAAATCACAAGGAAAATTTAGGTATAACAGTAGGAAGAGAATGTAGCTGCAAAACTATATCCACCAAGCAAGGATAAAGCCGCATATGAGGTCACCTTTGAAAGGAAATTTGCAAGATCACAAGTAAGTAGGGCCATTCAATGTTTGCAGTCTCAAGCCACTCAAAGAATTGCCAAGTTTGAATTGATAGTGTTATCTATAGATGACTGAAAAAGATTCTGCAAAAGGAAGAAGAGGCAAAAATATCTAAAGGGAAAAGAATTGTCATGGGCTGAAATTGCATACATCAAGTAGATTGCAATAGAGGTTTTCCAGTCCCCAAAGCCAAAGATTTGTGAGACAACCATTTTAGTAAACCAACACCATCATTTTTCTCCAATACCATGTAGGAGTTGATGAAACAACTATAGGATTCAGGAGTCATTTGCAAGGACAACACCTATCACACAAAAAAGACCAATCAAAGATAATATGGTCTACACAAACCCTAGAATTCTATATTGATTATACAATTTAATGAATTGGGATTGGGATATATTACAATGAATGAATAAATAAATTGCTTTGTAGAAAGAAAGAATGTTAAAAATATAAAAAAGCTAACTATTACTAAACGTAGTAAACTAGAGCTAAGATATGCAAACTATAAGTGCATGATATACACAATATATAAACTAGAGCCTAATAAGACTAGACTAACCTAAATTTAGGCTCAACTAAGTGAACTTAATGCAACATAAATGCCACATAAATACATGCTCTAACATATATTTCCTAGAGATTTAATTTTTTTGACTCTCCTATTAGTATATATTTAATTACATTACTATTACTCATGGAAACTATTGGTTATTAATATCAATATAATCTACAATATTAAAATTAACTCATAGAAACTTTTGTAGAAATTTAGAAGTATCGATATGAATTCTCTTTTTAATAGAAAACTTAATTTTTATAGTTTTGATTAAAGCGGGAAAATAGTTTTACAATGACTAGAAACCCAATGTCAATAAAAGATAAACAATGATCGTCATATCAGAAACCATCTAGGAACCATCAGCAAAACAAACAAACACCATCTCACAAAAAGAAGAAAAACCCCATCCCAACTGAATAACAACCTAGAACAAAACAAAATACCAGACCACGAGCCTACAACATATTGACCAATTTATCATTCTTACAAAGGATATCCACATTGATGTTCTTGAATTTCCTAATTATGTTATCGACAGGGTTTGAACCCTTATCTTTTTTGCAGAGTCTTATCATCAAACCAGGCATGGATCTCTCAATTCCATCCATATCAACTTCCACATCCTTTGAAGGAGCCTTGTACCTCTTCTTTTTCCTTGCATTCTTAGATTTCCCTTTCTTAATCATCTTCATGCCATCAGTGGTAGAGTTTCTCCTGGAAATGGCGTGGATAGCCCCAACCTAATCATTGAGTCTTCGAAGACCATCACTTGTGTTATCCATGGCATATTTGTTCACATCCACCACTATCTTCAGACTACCCTCAAGTTTATGGAAATCATTTTTTAGTGCCTTTATGCATTCTTCATGATGGTATTTTTCTAGATTAAATTTTATAGGTAACCACTTAGGAAAACTACCAAAAACTCTTGAGTCATATACACAAGATTGACATAATCAAAGAAGGTATATCCTTGGTATGACATTATAAATGTAACCCTCATAAATCCTCATTGAATAGTCATTTCAACATTAATGATAATAGATTTTTACAATCCATGATAATATTTCTTGTGTATTTCTAGATTTGATTGTGTAAGAATTGTTTAAATATCATCGACAATTTTGATCACACTCCATGATCTATCGTCGGGATGAGAGAATTCATTAATGAGAAAGTTGATTGCATAAAAAATTCATACACAATTAGGATGAGAGAATTTAATGTTTCTAATCCTTGAATTTTGTCATCATGATGATGGATCATGGAATGTGATCCAAAAATTTGATGATATAAAATAATTCATACATAATCAAATCTAGAAACACACAAGAAACATTTTGACATTGTTATTTTTTTTAGTAGGACTAAGCTTAGCATAAGAAAACCTTGAGAAACTTTGAGTAAAATAGTCATCCAACTCCATGTCACAATCTTTTTTTTTCTCATCACTAACCTTTCTTTTTAAAATCACCTTTTATTTTTCACACGATGGTGTAAATTAAAGATATATTATTTAAGCTAATATGCTAGCTAGTATATTTCTGGGTATGGTTGTGTAAGATTTTTACCATCAATGTTTCAAATCATACTCCTTGATCCATCATCAGGATGCAAGAATTCAAAGATGTAAAATGATGATGGATCATGGAGTATGATTTAAAACGTTGATGATAAAAATCTTACACACAATTGTATCTAGGAACATACTAGCTAGATTATTATAGATTGTGGAAATTTGTTATCATTAAGCTAATATATAGTTTGAATTTGTCAAAGAATGTCATTCACTAGTAAAAACTCAAAATTTTGGATCTTTCTAAGAGATGCATTAAATAAATAAGATTTTGTATTAAGAAAAAATAATTTTATGGTTGAAAGTTATTATGTTCATATGGGCTAACATTTTTTATATGCAACTTTTTAAATTTTTTTTACATCAATATTTAGATT
Source organism: Chamaecyparis obtusa (assembly GCA_027943335.1). Taxonomy (NCBI): domain Eukaryota; kingdom Viridiplantae; phylum Streptophyta; class Pinopsida; order Cupressales; family Cupressaceae; genus Chamaecyparis; species Chamaecyparis obtusa. The sequence continues at coordinate 7,756 of BSBK01003091.1, read as the reverse complement.
GCAATCCATGATCTATCATTAGGATGAGGAAAAAATAGTGAATAGATTTGTCAAATTAACTACCTAAATTTAATATAAAGACAATAGTAGAAGAAAAAGAGTAGAGAACAAGACAAAAGGTATCTAAGGAGACAAGAAAATAAGTAATATTAGGGTGAACCCACAAAAGTGAGTCCCACTTTGGGGACGAATGATTTTTGGTCAGGCTGAAAAATTCAATTTTAAGGTCTTCATGTGAAGTAGGGGTCTTCACCTAAAGACAAATGACCTCTTCGCACAAAGACCCCTTATGCTGAATTTCCTACAAATTTCCAGTGGAGGGGTGTCATTCTCACAATTACTATTCACAGAGAGCAGTAGACCCTAGTGTTGGAGCAAAGCCCCTAACGAACTCATGAAGACCTCCTTGACTTTGTCCTCCTTGACTTCTATTTCACATCCTTTGACCATCATGTATTCCAGGTACACACATTTTTCTTTTTTTTAAAAAATTATTTTTTATTCTAAATTATATGTTTACAAATTATTTTCGTTTTTAAATTTTTTTTCAAATAGGTATTTCATTCTTTATCATTTTTAATTTTAAAAAATTAGGTTTAAGTTACAAAATTATGTTAGTAAATCTTAGAAAGTACTAGAAAATGTTAGAAAATACTATAAAATGTTAGAAAAAATTAGATTTTTAGTAATCGTATTGCTTGTTTTTAAATTATTTTTAATTAGTAATGTTAAAATGTTAGTATTAAAATATTTTTATTAGAAAAATTTAGAACAAATTAAGAAAATTTAGAAAAATTTAAAACCTTATGAAAATTTACAAAAACTTGAAACTTTAGAAAAATTTGAAACCTTTGAAAAAATTAGAAAATTATTAGAAATTGTTAGAAAATTTTAAAACTATCTCTCCCAATGTTCCTATTATGACTCTCTTACCAAACTCCTTAATACTCTGTCCACACTCTCTTAAGACTCTCTCTCTCCCTATTATTTAAGACTATTTATTTCATGTGCTACTATTTTCAACACTAATTAAGACTCTGTCACCTAATCCCTTAAAACACCCCCACCCCCTTAACAATATCATCGCACTTTTTAACATTATCTGTCTCCACACTTAAGACTCTCTCTCTCTCTCTCTCTCTCTCTCTAGGACATATAGAGATGATGGTCTCCCTAGAACATGTGATATACGAGCTCTTACTAGAAATTAGAGTTACATTGAGATGACACCGTATTTATTGGAGGACCCATTACTGTCATATACCTATATTGCTTAGTCAAAGAGGGTCCCTATATAGTCTATCATAGACACCATTAGATTCTCTCAGGGCCCTCCAATTCCACCACCCTAGAGCACACCATCATCTCATGCATCTCATAGTTCACATCACTTTGCATCCACTGAACACTCTATAGCTACAGAGGGAGGGATATGAATTGGTGATGTTTGCATCACAACAAAGGGCCTAGATGGTTTTGAGGATAAGTTACAGGGATTGAGACTGATGTGATCACTTAAGGAGTCTAGTTACTTGGTTAGTGTCATTAAGATACCTAACCCTTAAATCCCCCAAAAACTTGATCAGGGGCTTCAAAAGGCTTCACCTTGTGCTCTTAAGGACTCTCACAAGGTCCTTCACTCCCTTAATTCTCACCTCAACTCCTAAGTAACTCATCACTGTTTGAAGGTTCTTTCTCTTCATTTCCTATACTCATGCCAAATGCTTTTTACCTCCTTAGCAAGTTGATTAATCTTGCAGGGGTGTGGAGGTAGTCTAATTGTGTGTTTTTCAAGGTCTCTACTTTTCCTTCTTACCGATCTCCTCAAAATATTTGTTTTAGCTTTGTAGCCCTAGAGCCCCCAATTAGGCCTCATGGTTTGAGTTTTTAGGACTTTCTTCAAAATCTTCCCAAAGGTTCCACCAAGCTAGTTTTGGATTCTTGATACCTAGGGCATGTCCTCAATGATTTTGTGGGTCTTGTGGTCTCAAGCCTCCATACATTTCCCTAACACAAAATGGAGGGTTTTACAAGGGTTTCAAAGGCTTCTAGGTGTCTACTATTCAAGGTAACATTAGACTTGTGTAATGGATTGATTAGGCTCTAAGATATTCATCAAGGCATTGTGGTCCTCTTCTTGGTCTCCAAATTCTTGGAGTGTGGCTTTCTTTAAGTTTATGGTGATTGATTAGGCAAGTAATGTACACTTTTCATTTATCGTGGGGTTGTGGGCATCGCCCCAAAAAATGTTTTGTAGCTATTTTTATAGATAACATGTTGTAATAAATTCTAATCCTAGAGCTTCAAAAATATTGTATAAAATAGCTTAGGGTTAGGGATTTCATGATATGTATGTTTTTAGTGGCTTCTTGCAGTGGTATTGAGCTGCAAGTGATTGCAGATTGTAATCAGGTTGTAATCACTAGATAATAATAATATTGGACTCACTGTTGGTGGATGTAGCCCATGGATTGGGTGAATTGCCTTAAATCTCTATGTCTTGTGTTCTCTTCTATGTGGTTTACTATTTTTTGATATTGGTTATATTTGCATGTAACTGTTATTTATGTCTCATTAAACCTAACACTTTCAACTCACCCCTGCAAGTAAAAATAAGTTTACACTTCCCTATCCCTCATCGGGAAAGGCTTTAAAATTGGCCATTCTTCTTTCCAGGCCTCCAAAAAGCTAATTACAATGTACATATGCTCCTCTACCATGCCCCAACTGGCTATGATGAACACATGATAGGGTTTCATGGGGGAGCCATGTTTCTACACTAGACTATTTATAGGGCAATGAATTGGAAAATACAAAATATTTAATCTAAGACTAACAAAACACCTAAAAAACACACCAACTGATACATAATAGAAAGGAAAGACAAAATATGGATTAAATCCTTCTTTTCCAAGAAAACTAATTACATAAGATGCTACTACATTGCATCAAAAATTTGGATTGTATCCTCAAAAAAAATAACAGTGATTAAATTCCTTCAAACTAGAAATTCTCAAAGATTCTAACCTTAGTATTTGGGCCTATTAGAGCTTATATAGATCCTAATTTCAAGTTCTAGGGTGTTTAGGACCCATAATGACTTAAAATCTTCGTTTGGTCCTTTTAGGACAAAATTTGTCATGCAACTTTTGCAAAGTTGCAAAAGTTGTCATGACAACTTTTTAGCAACTTTTTTCTAAATTGCTCCTTTCTTCTCTCAAACCTCAAAAAGAATTAAAAAAAAGAAAAATTAACATATCTAAAACTGATAAGTAGGAACTATTTGGGGTCATTTTAGACCAAAACTAAATATTTTAACCCATGTTTCAACATTTGTACCCATTTTAGCAACTTTAGGACCAAGATAGGTCCTAAGGGTACCTTGACTCATTGACCTAGTCAATCTACTCAAACCCTATGTTAACTCTAATCTCTACTCTCCTAACACACTTAGGTCCTCTTGTAACCTAATATTATCCTCTGGTCTGGCTAGGACCATTAAAAATCTAAAAATGGAGGACTCTCTAGCCTAGGTCCCTAGGTGCTCCTGCACCATTCTCCCTAAATAAAGAAATCAAGTCCATTGGTGGGGACTGAGATTTGACTAATGCCTAACCTCTAAAAATCTATATTTGAGACCAATGTAGCCTCTACATATGCCTTACCTTGCCACTTGACAAGGTATTCCAAGTAAGTTATGTGCCTGGTCTTCTTGATGAATCGGGAGCTCAAGACCTTCTCGGCTTGGAGGCTTGGAGTGATATGTATCTCATATTTTCCAAGTCCTTTGCAACTTAAGAATGTTCTAGTCACCTCCAAAAAGGATGGGTCATTTATAAGGGACTAATTTTTCTATGTTAAAAACTACTGAGATGCCCAAATCTATTGGCAGTCTACATTGTAGGCATTGGATCCATACTTTGCTAGGATAGCACAAGGGCCAATCCTTTTCATCTAAAGTTTGTGTGGGATCCCCTTCTGCAATGTAGCCTTGCTCATGTGTATCATGACAAGATATTCAACCTTGAGATGTAGTTCTTCTCCTTTCATCCACTTTGTTCTTCATCTAGTGGTACTATCCTTGAGAGATTGTTTGACTGTATTATGGACTAAGAAAATTCTCCGCATTGCACTTCTTGTTGCTGTGTCTCCAAGTTCCTCTCTATTCATGGATACCTCTTGGATGTAGCCCATAGAATATCTCAAATGGACTCTTTCTGGTAGTCCTATTAATGGTATCATTAGATAGGCATAATCTTCTTGTGATATCACTTGATCCCATGACTGACTATACTCTTTAGTTAGGCATCTTAGAAGGTTTCCAAGATCCTATTAACTACCTCAGTCTACCCATTCTTTTGGGGGTGGTATGCAGACCCAAAAGTCAAATTGGTAATGGATTGATCAGGATCTTAGATCTTCATCAAGACATTGATTGGTCCTCTTCTTGGTCTCCAAATTCTTAGAGTGTATCTTTCAAGTCATCCCTGCAAGTAAAACCAAGTTTTACACTTCCCTTTCCCTAGCCAGACAATGACAGTGCTCGCCTAGAGAAGGGCTTTAAAATTAGCCATTCTTCTTGCCAAGCCTCCACCAAAGATAATTAAACTATAAATAGGCTCCTCTACCATTTCCCAACTAGGCGGGATGAAAAAATAGTATGGTTTTCATGGGGAGCCATGTTTCTACACTAGACTATTTACAGGCCAGTGAACTGGCAAATACAAAAGATTTAATCTATGACTAACGAAACACCTAAAAAAAAACACAAAATGATGCATAATAGAAAGGAAACAAAAATATATAGGTTAAATCATTTTTTTCCAAGAAAACTAATTACATATAAGATGCTATTTTTGCATCAAAAGTTTGGATTGTGTCCTCAAAAACAAGTAACAGTGGATTAAATTCCTTCAAACTATAAATGCTCAAAGATGCTAACCTTGGGATTTGGGCCTATTAGGGATTATATCGATTCTAATTTTGAGTTCTATGGTGTTTAGGACCAGTAATGACCTAAAATCTTGGTTAGTACTTTTAGGATAAAAGTTTTCATGCAACTTTTGCAAAGTTGCAAAAGTTTTCATGACAACTTTTTAGCAACCTTTGCTAAATCACTCATTTCTTCTCTCAAACCTCAAAAAGACTCAAAAAAAGAGAAATTAACCTATCTAAAACCATTTGGGGTCATTTTATACCAAAACTAAACATTTTAACCATGTTTCCATATTTGTACCCATTTTAGCAACTTTAGGACCAAGCTAGGTCCTAAGGGGCACCTTGACTCATTGACCTAGTCAATCTACCCAAACCCTAGGTTAACTCTAACCTCTACTCTCCTAACAAACTTAGGTCATCTTGGAACCTATTATTATCCTTTGACCTAGCTAGGACTAGTACAAGCCAAAAATGGAGAAGGATTCTCTAGCCTGGGTCCTAGGTTCTCCTGCACCAGAGACAAACCACAACTAACACTAACATAGCTTCATATATGGATCTTCTAATTCATCCTAACACTGAATCTACACCACTCACTTCTCAACTACACTCCCCACTATTATCCTTATTAGAGAGGATTGGTACCAGAGATGATGCGCATGATGGTGTTTCTGTAGATGATGTGATGGTGCATGTTGATGATCCTCTTTCTCCTGAGACCCAGTATAAAATTTAATTTTCAATTTGTTTCTAGTCAATAAATTGATTACATAGTTGTGTATACTAATTCTTGTATATAAGTGCATTATATATATAATATTTGTTGGCATAGTTGCATGAGCATACTACCTCTAGCGTGGGATCAGAGCATGTATGCATGAGAGATTCAATAGAGGTGACACCTATTAGTGCTCGGGTAGGTTTTAAATATCCAAGTTTAAATTAATGTATTAATATATTTCAAATACTTTGTATATAATTATAATATATGAATGTACATATATATTTGACAAGTTGTTGTACTATATTTGTAGGGGTCTGTTGATGTTTCATGTGCAGAGGATGCTCATGACACTCGATCAGAGGGTCACTTTATTTTTATAGGACTTGATCAGTATAGGATACCTTAGGACATTTGTTGTGCATCTTTGATTTATGTTCTGGACATTTCACATATGTTTGACATTTATATATTTTGGACCTATGCATAGATGATTTATGTATTTATGATCTTTGGTTATAGATAGATGGTTATAATATTTGATTTGATTATGGTTAGATGGTTTACATGATTTGATTTGAGTATGGTTACATGATTTGATTATGGTTAGACGGTTACAATGATTTGATTTGATTATGGTTAGATGGTTACATGATTTGATTTGATTATGATTAGATAGTTATATGATTATGGTAAGATAGTTATATACACGGATGATATGATTTGGTTTAATAGATGGTCATATGATCATAGATTATGGTTAGACGGTTACATGATTTGATAGATAGTTATAAAAAATAACACTAGAATATGTAATAATGGACCATAAGTAATATAAATAATCTATAGCTAATATGTCATAAGTTTAATACTAACTAATGTCATTAGTAACCTAACTAATTTCTTAAGAGGAGGTCTCAAGGGGAAGTCTTAAGGGGATCCTTAACTAATAAGTATCTAATTTAAATATCATAAAAAGTAACACTAATATATAACTAATGGACCATAAGTAATATAAGTAATCTAGAACTAACATGTCATAAGTAATCTAACTAATGTCATCAGTAGCCTAACTACTGGCTTAAGGGGAGGTCTTAACTATTACTTAATCTAATTGAACCATCATAAAAAATTAACAAGATAATATGTAATTAATGAACCATAAGTAATTTCTAAACTTAATATCATCCATTTAACACTTTCACTTTAACAAACATAAAATCATTTATATAACTACTTAGAGGTCTTAATGGGATCTCTAACTTATAAGTAAATCTAATATTAAAATCATAAAATATAACAGTAATATGTAACTATTGATTATAAGTAATATAAGTAATCTAGAACTAACATGTCATAAGTAATCTAACTAATGTCATTAGTAAACTAACTAATGTCTTAAGAGGAGGTATTAAATATAAGTAATCTAATTGAACCATCATAAAAAATAACAAGATAATATGTAATTAATGAACCATAAGTAATTTCTAAACTTAAGATCATCATTTAACATGTTCACTTTAACAAACATAAAAACATTTATATGACTACATTTAAAATCATTGAACCCATCAAAGCATACATATATTTAACCATATGTATAAAAAACCCATTATTAAAAGCATACATATCTATTATTAACAATTAAACCATCAAAACATATATAAAAGCATTGAACGGTGTTAAAATATATTATCAAAGTCTTATTAATAGATAAACAAAATATAACCCATCATATGTTTCAATATGTCAATAAAGTATAGTCAATTTAATCTAGAGATGTCAAGTGGGTCCTAACACACAAAATATGTATGTAATTTACTTTTTAGAGCAAATCAAGTGGTTCAAACCTCTCATGGAGAACATGTAATATTATCTCATGATCCTCACTATCTAGTCTCCACTTATGACGTCCATGTTGGATTTAGCTGGATGGAGACAAAGGGAGGTGGCAACTACTAGGTGGCTATATTGAAACACTTTATTGTCTGGTTGGTAATCAAGAAAGTGAATACCATGTTTGAATTATCTTTATTTTCTTGAAATATGTTCCCCTCTAAAACAACTCAACTTGTAAGTCACATTTTTTACAATATA